>VDFB02271358.1:1276687701-1276800921 GCA_007258455.2 Sequoia sempervirens | reverse complement strand
AAATGAAATATTATATGGG
Source organism: Sequoia sempervirens (assembly GCA_007258455.2). Lineage (NCBI taxonomy): Eukaryota > Viridiplantae > Streptophyta > Pinopsida > Cupressales > Cupressaceae > Sequoia > Sequoia sempervirens. The sequence goes on along the minus strand of VDFB02271358.1, from coordinate 1,276,800,902 downwards.
GAAAGGGGCATTTGAGAAAAAGGATATGAAAGGGTTTTATAGTGATTAAATATAGAAAAAAGTGATGAAAATGAGAACCTAAGGTTTGGGGAAGGAACGGATAAAAGAGAAAATAAAGGGAGATTATGGTAAAATGGTGGAAATGGAGAAATAAGATAAAATGGATAAGTTGCTAGTCTACTTGAAGAAATTAGAAAATAAAACCTATAAGATGTTAGCTTCACTTAATGAAAGCTAGGTTTTTGGTTTCCCTAATTGGTTAAAGTCCTAGAAGAAAATGTGTTCTTTCATATATATATATATATATATATATATATATATATTGGTACAAATCAAATATAGGAAGACACAATACAAAACATAAAGTACTTTAATCTACTTTAAACTAATCTATATGACCAAATATAATAGTTAAGAAAGGATAAGTGCAATATAAACTAGGGCACAAAAACACCAACTAGTTATTGATAAATGAAATAATAAAATGGACGAATTGCACATGGTTTTTGTAAATTCTAATGTCAAAAAACTATTGTGCTTGTCAAAAAGAGGTACTGTAGTAATTTCTAGAGATTTTTTACAACATTTTTATTATTAGTGATGTGGTTGCAACTCACTTGGGGTGTTGCATTACCAAGGGTAATGCACTAGGGTCCTTGTACTTTATATTTCCATTTTTTTTAAGGATTATCTATAGTTGTTTATAGATTCTTCCTCCTAAAAAAATCCTTTGTTAACTCCAAAAAAAAAACTCTAAATCATGGGCCATAGAAAAATGGTTTAGAGTGTTTGGGAAACTACCTTGGTTAGTCCCCTACAAGGTATATTTCAACCAAGTATAGATATCAAACTAGCCATAGGGTGTGTGTAGACCTAAGTGCTTAGCATTTGTGATTTGAATAATAATGGCGAAAAAAATACTAAAATCCTAAGACGTTTCTACAACTAGGTTGTGTGTACGAGTGATGAAGATAGGTGGACAATGGAAAAGGGTGTCACAAGAGTTGTTGCACTATGGAGAATTACTTTAGACTTAGTAATGTAAGATTTCTCAATGGGGAAAACCTACCAAAATCTAATGACACAAATAAGCCATAATAGCAAAAGAATAAATAAAGATTGTAGAAATATAATGAGTACTATTTTAATTTTATTTTACATTTTAGATTTTTTGTCCAAAGTTTGTTTTAGGTTAGTGTATATTTTCATCATCATTGCTTCCAAGATTTAAAGGAAATCGGAATAAAAGTTCATTATTGTTTGAAAATAACAAGCACAACTTCAGTGAATTATTGGTTGTAGGAAGGAAAAAAAACAAATTTGAGTCATTATTTTTTCTTGTTCCCTCTTACATGCTAAACGACTATCAAAAATAAATATTTCCACTAGTATGATAAGAAGAAGAGAAATTAAATTTATCATTCCTCTTCTCCCTTCTTTGCTAATTTTTAAGAAATTGTTTATGAAAAGAAAGGATGAATTAAGTTAGTAATTGTTTGATTTTTTTTTCTTTGTAAAAAGAGAAAATTGATTATTGTTCTACATTGATATTGCATTAAGAAAAAGAGAGGAAGTTAAAGAAATATCAATTCATTCTCTATTTGCATAAGAAAGCTTTCCTTGCTAATTACATTGTTGGTTTACAAAGAGAAAAGTTTCTAGAAAAGGAAAAATGGTATTTGTTTTTTTGATTAAGGTAAGCGCTTTTGACTGAAGCTATGAACTGGGATACACAAGGACCCAGACCCAAATACGAATCAGCCACAAGGGCAAAAAAAACTTGTCTCACAAGAAGAGAGATAGACAAAACCAACAAGAAGGACTAGCCAAAAAAATCCCTAGTGAACCCAACAATTGAATAATCAGCACAAAAACAACCAACACATTCAAGGAGGTTTGAAGCCAAATCTAAACAAGGAGCTCTATATTGGACTTTGACGCAAATGGTTCATTTTAATTTCTTGGAAGAACATATCTTAGACAAAGGAGAGGCCATATAGGGAACTCCCTTGAGGTCCTCAATAGAATCCATAACTGTAGGTTCCAAGCCAGTATTTAACTTTAGAACATGAACCATAGGACACACAACATCATGCTTATCCATTAGGGAAGACCCCTTAGATTTTCCAATGGGGCTCACCCCAAAGAAGTCTAAATTGTTTCCTTGAACAACATTAGGCAATGAGGAAGAAGGGAGGAATCTTTTGAACTAAGTATGGAGCTTATCTTTGAAATCTTGGCATAAGTGGGAAGCATGCCCAACTCTATGGAAGTGAGAGAAAACCAATGAGGAAGAATCATTTGATAACTTACTCCCAAACACCTAGCTTGGAGTAAAATCTAATAGAATTTGGAAGAAATTTTCCAATCTCAACACAAACACAAAACCTAACATAAACCAATTGTTTCATGTCTTTAGTGACCCTATCAATTTCCAAAAGGGAACCAAAAGCATTAGCATGATACCTTTAAAGATCTATTCATTCCAATATTCTAAAGAGAGGGTTGGTAGCCTCACCCAAATAGGGACCCAACTGAATTTGTCCATGGGCACAACAAATCAAGTAGTTCATCTTCTCAAAAGGAGGACAAATGTACCAAAAAATTAAGGCCTGCCAAGCAAAGCACACTTGCTCTCCTCAAAGGACTAGAAGGAGAAAAAAAAAAAAACCAATAGACATTGCAGCCACCTCGATTTGACCAACAACACACCATCTTTTTGAGGCCCAGCAACAGACATCAATATTCGGGAAAGGGCCAAAGAACCTTCCAATGAGGGCATTCTTCATGGAAGCAACAAATCTATCAACCAAGGAATCAAGAATCCTTAAGCAAGAACCAACAATAGACATAGCAACACTAAGCAAAGGAACCACAACTAGTATGGAAACACCGACATTCTCACATTCAAAAGAAGGAACCCCAAACAATAGATTTGACCTTAGCAAGGCAACACGATTGTGAAACGGGAGGGGAACAAGGGAACCCAATAGAAGTCACCCCCATAGAGGTGAAACCCACACCCTCATGCAAAAAAGCCTCACATAGCAACCCAACTAAAACAAGGCACCTAGCATTTGCAACCTCCAAAAACCTGACCCTAAGCACAAGAAGTTTAGCATGAGGACACGACGCCTAAAAAAGAAAACCCCTCTATAGGCCCAACACAAAACCATGCAAAGAACCCTCGCTAACAGCAAACACCTGCACAGATCGAGTATCCTTCAATTTGGCCTCCAACTGGATGCCAAAAGGAGCTCATCATCATCCACACCCCAACACTCATCCTAGACGCAATTTCCCTCATAGTCTTCTCCATCCTCATCTTCATTGTCCTCTATCTTGCTCATAGAGGATTCAGACCGTACTCTTGCTCCCTCTCACACTCTCACTCCTACTCCCACTTGCCATACCAAAATCTTAAGGTATTTGATTGCTACTTCAATGCATTTAGTTTGATTGGATTTGAATGTTGTTTGTAACTTTAATGATTTTATTTTGATTAGATTTGAATTGTTAATCAACTATATTTGTTGAAAAGGCAAAGAAAAAATACAAAAGAAAATATTCTTTTACTTTTAAATCAGCACTTGCATTTAATTGAGTTATTTGATTAATGAGTTTATTTAAATTAAATAAGCAACATTTTGATGAATTTATTCATTGTTCAGACCTTATCAATTAAGTAGATTGATTAGCTCAGTTTGCCTCAAACACCAAAAATTCTAAAAATATTTATTAGTTTAGTTCATTTCAACTTGCATTCAAAAATCATAAAAATATCAAAACATCCAAAATACAAGAAAATATGGAAACAATAACATTTAAATATCAATCCAAATTTTCACTACTGATCAATACTTCAAATATTGCACAACAAACATCAAAACAGTATACACTTAACTTAAAACCAAACCATTACAAGTGATCAACACTTTAAAAATTAACAAAGAAGCTTTCGACAATTAAATCAAAGCGAACAATCACTATTTCAACTCAATCAAAACAATCATCACAAATGGACAAATGAAATCAGAACAATCAAGTCAAACAATCAACAAGAGAATCAGTAAGTTAACTCTTAACATGCAAGCAACAATAAATTGCCTAATTATCCAAGCATCAACAATCTTGTACGAGCCGACTTTGGAGCATATTGTACCCTAGTGACTGAATTGGAATGTTGGGGGACCCTCTAGCTTGGGACCTATGGTCAATCTATGTGACTGATCATCACTGCTTCCAGTCGTTTCTTTTTGTCCCTGTTTTTCAAAGTGCAACAAGCAGTTTTTTCATGTTTTTATGTTCATTTGGGAGCTTCTGGTTGCCATGTGTTGCCAAGGCATTTTCTCGGAAATTGGCATATAGGTCATTTTTCTAATACAAATTGTAACTGTTTTTTAAGATAGGGTATAAAAGGGCGTGGAACCTATTTCCACACATTTTAACAAAGCAAAAAAATTATAATTAACTATGTCGTAACTTATCTTAAATACAATGGGTCTAAAAATGATGGGTTGTTGCAATGTTTTGTTGGTCCATCAACAAACAATGGTGCAAAAAGATGAAGTTAGGTACAAGTCATTTTGGTGAAAATGTTTTGCATAAAGCAAGTGAATGATGTTAGCAGTTTATAGTGTAGCAAACAATTCATTGATGAGAGCTCCTATGCCGCTTATGACTTCGAAAGATTGTTCTAAGAACCTCAATGCAAAATCATTTCTCGTATCAAATAAGACTCTTGACTAGTTTGAAATGATATTCCTATATGCCTGCTGTGTTCTATGTATTAAGTTTGGGCTCCAATCAGAGGAGAATTATATACAGGATTGATAGCTATCTGAGCTGAATTCAGTGCCAAATAGTATGAGGGACGCACAATGTTTAATTAGAAGCTCTGCTGAGACACCCACATAGGCTGCTGTATTTTATTTAACATGGTCTCATGGGCTACCGTATTTAGCCGATAGGCTATTTATTGTAGGAGCTTTTATCCGAAACCTGTCTCACGCCTGTAATCCGCTCCCGTGAAACAATTTCAGCCATCTGTTTTGCTGTTTCTCGATGTCTCTCATTTACTTTTCAGATCTCCCAAATCAGATTTCTGACTGACATTTAATATGCAGATCCAAATGGAATCGGATTTCCATCTCACGTGAGCCCTCAAATCGCAATATTTTCATCCTCTTCATTTATAGATTGTATCAGTGACTGTAGGGAGATTGGTTAGTCTAATTTTTTTTTTAAATCTGCTGTGGTATCCCCCAGCTCTACTATAGTGATCTTGGATAGCTTCTACTGTATCATGTCAGCTGTAAGGTAGAGAATTTCGCTTTGTTCCCCTGGCCGTGCTTATGGATTTGGAGCCCAGAACCATCGAGAGTGTGCACTCTGGACCGTATGGTCAGATCTTTAGGCCTAATAAATTTGTATTTGGCCAATCTGGGGCTGGAAATAACTTGCCCAAGGGCCATTATACTAAGGGCGCTGAGCTTATTGATTCGATGCTGGACGTTGTCAGAAAGGAGGCTGAGAATTGTGATTGTTTGCAAGGTATGTACATTGGTCTTTACAGTAGTTTGAAATGTATCTGGAAACTCTAATTGCCTTAAAATTCTGCTTATGAATTGTTTACAAGGTGCAGCGTTGGTTTAGGGATTTTTGCAAATAGGGTATAACGTTAAGTGGGATTGAATGTTTTGTGTATGGGGCCTGTTTGAGGAAAAGTGGGATTTATTGTATGGGCATTTGTTTTTTAAAAATTGGTATAACTTTCTTTTTGCTTTGTGAAGACATGGGTGCTTAGGAGAAATGAGTAATTCAAACAATCTTTTAAGTACTAGTAAATGCTTACAGTTAATAGTGGAAAATTATATCTAAAATGACAAAATAGACTAACTTGAATGGATTACAAAATGAATGGGATAGGGTTTAGAAGACATTGGAAATGTTCTAGGGTTTCGCAAATGAGGTAGTAAAATAAGTGGACTAGGTTGTGGGGAAAAAATGGTGGTTAAGTACACTTGTATAAGGCTAAGTGACTTACCAGGAAATTTAATGGCCAATGATGTGCTTGACAACGGTTGGAATACTCCTGTGTGGCAGGGAACCCAAGTAAAGTCCAAGCCTGTGACTACTGATGCTATAGGATGGTAATGTTCAGTTATGTTAGTTTTGATTTCTCTGCTTCACTTGTGCAAACATCACTTATTGACTGCAATGAGAAAGGAGCCACTGAAATAACTACTCAAAAATGGATTAATATTGTAAGAAGTTATTATGAAAAATGATGTGTAAAATGAGGAATTAGTAAATTATACATTTTATCAGTACTTTTGCTTGCAAATGACATTAGTTGACATCTATGAGATGCTGGAATCAGAGAAAAACACCGTACAAAAAATTTATTTTGGGATATCTGCAGTTTTTAATGCCTAATTTGTATTATGTCAATAATTCAAGGGTTTTCAATTGGTATTGTGAAATGAAATTTGAGATGTTTGGGCCTGGAAGCTTGAATTTATAAAATCAAACTTTACTAAGAAAACAAAGTTGCTGAAGGAATGTGGCCATCTAAATAATAAATTCACCAACAAATTTAGTGATTTTGGATGTCCAATAATGTGAGGTGACAATCAGGGACCCGCCACATTCGAAGAATTAAGAGATGCTTTCTGCAAATAAATTGAAACCTATTCAGGAGAGCAATCATTCGATAAGGAGGTATTAAAGAAACTGGCCAGAATTGATGCAGCATTGTCATGGACTGAAGACTCTCCTGCACTGTCATGGAATGAAGAGGTTTGAATTGCAGGCCAATATACTTATTTTCCCAGAACTAAATACAAGAAATATTTCCTACAAAGCTGTCCAACAGGTGATTCATTTTTTATTTTCTTTAAAAACATTCTTTTTTTGATAGCAATTTATACTCTGTATTGTCTTGTTAAAATATAGACATAGCTGGTTGCAAAATCTACCCATTTCTGTCTGGCATTCAAAACTTAAAGTCATTTGTTGACAGCCGAAGTGTGTTTGACAATGTCTCATTTATGCTGTTTAATTCTCAAAGAAATAAGAATTATAGTGGTAGTTGAGGCCATAGATATTTAAAAGGAATGTACTTCGATTCTTGGCTGCACTCATCTACCTCCCTAGCTGTCATTCACTTTCATAGTTTAGCTTAAAATTTTGGACTGGACCTTTTCATCTTCCTAGCTGTCATTCACTTTATAGTTTAGCTTAAAATTTTGGATTGGACCTTTTCATCTTGTAATTTGTGCTACTGAATAATATTATTTAAGGATATCACTAAACTTTTTGTTTCTTTGACATTACACAGAGCACTGGAGCAATAAGCATGGGTCCATTGCTTCAAGGTTTATGCAAACCAATCAATGATCTAAGCAGGGGATGCACTTTAGATGATATTATATACACAATAGTGATGATAGCTTTGCAAGCTGTTTATCAGAAAAAGAAGCAAAGTACACTGTGAATTTCATTAAAAATATATGCAAAATGCCTTTAAAAGATCCTTACTGTCTTTGAATATTAGCAGGACAAAATCGAAGATGATCGTAGTCCAACCCACATTCCCCAATGGCTACCACCTAAAGTAGAATGAGTACATAAACTGTGAAGGAGGTATCTATTAAGTTTTAAAAGGAAAATATTAAAAGGAATCATAATTCTCATGGTATTCACTCTTTCAAATTGATTTTCCAAGCCTCTTCCCCTTTCAAATCACAAGCAGTAAAGTTTAGATATTCTTTAAAATGTACTTACAAAACTCGAGGTAGATTTTAGCCAACAATGAAGATAAGAGAGATTAAAAGGCATTTGAACATGGGGAAAAATGATTTTCACATTTTGCCACTCCCCACTTCACACAAAAGGATCTGAAATTATGATGGAGCTGCAAAATCTGTCATTCTTCTTAAACTGATCCATCATCTGAAATTAGGCCTTGATGGTACATTAGACTAGCAAGGCTCAGAACTGTTCAACAAAGTCCCAAGGTCGACTGTCTTGAAAACGTTAAGATAGAGTTCTAATCAAAATTAATTTTTGATTTATTTTTAGGATTCAATTTTTTTTTGTTTTTCATTTTTATTTACTTCTCTTATTCTTCACTTTTTCAGCTGCATGAGAAATGTGACCTTTTCAGCAGCCACTTCCTACCATTGTGGTTAGTTTCCTAGTCATTCAACCTGCAGAAATAAATATTTCTACTTCTCAATACAGATAGGAAAAAATGCACAACAGAAGACTGTTTTGGCTGGTGCTTCTTTAATCCAGAAACATGAGGGATGACTAGGAAACAATCAATTTCCTCTTATTAGTTTCAAGTGGGCATGCTTCATGGGTTTTCCATTTGCATTGTGAAATGAGATTTGAGAATTTTAGGCCTAACAATTGTTGTTTTCTATGCAGGGTCTCAAGTGTGCCACTCACTAGGAGGGGTACAATATCTAGAATGGGTACCCTACTGATTTTGAAGATCTGGGAAGAGTACCCAGATAGAATGATGCTGACATTTTCTGTATTTCCCTCACCCAAGGTTTCTGATACAGTTGTGGAGCCCTACAATGCTACGTTGTCAGTTCATCAATTGGTGGAGAATGCAGATGAGTGCATGGTCTTGGACAATGAGGCTCTGTATGATATCTGCTTCAGGACACTCAAGCTGACTACACCCAGTTGTAAGTATACTGTGTTCTTTAATGTGCACTTCAATTAACACTGATCATAAATACTGTAATGGTGGTGTTGGAAGCTGACTTGTAGTTAAAGGCTTCTCACTAGGTTATATCTTCTTAAACAATAAGTGTTATTTTTTCATCAACTATCCAGATTTTATATTTCTTAAATAACATTTGCTGAAATTCTGGTTAGTAACCTCCTCTCTAGAATCATTTTCAAATGTGTGATTGTGGTATTCTTAAAACATTGCACTAAAACTCTGTTAGATCTAAATGCTGCAATGCCAGATGTAGATCAACTTGTGGTCAAGGTTATTTAGTTGCCTAGTTAGAGGTGGATAGCTGTAGCCTGTAGGTATATCTCTTCACTAAAAGATATTTTCATTTGAATTGCAGATCACTGTATTCATGCAATCCAACGAAGTTCTAAACAAAGCTGAGGTGGATGGCCTTGACTTCTAGTTAAAACGTGAGTTGGCCCATCTTGATTATGGACACAAAAAAGTTGTCAAAGAACAAACGCTGGTTCTCTGCAATGATTTTCACAATGTCACAAGTTTTGGAGTGAATGATCTCTTTGTCGAGACTCTTCATCACATCCGCTCTTCCTCTGTTTCTTCCAGAATGTGCATACGCTCCTCTACTTTAGGGGAAAGCCAACAAAATTGTTTGCAGAGAGAAGAGTTTTGATTCACTTTTTTCATCATTGCAGCAGTGCCTACGTTTCCTCTCTCCCATTTCAATCCAAGAACTGAATCAAATCAAACAAAAAAGAAAATAATCGAAGACAATATTAAAAGGAACTCTCTTGTATTTGGCAAGACCTCAAGAAAGAGCAAACATATTTTAGGCAAACACAAATATAATATTACATTCCATTAATTTAGCCCAAAATTTAGCAGATCTATTTTTCTTTTAGGGTATTGTAGAATTGTTGTTTACTGTATTATGAATGGACATTTTTAATTTATTTTTGTGCACCGATGTATATTATTGTGTTTATATTGAGATTATCTATTTTAAACTACATTTTCCATGTTTATTTCTATACATTTTTCTATTGGCATAACCTTGCACCCACCCTGGTGCAAGTGCTAGTTTATTTAGCAGTCACATGGGCTGCTTTACTTCTTAAACATTTTAATATTTTATACATAGTCAAATGGGCATAATATATATTTTCAAATGGCGTGCATATTTAATAATGGGTTAGAAGAAAATCTGGTTGGGATTTAATCACAAGCTTGAGTGGGATTGATAATGATGCGTTGTCCACTCATGTTTTTGATGATGAACTCAATACTTCAAACATTGCAATGAATGAACATGTAGATCCACAAAGATGTAGAGAATTGGGGTAGAAACTCTACACAGGCAAACTGGTGGGCCTTTCACAAATATTTAATAATATGAACTATAAGCGTAGGGTTGGAAGCTTGAAATTTAAAGAAAATTGGAATCACTTATTGAGCTTTTCTCATGAGTTCTGATGAATTATCAGAAGAATTATTGGAATTAAGGACCCCAGAATTTGAATGCAGCCGTAATCTAGATTGAAGTAAACTAGACAGGATCCACTCACTTCAAATAGCTTTTGCAATGGACAAAGCAGAAAACTGATACATATGTAGATACACTAGTATTGCGGGCATTGAGGAACAAATTTGAATAAATAAACCTACCCTCCTAGGCTTCTATGTAACATTATTAAAGTCATTAAGATATTTATTATCCGTCCTGGGATTTGGCTTCAGCACTTGTGACCTACTCAACAACTGGTTTAACATTCTTCCATATTGGTGAGTTCTTGCCATCAGCCCCAACATAACCATTTTTGTACCAATGAAGAATAGCATCTCCTTCTAGTATATTATCATCATATATTTATCTTCAAAACCAAATGGACCACCTTGAGCGGTGCCAGTCCCTAATGCTCCACTAAACTGTCCCAGCCATGTCTCTAGCTCCTTATACCTCTAAATCTCTAAACACACTCAAGGAACATAGAGCTAGATGGATATAATTGTAAATGCAACCAACTACACATCCAAGTCCGTTATCTCTTGGAAAACATCCCAATGCTCAGTTGGTCCTTGCTGATAATCATCAGTCTTACGTGTCAAGGGGCATAAATTAGAAAATTCAAACACCAAATTCTCCACCTTCTTAGCTCCCATTTAATTGGGTTCAACAAAATTTATAATGTACGCTATTTCCTCTCACCTGATGAGGAAGCGGACATTTGAGAAGGGATATGCTTAGAAATCAAAGCTTATAAATCATCAAAATGAAATTGGTAAATGAAAAAATAGTAAGGTCCAAAAAAATGTACACTCACAATTTAGAATTTTGATTTTATGTCAAGATTCTAATACCAGCATATGAACACATTGCTATGATAGGACTCAAATGACAAGAGATTGCAGGTCCATGGCTTCTTGGCCATGATAGCACTACCATACAGCAATATGTAGATGCAAAACTCGTAAGTTATGCACAAACATTAAATCCTACTTCTCAATCTGTAAATATTTCTGCTTACTTTCTTATAAACTTCTGAAACTTTGGCATGCGTGTAGGGTGGCAACCTATCTGGTAAATCAAATGTCAGAATTATAAACCTAGGATTCACAATACAGTCTAAGAGATGCAATAGATGCACATCTTGGTGAGCATCAAATTGAGTGAATGGACCACACAATGCATCCAAACGTGGTAAGATGCAACCTAAACTAACAATCCCATTGTTCTACAAACTTTACCTTTGTCCACAATGATTTGGACAACATCGTGGGGGCCCAATGACACACCCATCTCTGTAACGATGTCAGCAATGAATTTTGCATCCTTATATTCTCTCCACAATCAACAGCCCTTAAGAACATGGCCTCTATGGGAAACACAGTAATAATATCAGGACTCTTTTTTTAACATCTTTCCATCCATTAATAAAGATAGAACCCTGATTTATTTCATGAATCCCTGATTGAAGGACTTCTCCACATTTTTCTTCTCCTTTTCCAACTGCATGATCTTGACTCTTCATAAGCAAGGCCATTAGCCCTTTCGGGGCTTCACTAATGCCTCACCAGCTCCTTCCAAGATGGTGATTCTCAAAGTTCAAGGGGAGCTCACAAGCATAATGCATAGGTCCACCAACTCATTTGTCCGCTCCCCTGCATCGCTCTTCATTGATCTTTCCAAGGAGCTGTCCTCCAAAGTTCTATTTCATGTAATAGGACCCATTTCTCTTGTTCCAAAGAAGATTTAGTTCTCTGAAAAATTGGATGTGCAGTAGGGATAGGTCTTGAAAAATGAGAGATCTATTACTACAACCACCAAGAAGATGAGGTCAACTTTGCATGAGAAAAGGGTTGAACTCATGGTCTTTCATTGCATAAGCTATTTCTTGAACTGATCCTTTGAGATTTCCTTTAAAACTGAACTCACTATCTTTGGGATCTCCTATCTTAAAACTTCAAACCATGAAAAATTTTCCACTTTTCTCAATTCTGCTTAAAAACAAAGCTGCACCAAAAATGATCTTTTCCCTATAAGGCTTCAGTAACACCTAATATGTTCCCAAATGCTGGAACATGGTCACAAGACATCTTGAGCACCTCCAATAGATATCAAAACTGCAAAGAGAGTTCATTCTCAACCTGCACAATGAAAATTTGAAAACTAACATTTTGAAATGGGAATGAGAAACTAAGTTCTACATTTTTCTTTTCTTTTGTTGAGTTTGGGGATGTTCAAGGATTGCAAAGGGGGATGGGGAGGGTGCTGGAGCAGAGGGGCAAGCAGTGGGGCAGCATGGGGAGGTTTTTTAATTAGTATTTTTCACATTTCTGGCCTGGTTTATTCTGAAGTCCAGATCAGCTTCTTAAAGTCATGAAGGATCCGGTTATGGAAAATCTATTCCAGATTTTCCATGACAGATTCCAATGTAGCTGATGTAAGGTGCCTCTGTATCTAGAGCCGAGGATCCACAGAACAAACACTCTGTAAGACACATCTGACTACTCAGTTCTTAGATACATTATTCTCTGCATCTTTATACCACGTACTCTTGTATCTTCATTGGGAATCTTCACCATAATCATTTCACTGGTTGCAAGATTCGGTTTTTCATAATACATTTCTTTGCATATTCGACAGAAGTACCCATCTTTTGTTTTATTCCATTGTCTTAGTGCCATTATCATCATCATCCTTCCTTGTCTGCCTCCATGTTGGAGATCTATTCTCCTTACTAGAGGAATTGTTTTTCATGCTTTGGAGATGCATCATGGCCTTCCTTTTTCTGAGAATCTCTTTTCATTTTCTTCTACTCTTCATCAAGAGTGTCTGTGTTTCAATTGTTGCTTCTTGACCTTTCTCAATGACTTTTTTATATCTACCCCCTTTTTCTGCTCTAGAGACTGTTTCGATTGAAAGTTGTTAGCTTGTAAATCTAGACCTAGTACATATCATAGATATCATTTGTATTTTGAAGAAAGAGTATCTATCTCCAGGTTTCAACATCCATAGCCTTGACATATCTTTATATGAAATTCTCCAAAATAGCAACCATCACTCATATCTGACTACTTAGTTCTTAGATACAGTATTCTCTGCATCTTTATACCACGTACTCTTGTATCTTCATTAGGAATCTTCACCATAATCATTTCACTGGTTGCAAGATTCGGTTTTTCATAATACATTTCTTTGCATATTCAACAAAACTACCCATCTTTTGTTTTACTCCATTGTTTTAGCGCCATTATTATCATCATCCTTCCTTGTCTGCCTTCATGTTGGAGATCTATTCTCCTCATTAGAGGAATTGTTTTTCATGCTTTGAAGATGCATCATGGCCTTCCTTTTTCTGAGAATCTCTTTTCGTTTTCTTCTGCTCTTCATCAAGAGCGTATGTGTTTCAATTGTTACTTCTTGACCTTTTTCAATGACTTTTTTATATCTACCCACTTTTTCTGCCCTAGAGACTGTTCCAATTGACAGTTGTTAGCTTGTAAATCTAGACCTAGCACATCTCATAGATATCATTTGTATTTTGAAGAAAAAGTATCTATCTCCAGGTTTCAAAATCTATAGCCTTGTTATACCTTTATATGAAATTCTCCAAAATAGCAACCATCTTTGCATAGTCAAGGGCGCTCATCACGGTAGAATATTGTAAAATTTTACTGTGCTCATAGTTCACATCAAAAGTACTTTGCAGAGAATGATGGAGGCCTTCTAAGACTATTTGTGACATCTACCAATGGAAACAATGTTTGTCTTGACAATACAGCCACGCCCTTCAATTTTACTAACAAATTTTGGCATCTTATCCTGAAAATGGCATCATCCTGGTTTCTCGCCCCAATGTTTGGGAGAACTTTAAATCTTCTTTACAATAATCAAGACAGGTAAAGTGATTGCTGGGACAGCAACTTTTGATCAGTGCGTGATACCAAATCCGATTAGAAATAAAGTTAAAGTTGTGGTGTTTGTGCCGGAATTTTTGTTTGTGGACTATATTTTCTCAACAATCCAGCTGACCCAAGAAGCGGAAAACTCCATTTAGACATAAAATGCTCTATAATCTGCAAATACTCCACTTCAAATTCCCAGTCGTCTCCAAGAGAACCAGTTTGTCCATTTCTTTCCGAAATTATATCAATACAGAAGACCTCACTGATAAACAGACACATAAAAATGACTTGCAGATGAGCGTCTTGCCAATTAAAAAAATTCCTTTCCAAAATTATATCAACAGTAACAGAAGACCTCACTGATAAACAGACACATAAAAATGACTTGCAGATGAGCGTCTTGCCAATTAAAAAAATTCAGTTTCCCTAATCTCACAGTACATTAAAACAAATTGTACCAAACAAGGAATTTAGTGGCAGCAAGTCAAACAGTCCTTACGAGATAATATGAAAAAAATAATGAGAACCAATTGAAATTTTCAGAAATAAGAATACTTTTATCTTTTACAATTTGAAAACTCAAAAGGGTGTAAGAAGAGCAACATGAAAGCCCGTGTCTTTGTACATGTAATAGATAACATGCATACCGTTGACTTGTTGCAACAATAGAATATGCTTGATGGAGGCAGACCTAGATTGCTAAAAACTACAGACAGTGAGCCTTGAACCTGCTCTCATCAGTTATACATTCCTCGATCTCTATTACCCTAGCTGTATAAATATGAAGTGCATCTCTTAATCTCTTTTACTGATACCTCCAAAATAAAGATCCTTAATTTAGGAATCCAGTCGAAAGGATTACAAATTTTAAGAATACTTTCCAAGCTTATTTTACATGGCTGACAAAGGCCAGCCGTAAGACAGAAAAAATGCAGCCAGCTGTAATTAAAGATTGATCGCATATTATACTTCCATGACCTGAAAAACAAAATTTAACAGGTTGGATTCAGATTTGTAAATGGTGTTTTATCCATTTTAAAAAATTTCCCATTTGAGTTGCCCTTTTCAAACCCTCGAGGGAAATATAACAGTCCAAGAAAATTTATCTACATTCTAACCCCGGTTTCATATGGATTCTCCCGACGGGAGAAGGAATCTATTGAAATTTTGAGAGTAAGTAAAGAGAAGAAAATAAAACAACAAATTACAAGAATTTCTTTTAAAGTCTTTGTCCTTGAATATAACTAGCATTGAAAGGGAAATATAGAACCTGTTGAAAATAAATAATAAAAACCTAAATAAACTAAACTAGCAATTGCACCTTGGTGTGCAATGGATACGCCGAAGAGGTATTGAAGGGGTGAGATTGATTTAACCATCTTGCATTGTTTCTAATCATCTCTTGAACGCTATTTCAGTAATTAGCTTGGCATTCTCAACCATTACACCCAATTATGAATCCCATGTGGGTGGAGGCCCTAGGTCGATTGGCTAAAGTATCTTATTGTGGGCAAGAGGTCACAAGGTCCAATCTCCCCCTCGTCCCCATGGTATCAGAGGGTGTGTCGCACCAACGTCATCGATCATGTAAATTTTTTTTACCAAGCATACTACAATCATGTGAATTCACCTTTGAATCTTTTCTACACACTATAACTCTGAATGAATCACATAGTATTGGCTAGGCAGAAATATTTCATCACCTAAACCAATCTTACCTTAGAGTTTCATCTAAGATGGAGGATATGAACAATGTTCATCCTCACAAATAAAATAGAGTTGAATGAAATGATTAGAATGATCTTCTCTTCCAATTTTCCTTTTATAAACACTTTAGGAATTTTTTGAAAATTATAATTTAAAATCACATTTTAATAATAATCCTTCAACTCGATAAAAGTAACTTTATTTTTGTTTTCCCCCAACTTTGATCATTGAGAAATATAAAACTTCCCCCTATTAAAATGCCAGTTGAACCTATGATGGGTGTTCAAATGGGATTTCTTGTTGCCTATATGGTCTTTGTTGTAAATGGTCTCAATAGGTAGTTTAAAAAAAAAGAGACATTACTCTTGGGGTGTTAAATGAGAAATCTAAGAAGTGAGCCTGCACTACAATAATGTGCATTGTATCGGATATTCAGTGATAATAAAGAGACTTTAACTAAAGCATAGCACCAGAGAACTTGATTAGATATGCAGCTACAAGAATCCTGCCATATATGCACGATTGAGATCATATTGAAATGTTTGAAGGTTACTATGTCCTGGTACGAGTGCAGCATGGGAGTCTTATACCAATGTGATATTTAAATTAAAAGGGAAGAGTTTTTCTGCACGACCATTTGTAAATGGAAAGTAGATTGAAAATGATGTAATTACAAGTCATTTCAGTATCTATAGCAGTAAAGTAGGGTGTGCCTTCGAAGAAGACTTCTAGTCCAAAGTCTCAACAAGTGCTAATCTGTCATAAACCTTGGCTATAGTGTGATCCAACTTACTGCCATTCAAGAATGTACTTGCTATAGTAGTTTTGACCATGCTTCAAACAATATTCTGGTCGGATTAAACATATTTGATGGAACGGTTTCTCATTATTTTCATTCAAGCTCTCGAAGATACAAGATTCAACATTTATTTTAGAGATTTTATTGGTATTAGATGAATGCTACTGCTTTGTCTTGGGTTTAGTTTGGTCATTAAATATGTATATCAAATGACTACAATGCAAACCTACACGCAACCAAAGCTTCAGTTCGAGTGGCAGAGGAATTATTACATGGACTCCTTGAGCAGTTTAGCATTTGTGAACATAAAGTTGCCAATGTCTGATCAGACAATTAAAATTTTGAAGCCTTCACTAGATAATATCAGGAATATATATGATGAGGTGCGCGCAGCCTTTGTGGAGCCCATAGAAGTGGACGTTTTGAGTTACAGGGAAAAATGTCGATCACTAAAGAAGGAGAGCTTGGTTAATATTGATATATATAGATGTCTTAACGACTTCAATGTTTGCAGAGATTCATAAAAATGGCATGGATGAAAGGATTATTACAGTGGCATTTCTACATTTCGAACTGTAGAAACAAATCTTTCATTTGGAAAACATTTTCAATGCGGTCTATTTTCTCAAACCGTGTTAGTGAGAAAATAGTGAAATACTTGATTTGCTCATGGTATTGAGGTGTGTGAAAACAACATAAGGTTACATTACTGATAATGCATTCCTACAGGAGTTCCTAGATTGAGTAACTGCACAAGGCAGTGAATGCGCTTTACACCATTGTCTAAAAAATGCGTTTAAAATGATGACTGTGAGATTAAATGTCGCTATGAGTTATGGTGGAAGTGATTACAATGTTAGATGGTTTCCATGGGCGATCAAGCTGCAGTTAGAATGCGAACGACATGATTAGTATGAGGCAGAGTTCAATTGGTACATTGCGAATATGGTGGCATTTCCCTCCGTGTTATGAGCAACTGTATGTTTAATGCAATCGATAATTGTGAGATAGCAGGATATGATAAATCATCGAACACGTTGAAAGTGAAGAAAAAAGGTAAAGGCAAATTGAAAATCTTCACGATATTTTGCATTAATTGGATAACGAACATCGGGCCCACTGCAACTACATGATAATTAATTACGCCAACAAACATTGAAGGGGCGAGATTGATTTAACCGTATTGCTTTCCTTCTAATCATCTCATGTTCGTTGATTTCAGTAATCAGCTTCACATTCTCAAATAGGGCATGCCTTCGGCATAATAATTAACATAATAAAAAAAGACTAGTGAAGGTTGAGAAAGCGATGAAAAAGTTTGTTAAAATTATTTCAATGGGATTATGAGAAAGGTTGTGTTTGATGTCCTTACTTTCCAATATGAACTGAACAAGTACAAAAATCAAAAGGATGAAGATTTTCAATCATTTAAAAAAAAGATGAAGAAGCAAGATGAGCAACTAGTTCTCAGTGCGACAAACTAGGATAATACCCTAAGGGCTATGAGTAAGGATTGGGACTCCTTGCTCTCAAGTTGCAAGAACTTGTCTTTTTGTGTTCTTTTAGTTTTAGGTTTCTTTTTGTTGTTGTTCTCTAGTTGTTTGTGTCTAGCTGCCTAGTCTAGTTTGATTGTCAACCATTGTTTTTTATGATGGTGCTTAAGTCTCTGGTTATATGTTGGTTTGTTGACCTTTGTTATTACGTAAGAGAATGGGACCCTTTCCTAGCTTATCTTAATCAAAACATAATCAATAAATTACTTTAGGAATAAGTAGTGTGTCTGAATTATTCAAAGTAAAGTGTTGAAATAAATAAATATAATATTTAGAAATATTGTGATAGACAACAAGTAGTAACTCCATGGTTAAGTGCCCTTGAGTTGGAGTAGTATTAAGATGGGTAACCACCCAAGAAGTCGCAATGCTTCACTTCTTATAGGAGCATCACTTAGATGCAATGAGTGATAAATGGACCATGCATATGCTCATTACAGATGGGTTTGTGTGAACCACAACTCATGAAATATGTGTCAATGAGTTCAACTCAAAGAAATATGAAGTTGAGTCCTAATAAAAACATCATAATTGTGATATATGACAAAAAGTGATTTGTCAATAGTGTAAAAAGGTTAGTGAAGATTAAACAAATGCCTTGGAATCAATAATATGTTGTCTATCAATTTGGGTCACTTTCAATTCCAAGCATGCCTATCTAACCTCTATCTTGAGGATGCAATCTTAGACTTTTGGATCCAATCTCTATAGATTTTTAAAATATCACTTTCAACACTCTAATGTCCTTAATCCACTCTTGCATAAACACTTATTTTTGGTATTTGTTGGTTTGTGCTTGGTAGGAATAATTGCTTCCCTTTGTGTCAAACCATGTAAGGATATTGTATCAAGGTATAATTTTCAAATTAATTACAAATAGCATAATAAACCAAACCCTAATCAACAATAGAGAACAAAGAAAGCAAGAAGCATAAAAACATGAAACAAAGTCACCTAGTCTTCAAAACTCCATTGATTGACCTCTATTGCTCTCCTCCACCTTGTTGTAAATAATACAATTGCCCTCATATTTGAAGTGCAACTATAGCCTATGCCTAAGACTTGCAAAATATTGAAGAATTTAATTATCTCAATAGCACGATAGCTATAAATTCAAGATTTCTAATATTTTCTAAGATGTCAAAATGATAAATAGCAGCACTATTTATAGAGAGCTAGATGGTAAATGGGCAGAAGAGATCAATTATTTTTTAGTTCAATCAATGGCTGCAATTAAATGAGACATGATAAGATAAGATCAAAAGTGAAAGGGAAAAAGGAAAATAACTAATTTTTCAACAAAATCAATTAGTTCAAAAAGGAAAATGCATTTTGAAATATTGGAAACATTATCTCATTGCAAGAGGAAAAAAGTGAGTTAACTTTTGATTAAATAGAAATTTAATTCAAAAAGTGAGAGAAAAATAAGTTATTTAATTAAATAGAATTTAATTAATATGTGTCATAAAAATTAAAATGAATTAATTAAATAATTTAGATTATTTAATTAATATATGAATTTATGACATTAGGTAATAATTAAATAATTAAGATTATTTAATTATCAAAGATGGAAAAGGGGGTTTTAATAAATTCATAGGCTTAGTGATAATTTCTAGGTGTCTACTTTTGCCCCTCTTTGATACAATGCAATTTATCATGTTGTGTCAAAGAATATTAATCAAAAATATGCCCCAATGTAAGGAAGAATGACGTCCAGAGGTAGAGGTATGCCCCCTTAGGAGGACATGTGGGTTTAAAGAACATGAGTGTGCTCTCGAAATGGATGAGAAAACTAGAAGATGAAGGACAAATGATAGAGGAAAATAGATAAGGATGATGAAGATGCAGACTAGAAGAAATGTTAGAGAGGAAAAGATGAATGTTAGCATGGAAAAGATGGATGTTGAGATAGTGCTAGTTGAGATAATTTGTAGATATATATTTTTCTATGCAAGGCTTGTGCATTTAATCATCATTGGGCGATAAAATATGACAAATGGATAACAAACACTATGGTATGACATAGACCAAGGTGTGCAAGGTCATCCATCTGTAAAATAGACAGTCGTAGACAAGGAATGTCCTAACTCATACTAAGGGTCAAGTTGCCCTAGTCTTTTTGTCAAGACAAACTGCATACAACAATCAAATAAAAGATGAGCCATGAGACATCATCGAGGTGGCTAGTAACATAACTAAAGCAATTCCAAAAGATAAGACAAAATAAATCAACATTGTCAACAACTATTCAAATTGTTTGCCAATAAGTGTGTGCCAGTGTGTTAAGGGATGAAGTGAGTGATGGGTGGACTATTTTGACAAGGCCTGGTTTCAAAAGAAGAAACATGTCATATAAGACGTAAAGTTTGGTTTCGATCATGCAACTGCCTGTATAAGGAAAATGACAAAGTGGGATAGTGACGAGGTCTGGTTTCAGGAAGGACACGTCTTGTATAAGACCATTGGTTTTGATCAATTTGACTGGTTTGATTGATGTGACAAATGACTGATTTGACTTGGAGACTTGTTGGCTTGCTTGTCTAGTTGATTCAAGATTTTTGTTTGAAGTTTAGATGATGATGTCACATCTAAGTTGACAATGTCCGATTTATTTTGAATTACCTGACGAACCCTAAAAGACTGACCTGACGAACCCTAAAAGACTGACATAGGGCGCCTCAAGGGATCATCAACAGATGGCCTTGCCTATGTAGCAATGCGCGAAGACCTCACAGTTTGACATGACCCTTGACTTTTTTAATGACAAAAGACTAAATCATGATTTTATTGTTTATTTGAAAAACCTAAAGGACTGATCTAATACCTCAGGAGCACATCAACAGATGGCCTTACCTACGTCCATTCATAGAGGCAACGTAGTTCAACAATGACAAAGACTGACATGACTGACTTTGACTCTATTTTGGGGATTTTTATAAATATTTGAATGTTTTTGTGTTCTAACATGTTCTGATTTGTTTGTGTTTTTCGAGTGTTTTAATTTTTTGTCTTTTTCTGAATATTTGATTTTTTTACAAATGTTTTGATTTTTGTCTTTTTGAGTATAGTGACCTCCAAAGATAAGCGTAGAATCCAATGAAGCCAGGTGTTAGGAAAATTCTCCAATTGGGTATAAGACTAACCAATATGGATGGGATGGGATAGGGGTTTATTATGGACAAAAGATGAAGGAGAAAGGACGCAAGACGTCAATCGCTTGGAAGTCATGACAAAGATGACAATGCTTGATGATGGATGTCAAATGGGAGATGATGGAAGGTAAAGGAATTATTATGGATTGAGATGGAAGGTCAGATAGAGTGATAGTAGATGACAGAGTGAAGACTGACTACACATGGTGCTTGTTTGCCAAGTTTTCACCATGGCACTTATCCAAAGCACCACTGAAGTGGGTTTCACTATTCGACGAATTATTTCTCTTTTTATTTTCACGATTTTTTTATTTTATTTTTGTTACCACCAAGATGCATGTTTGCCAAGTTTTCATCAAAGTAACGATTTTTTTAATTTTTTGACTTTTTTGTATATTTTTTAAAGACTTTTACTCTTTTTTTGTATTTTTGCTAGGATTTTTTTCTCTTTTTTTAATATTCTTTTAGGACTTTTTTCTCTTTTTTTGTATTTTATTAGGACTTTTTTGACAAGAGCTCTCTGAAGCTAAATGTAGCATTGATACATGTTAGATCCGTAGACCACTGTGACAATGCCTTGATCATGCTTGAATGACCATGTTGGAAGAAATGACTCAATCTGGATGAAGAGTGCAAGTGGTAAGTATGAAGGATGATAGATGTGGTGGAGGAAAGAGGTCAGGGTAGGATCCCTAATGTGCACACTATGTGGGCCATCAAGCTTCAAGCGAGAAGGAGTTTGAACGACCAATGAGCTAGCATACATGAAGGGGTCGTCATCAAAGGAATATTGGAAGGCATCACCTATGGAGGTAGAATGATATGATGAATGTATGAATGTGGAACGAATAGAATGGATTATATGGTATGAGTGAGAACTTGACATGGATGATATGATGAATGTATGAATGTGGATGGATAGAATGGAGTATATGGTTTCCAAGCTCTTTTCTTGACATTTTTCCTTGATAGATACCCCTAGTGATTTTTGATGGAGATGCATACTTGGAGATCGACTTTTGCTTGCTTTCACTTTTGACTTTTATTTTTGATTTGTTTGATAGCTTTTTATTTTGGCTAGAGGATTTGTCTTGATCTTCTTTTCTTTGCATTATATCTTTTGATTTTTGATCTCCTTTTAAAGATTCTCGTTCATTGGAGCTTTGCCTATATTATTTTCTTGAGCTACAACTTGTTGATCCATGTCTATGATGCAAATGGATGTGAGTGAGATGGAAGAAGTAGGTGGAGTGATAGGAATGTCTAGTGGACAAATAGGAGTGGCGATGCTATCAATGGAGTCTTTGGGACTATCCTTTTCAATATGCTAACGTCAAAGGAAGCTTGCACATCCTTAACGGCTTGGAAAGGTGAATTTGTAGAGGTGACAGTAGAAGATACATATCCTAACACAAGGTAGGTGGGATGGAAGGATGATGATTGGATATCCTTAGTAGGGCCATGATCAAAAAGTGGATTATCATAGATATCCTAGTCGAACATGGGGTTGTCATGGATATGAAAAGTTTGAGCGGAAGCAGATATGGCAAAGGTTGATGTGTAATCAAGATCCCAAAAGATTTCAATCCAAGCATGGACATATTTTTGTGATCCTTCTACAATTGTCTTGACATCATTATTGGAATTATGATCTTTCTCAACATCATTAGTATTGTCGTCCACCAGTAAATTATCCATACAGTATTCTCCACATCTCATGTCATGTACTTGGACCTTGGGGTTTGATGGCATGGTAAATCGAGTGGATGACTTGGTCAATGAAAATGGATCAATGTAGCGAGATGATGAGGCCTCTTGGTTGATAGGCACTTGGAATTGAGTAGTCCTTTCAAATTGTTGCAATATTGAAAGGGGTCAGGATCGCCTATGACTATAATTTCAATGCCTTCATGAGGAAACTTGAGTCATTGATGGTACGTGGATGGTATGAACTTCATGGCGTGGATCCATGGTTGGCCAAGGAGGAAGTTGTATGGTAGTTCAATATTTAGGACTTGGAATGTGATATTTAGTAATACAAGTCCAACCTTGATAAGTAGTGTGATAACGCCCTAAGAAGAATGTTCTTTTTCATCATAGGCTTTGATAACAATGCTCTTATTTGTATCCACACATGCTTTAGAGAGGCCCAATGCCTTCACCAGTTTTAAAGTACAAATGTTCAATCCAACTCCGCCATCTACTAGGAATCATCTGACCTTGTGTTTTTTGATGAAAACCTCAGGGTGTAATGGGTCACTATGGTTTGACTTGGATGTGAGTAATCTTTGTCAGAAAAGGAAACATGGTGGGAGTTGGCCAAATACCCAACCATGACTTGAAATTAGTTGATGTCTAGGTCAGTAGGAACAGAGGTTTCTTTCAAAGCCTTATCGAGGATAGCTTTGTGTTCAGGTAATACGCGCAAAATCTCAAGGATGGAAATATGTGTGGGTATCGTGCCCAATTGGTCAACAAGATTGTACTTGGTTTTGGATTGTGGCTACTTTGGAGGAGGTCCAAATCTAGTAACCTTAACCTTGTGAGTAGTAACAACGCATTCAGGTTGCTTCTTAATGGTGATTGTGTTAACATGATCATCAATAGCTTGGAGGTGGTTAATAATTTTTTAGTCAAAAGAGGCATTGGTATAATTGGCATGGTTGTCTATCTTTTGACCCCAATTGGAGGGTTTTCTGAAACCATGGTCTTGCAACAGATTCTTAAAAATTGTATGGTCTTTATTGGAAGTTTGTTGTCCTTCAACCTCTATGGCACCGTTTTCAATTAGGTCTTGAATCATGTTATTCAATTGATGACATGACGAGTTCTTATTCATTTTGATGTGGTGGTAGTCACAAAAGGCGTTGTCATCCCACCAAGAGGATTTGAATTGTCCTAAGTCATATGGTTTGGGCTCTTGGAGTTGTATAATGTTTGATTGTACTAGCTTCTTCAGGACATATTCAATTAGTTTTGGTAAAGGGGAGTATTGTCTCCATGGGTATTTCCTCAGTTGTCTTGGGGGTCCCCATTCCTGATTATTTTGCATCATGTTAGCTGTTTGGTCGAGGACATATGATGTGTTATTGTTCATGTTGGATGCTTTGAGAGTCAATGTAGGACCCATTCTATTCATAGCTTTGGCGTCTACGACTCCATCATTTGTCACATTCTTGTTACAGGACCAAAACTTGTTTTTATCATTTGACGTCCCTTAGCCATTTTGTGTTTTGGTATAAGTTTTAATTTCCCCTTTAGCGATAAGGGTTTTCTCAAGGATGGACCCTTTTTCAATGAGGTCAACGAATGTGGAACAATAATGGGTTTCCAATGCATATTTTAAATCTGTGTTCAGGTTTTGCACAAACATGATAATTTTTTGTTTTTCAAGAATTTCAACAGGACAATGGCTAGCTAAACTTCTCCATCTCTGGAAGAATGTTATGAAAGCTTCACCCTCTTCTTGTTTATTTTTGACATAGGGTAGCAAGAGTGATGTCATTTTCAATGTTGAAGGAAATGTGGGTGATAAAATTTTCAACAAGTTCATCCCATGATCATATGCTTGCATGTAGGTGAGTGAACCAGTCTAAAGCATATCCTGTTAGACTTCTAGGAAATAGTCTCATTAAGTATGTTTTTTCATAATCAATGTCAATCAAGGTTGTATGAAATTCCCTCACATGATCGATGGGGTTTCCTCTTCCTTTTATATTTAGGAAAAGTTGGCATGACATAATTTGGAGGAAGAGGAGGCATGTATAATGTCCTATGAAATGGGTAAGGAAATAACTCTTGGATAGAGTATGTCTTCTTGTTTGATAGTGTCATGGTTTCTACTTTCTTTTGCAAGGCCAACATTTGATTGGCTAGGACATCGTATGGTGTGAGGGTTGTGCCTATGGTATTTACAACTGCATTTTGGTAAGGTCCTAATTTTTTGTTTTTGAATCCAACGTTTGCATGAGATGGTATGTTGGTGTTGATATGAGGTATGGATGTTTGAATTATGTTTGGAATTTGGATTTGAGGGATGTGTGTGGTATGAGTTGGAATGTGTGAGGTGAAAATTTGATTCTGGGTGCGAGTATTGGATTGTGTTTGAAAAATATTAGAAGTATTTGGACCTTGTGTATGTTAAGTGTTGAATTAGAAAGATCCTTGAGGATTTATTTGAGGAACACTTGTGGTAGGACCTTGTGACACATTGGTGTTTTTGTTAGTTCCATGAATATAAGCTCTAGTCCTTTTATTTGTGTAGACATCCAAATTTCACTACTTCCACATGGTCAAAATTGTCTACTTCGACAATATTAATTAAATGATTTATTTAATTAATATTTCATCTTTCTACCTAAATTCTCTAAAGTATTTAATTCAATAATTAAATATTTTACCTTACACCTTTTCCTCTCTAAATTAAATAAACATATCAATTTATTTAATTAGTCATTTGACCTTTTTTGAATAAAATCAATTTTAAATTCTTCTTTTTTCTATCTCATTGTCAGATCCTCCATAATCCTCTTTTAATCTGGATTAAGTTAATTAATCCATGATTAGGATGTGCACTCCTTAATTAGGATTAATGTCACATCCTCCATAATCTTCCACTCGCTTCTAATCCCTCATTAATTTTCCTTAATCATGTATTTGCACAATCTTAATTTAATCATCTTGCCACATTTAACATACCTTTTTGGTCAACCTTTACATATTCCACATTTAGCATTGCCTCTCTTCCCCATGTGAATTTTTAATTTATTCATCCAAGATTCCTCTCTTCCCCATGTGAATTTTTAATTCACATTTATCCTTCCAAGACTCTCCTTATTCCTATGCAAGTTCTAAAACCTTTGACTTGTCACATCATTCACATGTGTCAAAATCCTACCTTTTTGGGAACCTTGTCTTATCCATTAGATTCTCCCAATAATTTAATTCACATTTATTTCTCCAACTACTTTCATCTTCCCAATAGAAATTTTTGAGGAATTCTAAAATTCCTCAAGTATCACTTTCATTCTCACTTGGGTACAAGAAGTTCCTTTTTGAGGAAAACTTCTCATCCCCTAAGGTATTTTCAAAGTAAATGTCCTTCCACATAATTTATCCTTCTTCCACCTCACTTGTAACTCTTTCCATCTCATCCTACCCTTGGACACCTCACCCTCCACATGTCAAGATGTGAGGGCTTGTGAGTCCTCAACTCACCTTAGCCCTCCATCTTGGCCATGGTGGCTCAATCCTAACCATTGAATTCTCTAGAGAATTCAACTTCTCCTATAAATACTCCCCATCTTCTAATGCATTTTAACCCTTTAAGCATTCAAGTACCCTCATGCTAGCAAAATTGTGAGCCATTTTCAAGCCTCCATTAAGCAATTACTTACATTCCCAACCATTTTGCATATTTACTTTCACTTCATCACCATGGAATATTTAGTTTAGCCTTCATCCCACTTTGCATCCATCCATTTTCATCCATTGCCATCAAAAGGAGCATATATACCAACTAGCATCAATGGCCAACCAAGGAGATCGATACGAAAGAAAGGTATAATCGTTTATCTTTATTTTTGTTTTGTGTTTTCCTTAGGCTAATCATTGAGGTGGTCTAGTGTTTTCATTTTGCATTCTTAGTTTAGTTTGCATATTTAGAATAAAAAACACTTGCACACATTTCTAGCATGCTCAGTGGGACCCACAAATGGGTTCCTAAACTTTTACGTTTCTTGTTGTTTCATTTTTTGTAGGTTTAGGTTGCAGAGGGGTGTACCTACCCTTGAGCAACAGTTTGTTTTCTATTTTTTGTTTATTTTTCTAACTGTTTTTCTACAAAGGGGCGCACCTACCCACCTAGAGGGGCATACCTGCCCTTGAGTAGTAGTTTTTTTTTCTATTTTCTGTTGATTTTTCTAACTATTTTTCTACAGAGGGGCGTACCTACCCTTGAGCAACAGTTTGTTTTCTATTGATTTTTCTACAGAGGGGCATACCTGCCCTTAAGTAGTAGTTTTTTTTCTATTTTTGTTGATTTTTCTAACTATTTTTTTGTAGAGGGGCGCACCTACCCACCCAAAGGGGCGTACCTCGCCTTGAGCAAAATTTATTTCTCTGTTGATTTTCTAACTATTTTTCTGTAGAGGGGTGCACCTGCCCACCTAGAGGGGCATACTTTCCCTTGACAGACACAAAGGGGTGTACTTTCCCTTCCAGAGGGGTGTACCTTCCCTTGACAGAGACTGTTTTGAGGTAGAAATAGGGAGTAAGCTGGCATTTTCAGGTCTGTTTTGATTGTTTTTGATTTGTACTGACCCCAACCTATGTTGTTAGTGTTTTGTTTGAGCTTTCTTAACATTTGTGCAGCTTCAAACATTTATTGAAGATCAAAACATAAAACTCCTAACAGATTTTTTGCAGGATGAACGGGCCAAGTTGTTTATTTAGCTTGCTTGTTTTCCTTTTTCATACTAGTTAGGCACATAGTCTAAGTAAGGGAGTCAATTTATTTGTTTGCTATGTTTGTAGGTAAGTTATTGACGTATCCAATCCCCTTGCACTATTTGGCGATCCTGGGTGAAGAGAAATCGTAACTTACCTAAGTCCTTTGTGTTACCCAAGGGGGTGTTATACCATTCAAGATTTCCCCTTGCACTTCATGTGAGCCTAGGGAGTAGTAAAAAATGGTTAACATTATCTTCTTAGTGGGACCTACTTGGAGATTTAATCACCCCAAGGGACGATCCCAACCATGCGTACCGACAAGGTATAGAAAGGGGGGAGAGCTAAAGATGTACCCCAATCCAGTCACATCATGTCTCGCAAAGCGTCGAAGTTAGGGTGATACCTAGAAAGACGTGAAGAGTTGGTCTGAGTCTTTCAGTATCTTGTTGGGGTTCTCGATTCACGCTTGTGACAGGCTGACCTGTTTAAGGTTTGTGCCTCACGTACCGAGAGTATATTAAAGACTCCATAGACACCTTGTTTATCCTAGATTAAGGACTGTGTTGGCCATACCTTTTGAAACGTGGATTTTAGGACCCAATGGACTCTCTAACTCTTATAGGGTTTTTCACCCAAAAGGAGAGACATTAGAACCTAAAATGCTTATGTGACATTCAAATTAGGAAGTATGAAATGTAATATGATGTAAATGAACTAATCTAAGTGCAATTGACTAATTAAGATGATCTAAAATGAATGCAAAAGTGCAATTTAAGCTATGTTTGAAAACACACTATGATATGTAAACTACTATGAAAGATGAAGAAATTGAAAGAAATGTGCAGAACAGAAGGTATAGGGTCAAATATGAGTGCACCTGGATGATGTGTGAGCTTTCTAGAATGTTTGGAATGGTGATCAATTTTTTTTATTTTTCAAAGTGGGACTCATTCGCCAAGGGTGGCGAATCAGTCCTTCGACTGTTGAAAAAGTGTCGGGAGCTGATTTCTAACAGTCGGGAGTTGATTTCTAACAAAATGAAGATTTTTAGATTTTAGGTGGGACTCATTCACCAAGGGTGGTGAATCATTCCTCCCCAAGATTTCTAGAAAATTAGAAGACAATACTACTAGTCCAGATCCTGCAAAGTCTGAATATTAGGTTGTTAGGGCCAACTCTGCAGAAAACGGGCTGAAAGTCACTCAAATTATTTGAATAGATGATGAATTGATTTGAAGAGCCTAGTTCACTTGAAATCCACTTTTCAACACCTTTAAACCTGTTAAATCTACAAAAAAAGGATGCATAGACACATGCAAAGGGGAAAAATGTTGGGGGATTAGTGAATATGGTTTTCCCTTAGTCAAACCCCACTTTGGTAATCAAAACCAATAGAAATGAATGAAATGAAAAGGAGATGATAAATGAATAACATGAAAGTATTACAAACTTACCACATCCTTGGATATGCAAATCTGAAGTGATGTCAATGGCTGCTCCAAAGTGCTTGAATTGATGATGCTTGATTACTTGAAGATTGCTTGAATATGTTAGGATATTGAATACTTGAATGAGGAGATGTAAAATGAGGTTAGAATCACATATTTATACAAATATTGTGCCTTACTATCCATTCATACCTCATCACAAGACAACATGAATTGAATTTGAGTACAATGCTGAAAGAAATTTGAAATATTTTGAATTTGGGGCCAAGGGGGACTCATTCGCCACCCTTGGCGAATGAGTCCCACCTGGGACCCAAAACCAAGTGTCAAGAATAATGTTGTGTTTAATGTTGTTTGTCGGGATAAGACCCAAAAATACACCTAATATAAGCATATGAGGGCATAAAAAGAAAAAATAAAGCATGAGAAGGGTGTAAATAGTGAAAATATGCCTAGAAAAGCATGAAATCTTGTTACAAGACTTTACAACACTTCAAAATAGGACTTGTTGATGAGTGAAAAGGTGGTTTTTAGGTGAATTGCATTAAATAGAGTTTAGAAGAATGTAGAAATGTCTTACAACACTTCACAACACTTTCACAAGACGTCATTCTTTGAATTTTAGCACCAAACTAAGCATGTTCAAGCCAAGATAGATCATAAAATTAAAGCAACATAGCTCCAACACTATGAAACAATACCTAAAAGACCATGAAAATGGGAAGGGTCCTTTCTTTGACAGTACATTTATCTCCCACTTTAGTGAGAGAAACTTGCTTTCTCACGCTAAAGTAGCCATGAACATCAAGAAGAGGATTCAAATGCACTTATGTTAGCAAGATGGAATACAAAAAACAAGAGGGTTGATCAAGCCCCCAGGATGAAGATACCATGAAAAATTGAACATAAGGAAAAAGGAACACACAAGTGTTGAAAATAATTTGAATGAAGCTTCGATCATCAATCCAACTAGTTGTGAAAAGAGATCTAGGATGATTGTTTGAAAAAGAAAGAATGTGTACTCACTCTGGGCCACAGAAGGCCCAAAAAGTAAGATACACACGCTAGTTGGTATGCACTCACAAACAAACACAAAAGTGGCTATGGGGAAAATTCATGCTGCTAGTTGGGCTTCCCGCTCAACCATGCCAAAGTTATACCCATTTGATAACTTTAACAAGGTGCCCCAAAGCCAAAGAAAAACGAAAATGTTGGTTTAAGTTTCATAAAATAAGAAAAATAGGAGGGCACCACAGGCATGCAAGTTGTGTTATGCAAGGTGGCAAAACAAATAAGATAGCTCTATAGGCATGCAAGTTGTGTTATGCAAGGTGGCCGAATGAGAATGCTATGTGTAAAAATGTCATGTGTAATATGTTCAAAGGAGTCTTGTTTAGTTTATACAAGGTTAGTCACTTAGGGAACATTGTGTCTAATGTCTCCAAGAGAGGACCAATCAAATAATAGTATATTCATAACTTAGGGGAGGTAGTGTGTCGCATCAAACCACCAAGAGGAATGTAATATGCTGAGATAGATCACACTTATGAAATACATCACACCCAATGTCATCCACAAAGTAACAAACTCATCACGTAAATGACAAGGCTTCACTAAGAATGAAAATGAAATAATGGTAATGTATGCCCCCACTTTAAAGGAATTGATACACATCATTCTATTAGCAATTACTTTAAAGTAGAGAAGAAAAGAAAATGCAGAAAGTAAAACAAGACATGAGAGCCAAATTGGAAAGCTCTATGCCAAGTCATATGTTTCGAAGTTAAGTTGTGTCATGTCAAGAAGAAAGGAAAAGCAAAGAAATAAGGGAGTTTCCCCCTAGAAAAGAAAGCACATGAAACACATAATGGATCTATGGATTTGGGGTCAATATGTTCATTGCTGAAATGTATGTTTGTATGAAAGAGTTCGGAATTGTCATCATTCCCCAAAGCACATAGAATTGGAAGAATGACACAAATAGAGCAAAAACAAAGGAAAAACAAAGTATGTTTTGAGTCAACATAGAAGAGACATTGTAGTCTCGATGCTTTACATTGTCCCCAAAAGGAAAACACAAGCAAAAAGACAAAAAAGAAAAGTGAAAAAGCTTTTGGGTCAACATGAAGGAGACATTTTGGTCTCAATGCCTTGTGTCATCCCCAAAAGGAAAAAGACAAGAAAATACAAAGGAAAAAGGAAAAGAAAAAGGAAGGAGGTTTTTGGGTCAACATGGAAGAGACAAAAGGTGTCTCAACGCTTTTCATTATCCCCAAAAGGAAAACACAAAAACAAAATGAAAAAGACAAGGACTGTTTGGGTCAACATGGAAGAGACTTAGGGCATCTCTATGCTTTGCGTCATCCCCAAAGGAAAACACAAAAAAAAAGTGAAAAGTAAAAGGGGCGACAAAGAGAAGAAAGAATGGAGATACACATAGAAGAAGTGTACAAAAAAGAGAAGGAAACATCAAACACACGATATAGGGGAATATGATACACACATGAAAAGAAAAAGGAAAATGAATGTGAAGAAAATACTAAGTAGGAAAATACAACTCATCCATCAAGTTATCTGCCTCCCAATCATGTTCAATGGAATGCAAAGGTGATTGACTGTCCAAAGGAGGAATCGTAAGTGCTGAACTAGGGGTTGTACTAAGTTCTTCACTTGGTGGAGAGGATTTATCATTTAAGCTCATTGTAGATGAAAATAAAGAGTTCAAATCATTGTTTATTGTTTCATCTATGTTAGCAATTATCACATCTCCATCGTCAACATCAAGATTAATAACGACGAGAGGACGAAGGGTGATTTCTAAGGATGAATGTATCAAGAGTGTGGGTTGGATGGGTTCATTTTGTTGCAATTTTTGGGTTGAAATCTCATGTGGTCGGTAAAGGGCAGGGGGGATGGTCATCTATTACTTCTATCAAGGTTAAAGATTGATTGTCGTGATTGGTTTATGTATGAGCAAGGAGACGACAACGACGTCAACGTTCCCGAGCAACACAGTTTCATTTAATTATGTTGTGGATTTGTTGAGGTGTAAGAGTAGATTGAGTTGGTATAGGTTTGTCTACTTCCAAAAGGGGAAGAGCAGGAGAAACCACTTTCTCTTTCACTTTATATACTTGTTTGGTATGAGGGAGTGAGGCAGGAGTTATTTCTTGGTCTCTTGGTCCTTTAGACGATGGTTGGGAAGATTGTTTAGAGGGCGTGATGGTTTGTTCAATATCAGATTCAGGTGTAATCATGGTTTCATCGAGGATAGGATGAGTGGAGGTGGACAAAGATTTGTTACGAAGAGACAATTCAACAATCCTTTTAGCTTTAAACTTTTGATAAGCAATGTAAAAGAAGTTCTTTTGAGGGGCAATAGGTTCAATGGGTGTAGGCCAAAAGGCTTCTAATGAAAAGTTACATTTGGAAGATAAAGGATTAAAGCCACTATGGTGTATGGTGAATACATCATTGCCATGCAGAAATTGTAAGCACTTGTGAATGACTGATGGGACCACTTTCATTGAGCGAAGCCAAGGAAGGCCTAGCCACAAATGAAATTGGTCGGGTTGTGGAATAATATAAAACGTTACCTTCAAAGTCTTAGGTCTTATTTGTAAAGGAGGCACGATTGATCCAATCGTAGGGCATGCAAAACCATGATGTGTTTTAATCCATGCAGTGGGTGGATTATAGTCATCTTGATATAGATCATGTAATACTATAAATTCTTCTATGATCACATTCTCACCACAAGCAGGATCTATTAAATATCCCATTAGTAGGTTTATCATAGATTCTATCAGCTAGGTAGAGAAGACCATTAGGAAGCTTTGGTAGTATGTCTTTAGTAGAAAAATTAATATCAAGAGATTGAGTGGTTTGGCCCTTGCGAGGGATAACTTCTATCGTGGAAACAAGTTTATCCATAGGACTAGCTTGGGGAACAGGAGGAGATGTGTCAGGTTGTTCGTTGTGTGTATCAACAACCATTACATCAGGCTTTGAAGGTTCACTATCCTTAACGAATGAGGTAGTGTGTTTAGGCATAGGGTTGGTGAAGATTTGGAGATTTTGGTTAGGGGTGCAATAGACTTATTGCCTTGATCATTAACACGGTCCATAATGGTCAATTCACTTGAATCAATGAGGTCTTGAACCAGATGTTTAAGATGCTTGCAATGTTCAGTGTCATGGCCATTTTGACGATGAAAATGAAAATAAATGTTAGGCTTGAAGGTAGGAGGTAAGGGTTGATTAGGATCAAGTGGTCGAATAGGTGGTAAGGTAAGCTTGCATTTTTGGACGAGTTGGTTCATTGTCTGATGGAGGGTGTCAGGTAAAGGAGTGAAATTTCTATTTGGATCACCATAATTATAAGGCACAACTATCTTAGAAGCAGCCATTGAATTTTGAACTTGTGAAGTTGGTTGTGGTTCAGGTGGAGGAGGTGAACTAAATTGTAAGAAACCTTGGTTAGGTTTGCAAAAAAATTGTGTGTTGTTTTGGTGTTGATTATTGTTTTCAGTTTTGTCAAATCAGCTAGAAGTGGATTTTGACTCACGACTTGAAAATGAATTTTGATACTCACATAATGTTGTACAAAAATGCATAAATGAAGGGAATTTCATCATCATAAGCTTATCTTGAAGGTTAGTGTGCAAATTCTCAATAAACATCTTCTATAGATGTGCATTTGGAATTTAGACATCAACTTGAGCATATAAGGACTGGTAACGAGAGATGAAATTGGTTACTTTTTCATCAGTGTTTTGTCTACATCGCATAAGGTCAACCATTGTCTTTTTAGGTGTCTTGTGCACTTGAAAGTGATTAATGAAAGCCTCTGCCAATTCATTAAATGAATGGATGGAATGATTAGGCAAGTTGGAAAACCATTCTAAGGCAGTATCTTTCAAGGTCCTTGGAAAGAGTTTTGCTAAAAGTTTATCATCAAGGACAAAATCACAACACAAGGAAATAAAAGCATTGACATGGTTGATCTCATTTTCCTCCATATTTCTCAAACGTCGAAATTTCTAACCCTTGTGGCATCAGGGTACGTAAGATTTCTAATGATAAAGGGCTGCTACAAACAAGATATGTGGGTGTTGCATGGATGAAACAGTGTTAAGGAGTTGTGTCATAAAGGAATCAGGATAATGGGGTTGAGGTGGAAGGGAAAATGGTGATAGAGTGTAGGTGATGTTAGGAGAAGTGGAAGGAATAGTGAGGGGTGTGAAAGTGGTGGAAGGAGGTTGCAATGCCACAAAAGGAGTAGGAATGTTAGTGGAAATTGGGAAAGAAGTAGCGACATAATTGGATTGATGTAAAGTTGTATGGACTTGCAGACTGGTGTAAGTTGGTATGGAATCTATAGTTGGAGGAGAAACTCGAGATGTTCCTTGGGTGAGAGGAATGTTTTTTGATGGAGTATGGGAAGAGGCATGTTTATTGTAAAGCTCAACTATTTTTTTTAGCACTTGCAAGCCATCATCACTTTCAATTAAGTGATGAAGGTTCTCAATAGTAGGTATAGCAATAGTGGAAATGTTTTCAACTGACAAGTCTTGTTGTAAATGTGCAAAGTCCTCATGAATGTTAATAATCTTTGCTTGTGGGAGAGACTTATTTTGATTGTCAACATGAATAGGATGGAAATGGGAAGGCATGGAAGTGGTATTTTTAGGGCCTAATGCACCATTGTCCATACTAGGAGTAGGAGCTCATGAGATCCCAAGGTCCACAACAAAAGTATTGTTGTGGGATGCCATGAGTCTAGAACTTCTTCTCACTAAAGTATTATCAATAAGGCACCAAACACTCATGAAAGTACCACAAAGGAAGGGTGGATGGAAATGCAAGATATTCTAATAATGCAAAATGAAAATAAAAAAATATCTGCAAACTGTAATAGAGATATGAATCAAGAAAAAAAAAATGCTGAAAAATACTAAAAACAATGCAAAATTAATGTCTAAAATATGCAGAGGGACTGATTCGCCCTAGGTGGCAAATGAGTCCCAGGATGCAATTTTTATTTTTATTTTTCAGAATTTTAAGAATGAATTAAATGCTTTTCATAATGCAAAGACAAACACAAAATGCAGAATTTCAATTTTTGAATTTGAATGGAAGAATGAAAACAAAATGAGTTTTTCAATAATGCAAAATGAAATATCCTAGAATGCAATAACCGATCCAATGCCCTAATTGAATGTTAATACAAATGTAAACTAGGATGCAAGATATGAATGCAATCAGAAATTTAAAAATGTTCAAGAGTCGGGTTCACCAAAATGAAACGTAGATTTTAAGACCCAATGGACTCTCTAACTCTTATAGGGTTTTTCACCCAAAAGGAGAGATTAGATCCTAAAATGTATATGTGACATTCAAATTAGGAAGTATGCAATGTAATATGATGTAAATGAACTAATGTAAGTGCAATTGACTGATTAAGCTGATCTAAAATGAATGCAAAAGTGAAATTTAAGCTATGTTTGAAAACACATTGTGATATGCAAACTACTATGAAAGATGAAGAAATTGAAAGAAATGTGCATAACTGAAGGTACAAGGTCGAATTTGATTACACTTGGATGATGTGTGAGCTTTATGGAATGTATGGAATGCTGATCAAATATTTTTTTTTTCACAGTGGGACTCATTCGCCAAGGGTGGCGAATCAGTTCTTCGACTGCTGAAAAAGTGTCGGGAGCCGATTTCTAACAGCTAGAAATTGATTTCTGACAAAATGCAGATTTTTAGATTTTAGGTGGGACTCATTCACCAAGGGTGGAAAATTAATCCTCCCCAAGATTTTTGGAAAATCAAAAGACAATACTACTACTCCAGATCCTGCAAAGTCTGAATATTAGGTTGTCAGGATCAACTCTGCAGAAAATGGGTTGAAAGTCACTCAAATTATTTGAATAGATGATGGATTGATTTGAAGAGCCTAGTTGACTTGAAATCCACTTTTCAACATCTTTAAACCTATTAAATCTGCAAAACAAAGGCTGCAAAGACACATGCAAAGCAGGAAAATGTTGGGGGGTTAGTGAATAGGGGTTTGCCTTGGTCAAACCCCACTTTGGTAATCAAACCCAATAGAAATGAATGAAATGAAAAGGAGATGATAAATGAATAACATGAAAGTATTACAAACTTACCACATCCTTGGATATGCAAATCTAAAGTGATGTCAATGGCTGCTCCAAAGTGCTTGAAAGTGCTTGAATTGATGATGCAAGATGCTTGATTGCTTGAAGATTACTTGAATATGTTAGGATATTGAATACTTGAATGAGGAGATGTAAAATGAGGTTAGAATCACATATTTAGACAAATATTGTGCCTTACTATTCGTTCATACCTCATCAAAGGCTGACATGAAGTGAATTTGAGTAAAATCTTGAAAGAAATTTGAAATATTTTGAATTTGGGGCCAAGGAGGACTCATTCGCCACCCTTGGTGAATGAGTCCCACCTGGGACCCAAAACCAAGTGTCAGGAATAATGTTGTGTTTAATGTCAGTTTGTCGGGATAAGACCCAAAAATACAACTAATATAAGCATATGAGGGCATAAAAAGACAAAATAAAGCATGAGAAGGGTGTAAATAGTGAAAATATGCCTAGAAAAGCATGAAATCTTGTTACAAGAATCTACAACACTTCAAAATAGGACTTGTCAGGTGTTGTTACAATAGTGGTTTACACTTTAGAGATCCGATTTTTGCTAAAATCACATATTTTTAGAAAATATAATGATTTAAGCCTTGAAAATTTCCATTTAAAGGATTCTAATTGAAGAGGGTTTGATCAAACCACCTTAGACCAAGCCCCCTTGGATAGAACCCTGCTAGATTTAAACGATACCTATAACAGAGTCTCCTTTGTACCTATCAAAATGTTGATAAGAAACCACTTTTGATTTACCTTTTGGGGAATCAAATGAATTCATTTAAAATTTATGTTTTTGTAAGTATGCAGTCCTTATTATAGCTTCCAAAAAAGTATAATTTTAATTAAATTTAATTTGATTATTATATTTATTTTTATTTCTTGTGAATGTAGGTTTTTCACCGAAAATCAAGCTCTATGTTCTGCACATATGGAAAAATAGCAGATTATCAAAAAAAAATTGAAAATATGAGTGCACCAGATATTGAAGTCCTTCATCCAAAAAAATAAATTTGAATTTCAATACATACAAAAAGTTATGCCTTATACGTCAGCTATGTCTGAATTGTAATTGGTTTGACTTTGAAACTTGATTAAAGAAAAAATATTCAATAAAAATATCTAACCAAGTGGAAGCACTAGATATCATAGTTACAAATATAAATTTGAAAGAATTAGAATTTTATCCTTCATTGAAAAGAAATTATGCATTATACGGTGAGCGTCACTTTTTAAAAATGTTGTTTTATGAAAAAAACTAGTTTTCGAGGGAGATGGAAGAAGAAATGCAATCTAATTCCAAAATTTTTGAAAAAAATATATTTAGAATCTACAGAAAAAATGTCACAAAACTCTAGTTTGCATCATCTTCAAATTCCTCACAGTTTAGTCTCTATAGGAGCCCGAAAGTGAAGATTTAGTTAAAAATAATAATTTTAGTGTCCAGTTTGGCCAAAAATTGTAAACCAATATTGTGGGATCACCTGTGAAAAGGTGGTTTTTAGGTGAATTGCATTAAATTGAGTGTAGAAGAATGTAGAAATTTCTTACAACACTTCACAACACCTTCACAAGACGTCGTTCTTTGAATTTTAGCACCAAAATAAGCATGTTCAATCCAAGATAGATCATAAAATTAAAGAAACATAGCTCCAACACTATGAAACAAGACCCAAAAGACCATGAAAATGGGAAGGGTCCATTTTTCGACGATAGACCTTTAACACTAATTGTAGGATTGTGTTGTCTAAGTTATCTTCTTGTGTAAAATGAATGAATGTTGGTCAAGTCAGCCTTATTACTTATTGTTTGAGTCCTTGCGATAGCTGTTTTCACTAAGTCAAGACCAAGTTCCCAGTAGAGGGGTGTACCTGCCCTATAAAAGGGCATACCTACCTAGCAGAAGGGCGTACCTGCCTAGTAGAAGGGCATACCTGCCTAGCAGAGGGGTGTACCTACCCTGCAGAAGGGCGTGCATGCCCTGTAGAAGGGAATATGTGCCCTGTAGAGGGGCTACCTTCCCTATAGAAGGGCGTACCATCCCAGCACAGGGGCATACCTACCCTGCAGAGGGGCGTACCTGCCCTCCGAACAGTCAACTTCACCTTATGTTTAGTCATTTTGAATCTCCATTCAGCCATTTTGAACCTTCATTCACCTGTTTCAAATATCCGTTTATCATTTTCAAATATCAGTTCATCCATTTCAAGCCTTTATTTCCCATTCTAAGTTCCCGTTTTATCATTTGAGGAACCCGTTTTGCCATTCAAGGAACCCGTTGCCTCGTTCGAGGAACCCATTTGACCATTTAGGGAACCTGAGTCATTGTTCAAGGAACCCATTCCATCCTATAGTGAGTCTGTTTCACCATTTTTCAAGCTCATTTTCCCATTTTGATAGCTTGTTTGACCCTGTCTCTGATTTAAACAAGTCTAAAGACTAGTTGGGGACCTAAAACCTTGTCATTTGTTATGATCTAAGCACCTTCGCCGTCTTCTGTTCATTCATAATTCATCCTTTAGTCCATTTGCATTTTCCAAAAAGATCACTTAGGCATCACCCGCTTCATATAGGAACCTTTAAAGCATCTCTAAGTTTCATCATTCACCATCGTTCTTTCGATCCAAATCCCATAAGCCTTGTTTTAAAGGTTATTATCCAAATTGACCTAGGCATCTGAATCCGATCATTATCTTAAACATCAATCATTGTCTTTGGCCCAATCAATCCACTTCTATCGTGAGGTGGATTCGGTGCTCTAAGTCATCATCCTCAACCCAATCAATCTGTTTCTATCTTGAGGTGGATTTGGTATTGTGATCTTCTATTTGTCCTTCAATTCGATTGACCAACGCCTTAAGTCACCTAGGGTGATTTTTGAACTGGGTTTAGAATCCCTTACATCATCCACCATCTAATCTTGTCAATCATTTCGTCAAACGATCCTAATATATCATCAATCAATCCTATCCAATCATCCAATCTCAATCCTATCCAATCATCTAATCTTAATCCTATCCAATCACCCAATCAATCCTATCCAATCATCCAATCTCAATCCTATCCAATCATCTAATCACAATCCTATCCAATCACCCAATCAATCCTATCCAACTTTCTAATCAATCCAATCATCTGATCTCATCAATCCTATCAATCAATCCTTTATCCAATCTAATCAATCTTCTAATCGTCATCACATTAAGGTCCACCTAGTCTTTTTGCATTCTCATGCCTGTACAGACTAGATAAAAAATCTAGAAGCAAATGGCACAACAACAAGGTCAAAGTTCCCAGTTCAACATTCCTCAAGACCCTAACAACAAGACAAACATTTCCCAAGATCCCAACAATGGTGTGAATGCCTCTCAGGATCCTAACAACGGTGTGAACATTCCCCAAGACCCTCATAATGGTACTTCATCACAATCTGACACTACTAGTCAAAATACTTCGCTACCTAGTGATTAAAACATGATCAATTAGCCTAAAGTTACTGTCAATGAATACCTAAGCAATCCTACTAATGTTCAGATAACAAATCACCTCCTTGATGAAAGTGGGGGTAAGATCCTCGCTACTCTACTCATGAAAGGAGTGAAATCACCATCTAGCTTTGACATGTCACAGTATACCCACAACCAGCCTCCACCAGTACATTAAGACTCACAAAATGTTCCCAAAAATTCCTATGTTCCTTAGGGTACACCCGTAGATAACTAGTATCATCATGAGTTTGGGAATGCTATGATACATCAAGTTGCCAATTATCCTCCCATTCCATCTGCTGCCCCTACCACACCATTTGATCCTTATGATCCCTATGCCTATGGCATGCCACAAAGTATCCTGTCTGCTCCACCATTCCCACCATAGTATCCTAGTCAACCACCTATCAACACTGGGGGCACCCCATTTCTTGCATTGATGCCACCACTTGGACCTATTCCCACAAGCAATCCCTACCGACCCCTCAGGGTAATACTCCTCATCAATCCATTACTTCTCAATCACCACTGCAACATGCAACTATCTCCTCACAAGCATCACCACAACATACCGCTACCATTTGAGTTCCCATACAACAACATCATCAACAACCCCCACGACAAAGCAGGCCATAGCAGAATGTTCCAAACTCACAGCAACATATTGTCGCCCATATACAACCTCCTCATCATAAAGTGCAAACTACATCACACCCTCAACAACCACCCCATGGTGCCTCTATAGCCATCTCACAACAACACATCCCATCTCGCCCACTTCATCAACAATCACATACACATGTCCTCCCACAAGCACAGTATAATCCTCTCGTGCAATATCTCTACCATCCATCCAACACATACACTACTTATGCTAATCCAAACATCCATGTGACTGCTCAAAATTCACCACGGATGCAACCCCCTCCTTATATGAACCCCTTGTAATTGCACACCAATCCATAGCAATAGAATTCTAATCCACAACAACCTCCACATGTCACACAACAACCCAATGTCGCATATAATTACCAAGCCAATCCTTATTATGCTCAACAACAACCTGTACATCAAAAAAGTGTCTCATCCATGTCCTACGTCCAACCGCCGCCACTTCATCAATAGGGTGCTCATCCTACCTCTTATTATCAGCAATAGATGCCTTATCAACAAGGGGCCTCCATGTACTACCAAGCTCCACATAATACTCCATCCACTTCATATTACCAGTAGTAACCATCTCAACAACTGGCATCCTCTGCCTCTTATTACCAAAATCCGTCATCATCCTATTAGCCTTACATTAATCCCCAACCTGCTTACGCTAATTAGTGTCAACCTACATCCTCATGCAATCTATATGCGTCACATCAACAATATCCACTTAATATGTCCAATCCAATTCCACCCGTCAATAAAGATCTAGAAGAACTGAAAGCTACATTAAAAGACCTACAAGTGGGTACATCCAAGAAATCCTTCAAATTTGAGGAAATTTTCCCATATCTGTTTGATTCCTCAATTTCGCTTGTCCCCTTCCCAAAAAAATATGAGATACCCAAGTTTGACAAGTATATGGGAACTAAGGATCCAAAGGTCCATCTACAAGAATTCTATGCACAATGTTAGGATTTCCAACATAATGACAATTATCTCTTGCGTCTGTTCCCTAGAAGCTTAGGAGGACCAACCTTAGATTGGTTCATGGGTTTCAAGAAGGGGATAGTTTCTTCATTCGCTGATCTTTTCGAACAGTTTGTCAAACAATTCTCCTTTAACTTGGAGAAATACATTGACACTCTAGACCTCTTGAAGGAGAAACAACGTGATGGAGAAACTTTTGCTAAATACCTGCAAAGGTGGTGAGTTGTTGCTAGTCGTATGAAGTCCCCTCCCAACGAAAAAGAAATTGTCACTCTCTTTGTGGCTAATGTGCATCCTGAACTGGCACATGCTCTTAATCTTCATTGTGTCACTACCTTCGCAGAGGTTATCGAAAAGGGCCTCATCATTGAGAGAGCACTTGTTGCAAAAGGAAAAATTAAATTGTATAACTTGGATAAAGATAAGTCATCCGGTGAAAAATCCCGTTACTGGAATAAGAACAAGAATGCATTCAACGATGGCATCACTGATACTAAACATGTTCAGGTGGCCAATACCTCCTAGAGGCAACAACCATCCATGCCCAACACCATATCCGTACCATAGGGGGCACCTCAACCCCCTCAACAATCCAATCAAGGGAACTGTAAATGCCAATACACTCAATTAGGAGAACCCTTGAATGATGTATTCCACAGATTGTTGCAGGTCAATTACCCAATTACATATCCTGTGACCAAGCCTCCTGATGAATCTAAGCCCAAACCAACTAGTTTAAAGAGAATGAATATTGTGAGTTTCACAAAATCAAAGGGCATACCTTAAATAAGTGTCAGAGTTTGAAAACATACATTCAAGATCTTATAGATCAAAGAGATATCCATGTGGATGCAAACTAGGCTTCATTGTCCAATGCTCAATTACAAATATATCAAAACTCTTTCCCTAAGCATAACCAAGGTCCTAGCACGTCTAACACAAACCTTGGACCTAGTAACAATAACAACCAGGATAACAACACTAATAATATCACCTACAAGAACGTCCTGCTCAACTATGAGACCCTCATCATGCATATTGGGCAAGTGGAACCGCGTGTGTCAATGATACATGTTATAGGCAAAGAGCCTCAATGTGTTGTTACCACTCACTGCACTCGCATTAGTGTCCCTGGAGCCACAACGTCAGCCCCATCATCCCCTTGTGAGCTCTTAGTATAACATTCTTGACCATCTAGGAAAGACTGTAGCACAAATATCCATCTTAGATTTGCTAAAGTCTTCTCCTATATACTAGGAAACCTTGACAAAAGCTTTACAGGATGCCTACGTCCCTGATAACATCGACCCCACACAATTCCAAGATCTAGTTAGACATCTTTCATCAACCTACCAACTAGGTTTCAGTCAAAACGACATGCCTACCATCAACACCAACCACAATTGACCCCTTCATATAGAGGC
The DNA here is from genome assembly GCA_007258455.2 of Sequoia sempervirens. NCBI lineage: Eukaryota > Viridiplantae > Streptophyta > Pinopsida > Cupressales > Cupressaceae > Sequoia > Sequoia sempervirens. The sequence goes on along the minus strand of VDFB02271358.1, from coordinate 1,276,757,916 downwards.
TCTCATTGCCCGACATAAAGTAAAGAGGGTCTTGATAGATAATGGCTCTACTCTCAATCTGTGTACATTAAAATTCATAAAGTAGGTAGGATATATCCACACTGATTTAAGTAATCAAATTATCTCTATAAAAGCTTATGATAATGCAGAAAGGGATTCTGAAGGGGTTATTGAACTTCCAATTCAATATGGCCCTAGTATACAATACAACACCTATCATGTCCTTGATCTAAACCTCCCCTACAATATTCTTCTCGGTCGACCATGGATCCACACCATGCAATCCGTTCCGTCCACCTATCATCAATGCTTGAAATTCCCGTTTAATGGAATGGAGGTTACGATACAAGCTGGTCCTCAGCCTTTTGAATACTATTGTTCACTTCAAGATTCATTCCCCCACTCCCATTACTGTCCAGAAGTCAAAATGGGACCACCACCAACATCTTCATCTAATCCATCATCTAATTCATCACCCACGACCACATCTGCCCCATCCTCTACATTCGATTCCACTATCACCAAGGTCTAGATCATTGACAATGGATGTGGTGAGTATGAGATGTGTACTACTTTGAAAATGGAAACCATGCCACCCTCACCACACACATATGGTGAACCATCCAAGTCTACACCAAAGAAAGAACAAAAGACAGTCACCTTGAGCTCCAAAAATGTGGGAACTAGCACTTATGTATCTTCTGCATTACCAGAGTATACACCTAAAGATGACATAAGTCAGTGGATATATCATGAAGAACCTGAACCTACTCCTCCTCTAAAGGAATATTTTTAAGAGATGTACCCTTGGCCCTCTAAATACACTAAGAAACACAATTATCATTGGGGAGGTCTTGATCTAGAAGAGCTAGGAGGAAAGCAACTGATCGACACTTCTGTACACCCAAAGAATTCAGGCTTAAGCTATGACAAAATGAAAAAGGGTCTCGCAACATTGAATAGTACTTCTAACAATGTTAGTGCAGGCGATGGTGTTTTGGAAGCTATACCAGAAGAAGAATGCATCATACACATGTACGATGATGTAGACCATGCATACCTTTCCTCCATGTTCGAACACCTATCTGTTTACACCATTAGCCTTTCCCTTTGCCATCCCAAACTCATCAATTGGGACCAATGTGACAACACACCTACCAACTCACTTACCTCAATGGATACCTATGTACACCTCATGGGATTGGAGGAAGATGAATGCCCTAGTCGCAAAAATAAGAAAAAGAAAAATCCAAAAGGGTTACTTAGTGAAACCTCCTTGAGGCACTTCTTGACTCTGAAAAAGTCAAAACAAAGGACATATCTAACGGTGAAAACATCCATGAGGCACCAGAAGATGGGGATGTTCATCTTCCCCTTGTAGGAAAATAGTGGTCTAAATGATCATCCATCTTGATAGAAGAAACACAAGAAATCAATTTGGGAACTGAAGAGGATCCCAAAATCACTTATGTAGCCAAAGAATTATCAGAAGAAGAGTATTCCACCATCTCCAAGCTCCTCACAGAAAGTAAGATCAATTTCACATAGGCATATTCAGACATGCCCGGGTTAGACCCTACCTTGGTAGTTCATGGTATCTAGATGTGTGTCCTGATGCAAAACCAGTTAAACATAAGCTTTACAAAATGCACCTGCAAGTTGCCCTATTGGTCAAGAAAGAGTTGGAGAAGTTGTTTGAAGCCAAATTTATAAGACCCATTGATTACTCTGAATGGATCTCCAACATCGTGCCAATAGCCAAACCCAATGGGGATGTCAAAATATGTATAGACTTTTGTGATCTTAACAAGGAATGTCCTAAATATGACTTTCCTTTTCCAAACATAGATATGCTAGTTGATTTAACTACATGACATGAGATGTTGTCCCTCATGGATGGCTTTTCCGAATAAAATCAGATCAAGATTGCACCTGAGGACCAACATAAAACAACATTTACTACACCTTAGGGTACATTTTGTTATAATGTCATGCCTTTCGGTCTTAAGAACGTAGGGGCAACCTACCAACAAGCAATGACTATTATCTTTCATGATCTCTAGCACATCAACATGGAAGACTATGTTGATGCTTTGTTAGGAAAACCAAGAACTAGAGCAGAACACCCTGCAATCCTAAGAAAGATCTTTGAATGGTTAGAGCACTACAAGTTGTGCCTGAATTTGAAGAAATGTGTGTTTGGGGTTACGTCAGGAAATTTTTTGGGCTTTATTGTCTCCAAGAGAGGTATAGAAGTGGATCTAGCCAAATTCAAAGCAATTATGGATATGCCTCCACCTCGTAATCTGAAACAATTAAGAAGCCTCCAGGGTAAGCTACATTCCATCAGAAGATTCATAGCACAGTTAGCTAATAAGTGTCAACCATTCACCCACCTCTTGAAAAAGAATATATCCTTCAAGTGGGATCCTATGTGTCAGCAAGGTTTTGACAAGATTAAGGAATACTTGGCTCATCCTCCAATCCTTATGCCACAATCCCAAGGAAGCCACTTTTACTGTACATCTCAGCTACTTCAGTGGCACTAGGGGCATTACTAGCATAGCATGATGAGTCATCTAGAGAAAGAGCAATCTACTATATCATTCAAACCTTAGTTGGCTATGAACTCAATTATTCTTCAATAGAGAAGGCCTGCCTTACTATCATTTTCTATTCACAAAAGCTTAGAAATTATATGCTTAGTCATCCAGTCAAATTAATATCAAAAGTCTACCCACTTATGTATTTGCTATCTAGAACAACTTTGACTAGCCGAATGGCTAAATGGATCATGTTGTTGAGTGAATTTGACATCGAATATGTGGATCACAAAGCTATTAAGGGATAGATAATAGTGGATCAATTAGTTGATGCTCCCCTAGTTGATGCACATCCTTTGGTAACATAATTTCCTGATGAAGAGGTCTTTGCAGTAGAAGAAGCCACCACATGGACACTATATTTTGATGGGTCATACACTCATAACGGATTAGGGGTAGGTATCTTGTTTGTCACCCCCAAGGTGATTATATTCCAAAGTCATTCAGACTCTCCTTTCCATGCACCAACAATATAGCAGAGTATGAATCTCTTCTCACTAGCCTTAGAATCACAATCAAATGGAATATCACTCACTTCAGAGTCTTTGGTGATTCATAATTAGTCATCAAATAGGTCAATGATGAGTTCTTAACAAAGGATGAGAAGTTGCTACCTTATAAAAGCATGGTTGATGACTTTAAGAAATATTTCACCTCTATTCAGTTTGACCAGATACCCAGAATACAAAACAAAGTTGTTGATGCAATGGCTACAATTGGTTCCTTAACTAACATGCCCAAATATCAAACAAAATATGAATTCCCGATAGAACAACTTTTAATCCCTGCATATGATATACCTGAGAGTGAGATGGTGTGTGAGATCGTAGGTCTTGCATCCCCATGGTATCATGAAATCTATGCTTATCTTCACAACAACATCCTACCCGTTGACCTTACCCGCAATCAACAAAAATCATTCATCCACCGTACATCTCATTACACCATCGTAGGTGATACTCTTTATCATCACAGATATGATGGAACTCTTCTTCAGTTTCTGAACGAGGTTGAAGCTCACACTGCGTTAACAAAGGTACATAGTGGTGTTTGTGGGGCCCACTCAAATGACATGGCCTTAACAAAGAAGATTCTGAGGGCTGGTTATTATTAGCCTACATTGGAGCATGTCTCTTGTGACTTTGTGAAGAAATGCTTACCTTGCCAACAACATGCAGACCTAATACATGCTCCTGCTCAAGATCTACAACCTATCATAGCACCATGGCCCTTTTCTCAATGGGGTTTTGATTTAGTCGGCAAGATATATCCTCCATCCTCTAATGTTCACACCTTCATTATCACTGCCACTGAGTACTTCACTAAGTGGGTGGAAGCCATACCACTCTCCCAGATAACAGGTACTCAGATCTCCAAGTTCATCCTCTACTATATTATTTGCAGATACGACATCCCCTCCACCATCATTTCTGACAATGGTAAACCATTCAAAAACCAAGCTGTAAAAAAAGTATGTGACACCTTTCATATCCAACATCGGTGGTCCACGCCCTACTACCCCCAAGGTAATGGATAGGCGGAAGCCACTAAAAAAACTCTGATTAAAATCTTGAAGAAGGTTGTTAAAAATACTGGTTGAGATTGGCACCTCCACATCCACCCTACCCTTTGGGCTTACCGCACATCCATCCACACTCCCACTGGCACCACTCCATATTCCCTAGTCTATGGTGCTAAAGCCATCTTTCCGATTGAAGTTGCAATCCCATCTTTGAGAATATCTTTAAAGAATCTCATCACCGAAGAGGAATCACGGGTTGTTCGCCTTGCTCAATTGGAGCTCCTAGATGAAACGAGGACCAGAGCATACAATCACCATCAGGCATATCAAAATAATCTCAAGAGAATTTATAACAAGAAAGTTCGTCCCTGCCAATTTAACATTGGAGATATAGTTCTTAAAGAGAATCGACACACACAACAAGATTGAGACAAGAAGGGGAAGTTTGAACCTAATTGGTTGGGTCCTCATGTTATCATAGCAAAATATGGATCAAGGGCTTACCGCCTTGCCACACCTGAAGGGGAACCCCTCGAAGAGCCTATCAACATAATGCACTTGAAGAAGTTTTACACTTAAATCAGTTGGGTCCTCCTATCCTGCCATAATTTGAAAAATACAAAAAAATTAAAAAATAGAAAAATCCAAAAATTGTAAAGAGAAATAAGTTCATCCTATGGTGAAAACCACCCTTGCTGGCACCTTAGATATGTATGGTTGGTGAAAACCTGGTAATAGGTGTCATCCATAGAGAGCTTAATCATTATCTACCTTATGTCCTAGTTACTGCATGTCTCCATATTCTATCTTGTCCTATCACTCCATCTACATCCTGTCCTTGGCCACTTGGTATGTGATTATCTTCTATCAGTCATCTTAAGCTTTTATCCTCATCTGATCTTGTGTCATTCCTCTATTTTTCTTGTCGGTCCGTCATCATCTAGGGTCCTCCATCATGTCAGTCTCCACTTAGAACTCATCCAGTTATGTCGATCTTTTTGGTCTTTGATGAACTACGTTACCCCTATGATTTCATGTAGGAAAGGTTGATCATTTGATCTGTCCCCAGGGCATTTTGACCGTCCCATTTCGGTCCTCCATCATCTATCTCGATTGGTCCCTTTCCGATCTTATCCATGGTTAGTCATTGTTTGTCCTTTTCCAAACTGCGTTGCCCCTGCGCTTTCACGTAGGCAAGGTTGATCATTTGATCCTCCCCCGAGGCATTTGTCAGTTGTGTTTTTCATCATTGGTCTCCATTGGTCCTCTTTCTACTTTTATCCATGGTATTTTCTTGAACTACAAGGGCTCTATGCTTTCACATAGGCAAGGCTAATCTTCGATTAACCCCCGAACCCTTATGTCGTTAGGGTGTGTCAGTCCTGTGTCAGTCTTCTGTCTAGTCTCTTGTGTTATGTTGTCAAGTCTCTTGTGTTATGTTGTCAAGTATTCCCTTATCCAACTGATTCGTTACAAACAAGATCCTCTAGTATAGGAAGATCTACTTAGTGTCAAAAATTTTCCATCATGTGGGTCATCTTAGTTTAGTATCCATCATCGGTCTCAACAGGATGCATCCTTCCTAATAGACCTCATCAACCCCATCCATCCTCTTGATCCTATGGAAAAGGACGTTTGAACTTGACTATGATCTTTTAATACTTTTTGCTTTTGTTTATTATTGGAGCTCCCTATTACAACTAGTCAAGGTCGCCATAATCTATCATATTATGGTGTTTTTTGATAGGTTAACATAGGGGCATATCTTGATCATTTATTGTTGCTATTTCTTGGGTTGTCCCATGTAGTACCCACCAGGATCTCTGAGATCTTGTGTTATGCTAGGACATCCCTTTGTGCTTGTGGTTATCCCAATGCTTGGCCTGACCAAAGTCTTTATCGCTTTGGGGTGTTGGGATAACCTTGTTATGCTAGTACAAGGATCTGAATCAAAAACTTTGTACTATCCATCCTACACTTGTCAAAATCTAATATCCCCTCATCTACCAAATGAACTACCCACATCCAACCTCTATGGAGAGTCGAGCACCGGCCCCCTGTAAGGGAGGGTCCCCTGTGACTCACTGTATCCTCAGGTCCATGTCCCTAGTGTCTAAGATGGCGTAGGCATCGGAGGAGCCTATCAGACCTACTAAAATGTGCACTGCACTAGGTCTTGAACCACATGATGATAAGTGAACATCCAGTAGGTTGCCTCTCTCATGTACTTGAAACTCTCTGCAGCTTGATATTTAGTGGCATTCCGCTCATGCCTATATCTATCTTGATCTTTGCTGATGAATCCCCTCTTGTGTCCATGCATCTGATGCCAACCTAATCTAATCTCTCTCTTCTTCGAGCCATGCCACCTACTCTATGACCCTATCCCTCTCATCTTGCATCTATGTTTGCATAGCCTGTATATGTTCCTACAATCTTTGCACCTCTAGCTCCATCTCCCCCCTCACCCTGTGCTTCTTGTGCCTGAACCTGTGTGCCACATCTCTCTCTGTGCTCTTTGCCCAAGCCATCGCTGCATCCCTCTCCCCCTATAAGGTCTGCACTTTCTTTGTGGCCCTATCCCTCTCCTCCTGCATCACCTGTACCCATCTCTATGCACTATCTCTCTCACCCCATAGGGCCTACACCTATGTATGCATTGTCTCTATCTCTCTACACAATCTCTAATCGGGCCTCTACTGCCTCTGCCTTCACCCTCACATCTCCAAGTGTTGTCTCTATCGTAGACACCCTGTCCTAGAGCTCAGTCCTCTCCCTTAGCAGCCTTGTCACTTGTACCCTCAACTCCTCCATCTCCCTCTCGACCTGCTATCGATCCTCTGCTGGGACCTAATCTACTACCTCTCCGAGCTCTTGTTGTCCCCTGGCCTATGCTATAGTCATCACTACTTGTAGTTTATCCTGATCTTAGGTCACCCTGACTAGCTCACCATGTACTCCTTGTACCTCTGCTTGCAAATCATCTCTCTCTATTTGCATCATGTACCTATGAGATCAGGTGATCCACAATGAAACCATAATCTCTTTGTCCCTCCTCTTGCAATCTACACACCTCCGCCTCTGCAACCCTCAACCTCTACTCTATCATTCGTAGCCTTGACTGGGCCACCCTCAACAATATAATAGGATCCTCAGCTGGTGCACTTGGTACCACCACTAATGGCTCCACCATGTGAATGTCAACATCCATAGCATCTGACCCTGTCTCATCATGCCCCTGCTCAGCCCTGCTAGCCACCTGAACTCTCCTCGTCTATCTCCTCTGCCCAACACTCATCTTCCATCCTACAAATATCACCTCCCCCTCAGGCTCCTCTCTCTCCTCACTCATCCCCATCTCTAGCTCATGGGGCTCCTACTCAACTTCGACCTCCACCTGGGCCCTCCTCAACCGTCTACTCCTCCTCATCGCCCTCCCTAGCTATCCTCCAACCCCAATCTCACCCTATCCTCCATCCTACTATCCTACAAGCCCCACATCCTCCTACTTAGCCCTGCTCTCCACCCGAGCTCTCCTTCGCTGTCCTCTGCTCCCTACACTCGTCTGTTGTCCTACAACTCCCATCTCCACCTCAGGCACATCCAACATCTCAACCTCCAACCCCCTCCCATCTCCTCCTCCACCTCCATCCTCACTCTATGCCTCTTCCATTGTCTCCTCATCCTCTTTGGTTGTCTTGCGGCCCCAACTACCTCCTATCTTCTCTGTTGTTGTCCCCTCCTCTCTCTACCCTCACTAGCTAATCATCGCTCATCATCTGATCCAAATCCTAAATCCCCCACAATAGGCTCCTCTGGCATAATCCTATCCCATCAGTGGTTCCAAAACCACCCGGCATATCGCATTTTCACCCTTGCATCTACCTCCCCAATAGCCCTCCCTAGGTATTCCACGATAAATAATGTCCCCCAGTGCCCTCTGGCAAACCTTGGTGAAATTGTCTCCCCCCATGGTTGCTCTTTGCTGATCTATCAAAACATGTCAGGACCCGACATAATATCCTATACAACCCCAAACTGTTTGGTCACTCTATCTGGCATGTGTGCCTCCACTATGCGAAACTCTCTCCCAACTAAGAAACATCTGGCAGCAAAGTAACCTGGCTATCTCATCTCATAAATCACTGAAACATGTATGGATGCCACACTATGTGCTCCTCCTGCAAGTCATCAAAGGCTCTCCTCCATCCATCTACATCCCCCCATCCCTCATCTTGACCATACCACCAGGCTACAAGCGCTTTCTCGTCTGCCTATCCTCTCCTCACCACTCTAGGCCTAGAAAAACTAATGTGTTCCCAGGCCTATACCTGTAATAGTGTCACATGTGTCATGCTCAACACCTCTTGGTAACATATAATGTGCATGTTTCTGTTAAAATGTGCCAGTACACATGTGCCCCATGAAAATTGGCCCTCTCCCCCCTCAACAATATGTTGAATAACCTCCAAAAACCTCAGACTACATAAGCACTTGCTCCGGTTTGGCAGCAATAATCCACTAATCAGTCCACATAGATAAAGTGGCAATGGTAGCACTCCCAATGCCAGACATCGATCCACATCCAACTGCCCTCTCTGCATAGGTAGGTCATCTTGCCCAAACAATACCCATATGGTGTAATCCAGCTCCTCCCCCTTTGATACCACCTCACTCACTAGACGCCCTGCTATGGGAAACCTCATAATACACCACACATCCTCTAGTGTCACCCTCATCTCCCCTTCCAGAAGATGGAACATCGACGTCACTGAGCTCCATCACTCTATCAATGCTATCAACATAGCTCGGTGTGCTCTGATCCTTAGGTATCCTAGTAAGTGCAACAATCCTACCCGCTCTAAAGTTGCATGATCCGCTCCGATCATGGCTACAATAGTCATAGCCAATGCCTATGAGTGTCTCTCATGAGTCCGCAGTCTATCAAAACTCTACATCCATAATCACCCACATGTTAGTCCACTTACCTTTTTCTTTTTCCTCTCTCGGCCCTGGGAAACACTTTTACTAAATTTTTTTCTTCTCATCTTTCTTTCTTCTCCCCTTGGGTTCCCCCCCATTTTGGGTGCAATTGCCCCTTCCCAGGGCGGACCCACCCTGCTCGGCAGGCAGACCTGCCCCAAGCCTGGGGTGAACCCGCCCCGATGTGGGGTGGACCTGCCTCGGTGTGGGGCGGATCCACCCCAATGTAGGGTGAACCCATCTTTGGCTGGGGCAGACCCGCCCCAACTCGAGGTAGACGCGCCCTCGCCCAGGGCGGACCCACCCTTGGCTGGGGTGGATCTGCCCCAACTTGGGGCAGACGCACCCCCATTCGGGGCAGACCTGCCCCAATCTGGGGTGAACCCACCTTGACTAGGGGTAGATTTACCTCGAAATGACCCAACCCGGGGATGTTCCCCCTCTCTTGTAACCCCTCTACCCATTCTAGGCATTTTTTTTCATTTATGGGGTGCATTTACCCTCTGATTGGGAAAATTCACCCCCCTTCCTGTGCCTCTAACTACCTATTTTTCCCACCCATTTGACAAAATCAAAATTTTCCCCCAACCCATTTTTCTAGACTACCACGAACACAAAACTCAGATGTTCAAAAAAGCATGCAAATTAAAAAATATATTAAATATTCTTTAAAATCACCATAAAGGGTTTGACTCTAACCTGGCGTGGAACCGTGTGCTCATGGTAAAATCGCCACACCTCGTTCCCCCGGTGGATGATATCTGAGTTGTAATCCTCCAACATCCTATCTCCTCGCCTCCTTCCTCTTCTCTTCTCTCTCTCTCTCTCAAATGCTACAATGCAAATGAGGAGTGGTAATTTCTAAAATTACCTTATATCACTTTTCCCTCCCTTTTAACCTTTTTAAATAAAGGGTATTTTTACCTTTTATTTAAACTTTTTTTCTCCTCCAACTAATCCTCTAACTTTCTAGGGCTGCCATTTGCAAACTGTGCATCCGATCAACTCCGTTCAAAAGTCAAACCTACAAAAATTTTTGAGATCTATCCAACAACACCTATTTCTTCATATCGAGATGTCACCCGAGGCCCCATTTTTTTTCCCCAACCGCCCTCTCGAGGTGGCATACCCTACCATTTTTCCCATTCCTCCATTATGATCATTCCCTCACAAGTTTGGGGAATCTCCCTTCATTCCCCTGGGTTTCGGCAGCTTAGGCATCCCCTCCCATGCTGGGACATCATGTTCTAGTTGTTTCCTGTATAGAGTCATTTGCATTTTCTTTTCTTTGAAACACTGCTATTCTAACAATATTTCGAAGAGGGGCAAAATGTAGACATCCAAATTTGACCACTTCCACATGGTCAAAATCGTCTACTTCGACAATATTAATTGAATGGTTTATTTAATTAATATTTAATCTTTCTTCCTAAAGTCTCTAAAGTATTTAATTCAATAATTAAATACTTTACCTTACAGCTTTTCCTCTCTAGATTAAATAAACATATCAATTTATTTAATTTAGTCATTTGATCTTTTTGAATAAAATCAATTTTAAATTCTTTTTTTTCTCTCCTTGTCACATCCTCCATAATCCTCTTCTAATATGGATTAAGTTAATTAATCCATGATTAGGATGTGCACTCCTTAATCAAGATTAATTTCACATCCTCCATAATCTTCCACTTGCTTCTTATCCCTCATTAATTTTCCTTAATCATGTATTTGCACAACCTTAATCTAATCATCTTGCCACATTTAGCATACCTTTTTGGTTAACTTTTACATATTCCACATTTAGCATCCCCCCTCTTCCTCATGTGAATTTTTAATTCACATTTATTCATTCAAGATTCCTCTCTTCCCCATGTGAATTTTTAATTCACATTTATCCTTCCAAGACTCTCCTTATTGCTATGCAAGTTCTAGAACCTGACTTGTCACATCACTCACATGTGTCCAAGTCTTCTAGAACCTTTGACTTGTCACATCACTCACATGTGTTAAAATCCTACCTTTTTGGGAACCTTGTGTTATCCATTAGATTCTCCCAATCATGTGAATTTTTAATTCACATTTATTTCTCCAACTACTTTCCTCTTCCCTATGGAGATTTTTGAGAAATTCTAAAATTCCTCAAGTGTCACTTTCATTCTCACTCGGGGACAAGACATTCCTTTTTGAGGAAATATTCTCATCCCCTAAGGTACTTTCAAAGTACATGTCCTTCTTTCACATCATTTGTGCTTCTTCCACCTCACTTGTACCTCTTTGCATCTCATCCTACCCTTAGACACCTCACCCTCCACATGTCAAGATGTGAGGGCTGGTGAGTTCTCAACTCACCTTAGCCCTCCATCTTGGCCATGGTGGCTCAATCCTAACCGTTGAATTCAACTTCTCCTATAGATACTCCCCTTTTCTAATGAATTTTAACACTTTAAGCATTCAAGTACCCTCATGCTAACAAAATTGTGAGCCATTTTCAAGCCTCCATTAAGCGATTACTTACATTCCCAACCATTTTGCATATTTACTTTCAATTCATCACCATGGAATATTTAGTTTATCCTTCATCCCACTTTGCATCCATCCATTTTCATCCATTTCCATCAAAAGGAGCACATATACCAACCAAAATCAAGGGCCAACCAAGGAGATCGATATGAAAGAAAGGTATAATCGTTTATCTTTATTTTTGTTTTGTGTTTTCCTTAGGCTAATCATTGAGGTGGTCTAGTGTTTTCATTTTGAATTCTTAGGTTAGTTTGCATATTTAGAATACAAAACACTTGCACACAATTTGTGCCAAAAATATTTGAAAACGTGGTGTTCAAGGCCCTAGATGTTCCAAATAGATTTGATGATGTGGCATTCATGGCACTTGATGCTCCAAATGGATTTGAAGATATGTTCATTGTGTTAAATGGATTAGGTGTAGAACCAAGAGATTGTGACATGGACTATGTTAGGGACTGTGTCATTGGCTGCATTGTGGATTGTGTCCCTGATTATGGTATTGGTTGCATTCCAATTAAGGGTATAAGAATCGAGGTGGAAGTTTGAGTTGGAGTCCCTTGTGGCATAGAAGCATTTGTTTGTGGGGTCTTGGAACTACTAGATATAGACATGTTAAGTCCTTGGTTTTGTTGGTTTGAGGTGGGTGCTTCTTCAAGTGTGTTTACATAGAATCCCTAAGGTAGTTTAGCACCACTATGCAAAATTTTGAGGGTCCAATAGCACTATCTCATCTACAAGTGATGCAACCTCTGGGTATTGGAAAGCTGCTTTAACTTCCTCTATAACTACTTGTCCATGTGGGTCTCTTATGAGTAATTTTTCAAAAGGATTGGCAGATTCCTTGGGTGGTTCACTAGAATAGGTACCAAAGTTTAAGTTGCTTGTGTGGTTATAAAGGTCATCATCGTCATGAAAGAGACCCATTGTTCAACGTTTATTTTGCAATCTAGTTTCAACCATATAAGGCTTGCTCCAAATGAAGTGGAAAGTATGAGACTAAGACTATTTTTTTGGTATTTTGAAATAAGGTAGCCTAAATGTAATGCAACTATTTTTTTTGGTATTTGAGGATAAAAGATGTCTAATGTATGCAACAAGACTAAAAGTGATAATGATAATGTTGGATGTTATGTTGTAGTATGAAGGATTCAGATGACTAAAAGGTGATGGATAGCTATAGTGAAATTTATGGCTTAAACACTTTTGAAAGATGTAAGAATAGGATCACTAACCATCCAAGGGTAAACCAATGTTTCAACTAGGATTATCAAATGTCCCTTTTCTAGGACAAGTGAAAAGAGTGACAAGGTGAGTTTTCCAACTAGACTTGTGAGTAGGAAATTATCACCAAAATGAAAAAGGATGAAGTTAAAAAGTAACTTGGTCAAATTCCAATCATTTGTTGAAGCAATGATTCGTACTAAGGTATAGAGTTTGGTGCAGGAGCACCCTTGATGTAATTTTAAGTTATATTGTGAAACTTTAGTTTTTGATTTTTTTTAGCTATACTGATGTAAATAAGGTCATTTGAGACCATCCTAAGTGATTTAGGACTATTTTTAGTCATTTGGTGAAATTTAGGCAAATATTATAAAAATTGTAAAAGATGCTCAAGAAAGTTGTCAAACAACTTGTCAAAAACTGTCATCAAGATGTTTTGTCAACAAAATAATCAAAAGGTAGTTGAAAATAGTTGGTTTTGGTTGGAAATTTATAAAGACGCCCTCCAAAACTCTAATTGGGGGTTGGAAAAATTATTTTTGAAGTTTGATGAATGGAAACCTCAAATTTTGTGTGCATTTTCTGATTCTTATATTGTTTTCAAGCTGAAGTTGTGCATTATATGGCCTGATATGGACTCATATCAAGGATTATAATATATCGATGGAAATATATTTATTTATAGTTTACAATTCTTTTTTTATCATTGAATTTTATTGATTTTTGTGGGAGATATGACTATTTTGGTGAGACTTGTTGATGGTCAAAACAACACAACATTAAACAAAATATTACTATTCTATTTCTCCTGAAAGAGAAAGATAACACATGGAGATATAACTCCCAAGGTCCTGGTAATCGGTTCTCGATTATGCTGATTTCACTCAGTGGTTGATATAACCATAATGTTCAAGGGGCCTTTGCTGGTATCAAGAAACAAGACTGCACAACATCTAATAGTCTACCTTGTGGGGGGGTTTAAATAAAAGAAAAAGATGAAATAGAGCTTTAAATCAAAGAAACATGAATAAAATCCTTATGTATCCAGACATGCAAATCAACAATGAGTGTTCATTCTACCTAACCATAACTACAACAAGATGCAATCCATAAAATAAACTACACTACTACATACATCCATAATGCTAATTCAGATATCATCAACGTTCACTAAACTTCCTTCAAACAAATCATTCACTCATCATCCAAAACATAGATCAAATGAATACAATAACAATTTAATTCACAGATAATCCAATGATATGACCTTGAATCCAGTTCATTCTATTAACTTTCATCAAATAAGGAACAATTAAGCACAATGAAACCACTAGCGTATGGATTAATCATATATCATTAACCTTATCAAAATGGATCCAAACTTTAAAATCCTGACATGGAAACATATAAAAAGCTGTAAAATAATCAATCCTTTTATTGAACTTTTTAGAGTATCTTTCTAAAACATTGAAATCCTAAATCTAGTTTCTATCTTCTATCATCAGTTGGATGATCTCTCTTCAATTAGCTGACCTTTACAAAGTAGATTCTAATAGTACATTTAGAGTGGCACATGCATTAATTTCTAAATTATCAATCAAGATCCACAATTCATGGAGTCGAAACTGAACACAGAAGTGAACTAAAGAACCCCATTTTCAAGGTTTATCACACTGTTGTACAAAAAAGGAAATTTGATACTCCAAGAGGAAAATGAAACTCACGGATCAGACTCAGAGTAGAACTTATGTCAAAATCCACAAAAAGAGGAGAAGAGCAGATAGAGCATGGTGAAAAGAGTCAGTCACTTTTGCACTAAATGCTCAAGAATGTACTCGTCAAAACTTGAGAACAACTGTTGAAGAGAATCTGAATCTGGCCCATCCAACCAATCACCTTCAAATTTGATTCTTTCAAACTCCACGGAAACCAACCTTTGCATCTCCTTTAGCTTGATTAGCTCCTTTCTGGCAGTTCTTACCTCCTCCCAGATATCCATAAACTGATCTAACAATAAATTCTCCCCATCATCTCCCTTTTGCATAATCTCTTCGAACCTACCCCTCCATTTCTCCCTTAGTTTATCCAAAGATAGGCCTTCTTTCTTGGAGGAATCTAAGTTGATTAAAATAGCCACAACCGCCTCTAACTAAATCATCTATTGATTCAAGTCTTTACTCATTTCTCGGACTTCTTCTTGATGTCCATGCATAGCCCTAGACTTGTATCTTATGATGCTCACAGTTTTCTCAACAAAATATTCATTACCAAGCTCAAGAATTGAATATTCTATCAAGGTGGATTTGGGCACTTTGTTGACGTCTTCAATCCTTTTAACATATTCCTTATATTCATCATCCTTCTTGTCCAAATCCTTAGCCTGCTGGTCTAGATCTTCTGCTAATTCAAGAGCAGCTTTATGAATCTTAGAACCTTCAACAAGAATATCATCGACCTCCTGGTTGAGCTTATCCAACCATTTATCCATCATCCCCACCTTGCTTTTCATTTGAATCAAATCATCTGCTTCCCTCTTTGTTAAAAAAACCGAGGATTCAGGCAGAGCAGCTTGTTGAGAAATGGGACTTGAAACATCTTTTAAGAAACCATGGAGCTGATCCAATTGAGCGTTAAGCTCATCCTTCCTTTGTTTATCCTTGATCATCCAGGTTTTGGTTGAAGAAGCCACAATATCAATCAAACTCATCTGTTGGTTTCTCATAGGCTTTTCCAAATTTACTGCCCCCAACTGATAATCTGTGATTTGCATATCATCATGACTCTTCTCCATTACAGGTACGACACATTGAACAATGATCTCTCTAGCATCAGTGATCCTAGTGGAGTGAAGAACCTGGGCCTTCTTCTTAGGTTTCTCTTTCCCAATTTCTTTCATCATTTCTTCCCAATTCAATGGCTATGGTTGAACTTGTTTTTTCTCTAAGTCCAGTTTTAGCCAAGTAGGAGCAATAGGAGTAGTGGCTGTCTGGGCTGAAGAAGAAGCAATAGTAGTGGAAGACAAAGGTTGTAACAATGTAGGCCCCGGTTGAGAATCAACCTCCTGCACATTTTGCTGATAATTTTGCTCCTTTTCCTGTGCTAACCTTTCTGCTTCCTCTTTATACTTTTTCTCTTGCACTCTTTTAGCCTCCAACTCCTGCTTTAAGCATTCCTCTTCTATTTTCTTCTTTTCTAACATTTATCTCGTTGCTTTTTCATTTCTTCAACATAGTCCCATGCCTCCTTGGACTTCCTTTCATCCTCAACAATCTCAACAACTTCTCTTTTTGTTTTCAAATGCTCTTGCTCTTCCCTTTGCCTATAAGCCTCTTCTTGTGCTTTGAGTTTAGCTTGAATAGCTTCTTTTTCTCTTCTTTGTTGAGCCTTTTTCCTCTTCAAGGTCATGGATTTTCTGCTGCATTATCAACCTATCCCTTTCTTCTTGAATTTTGAGCTCCTGCTCCTTTTGTTGTTGTTGTTGAGCCAATTCATCAGCCTTAACCTTATCCTCCAACTCCTTCTGCTTGACTACCAATTCAAATTATGCATTGGCCTCCTCCTCTTGTTGCTTAGTTGATGCCTTAGCTTGTGCCTTAGCATCAACTTCTCTTTTTGCATGTTCGAAGAGTTCCCACTGATCTTCCTCAGTCAATATATGTTTAGTGCGTGCATCATCTATCACATCCAAAGATGTTGATACATGATGCTCTTTATCAGAGGGAGTCTTTTCTGAATCAGTTTCTATATTATGCACCTCAACTTCACCCTCCATTCGCTTTAAGACCTCTGCTTAATCATGGAGAGTTCCCTTTGGTGATTCCTAGCCCAATTCTTGTGCATTGGAGGGTTGAGTAGGTGCCTCCCCTACAACAAATGTAGAAGCACCCACCTCTACAATTGTTTCATCTTCATGTACCTTTGGAAGATCTTGAGGAACCACCTCCTCACCTTGTGCACTAGAAGGCATAAACTCTAAAGGTTCCTTAGGCACCATCCTTCTCTTTGCCCTTTTATATCCTTGGGTGGTACTTGCAGCCTTCCTCTTCTTAGATGATATAGCCTCGGCTTGATTAGTCCATAAAATCACCCATTGAATACTCCTGTCCAGCACCGGTCTTGCAATCTGCATTATGTCGATTGTCTCCTTAGCATTCCAATCTATTGGATCGAGATATTTAGTACCAATATTTCCTACATCATACCCGGGATCCAAAACAATCCCATCATCAAACAATGCTTCTGAAATGTCTTCTTTTATCCCAAAATCAACCATAAGTGGGATAGGTATCCTTTCATAATTCTTCTTCCTAAGATCATACTCATCTTGCAAGTCCTCCCAAAAATCATCCAATAGATTAAAATGCTTCTCAAAGACACTAGGAAGCAAAGCCCTCATCTTGTGTTTGGGGTCATAGTATTTCCTGGCAGTGTACAAGCCCAACTTGAAATAAACTAATTCATCACAAACAACCTTAGTTGCCTGAATGTGTGGACAACAAAAGGCCCCCAACTTCGTTGGAAACTTATGGTACCCAGTCTTATGTTTGTTGCTAAATTGGAAATTCATAGCCAAGGCTTGATAAATAAACTCCATTAAAATGATCCTATCACCACAACATCTAGGTAGCGAGTGGGGGTGACCATCAAAGCCTGCTAACCTGAAATAGGTGAATGTAGGGTACTGGATAAACCAATGACCCCATTCATTCATAAAAGCCATTGCCTCCCTGCTAAGCCTAAACCCAACATCACCATTAAGTTTGTTGATAATGACATAAAGAAAGGCATTATTAACCCTTCTATAATGTTTCTATGATGCCTGCAAGGTGAGATAGTTATAATAGTCCCACACTTTCTTCTATCCTTGGGCTTCTCCCAATATACCTACTATTTGAAGTCTAGGAAAAATCCCCACATGGGCAGCTGCATAAACTACATAGGAGGTCATAAATAAATGCTTGGTTTCTCTCACTTTTATCATTTGATTGTGAATGATGTCCGATACTATCATAGACCAGTCAAATTGTTGCCTCCCATCCAAAATAGTTTGAATGAAAGGAAACATCCATTCTTTAAATAGCGAAGCATCCCTTTTACCAAACACCCTAGAGAGAAACATGATTATATCTCCAAATTCTTTACTAAAGTCTGCCCTCTTAGGCTGGTCTGGAAGCTTGGTCAGAGACTTCTTCTCTACCCTCATCCAAGTCTTATTCATATGAAATATATTCCTCAACTTGTTATCACTGTAAAGCTTCAGTGCCTCCGCCCCATTCAATTGTTTTGAATTCTTGGGATCAGGTATATGAAATAGGAATTTGATCATTTGAGGCATGAAGTCAATAATGGCATTACCTTTTACATCCACACACTGCCTAGTAGTAGGGTTATATGCTCCAGGTGCCGCAAGAATCAACTCCGGACATTGCACATATAGGGGAAAGAGTGCAACATGTGCCAGTCCCGACTGAACAATCATTTCCGTCCTTCTTGTGACCTGGTCCTCAGTGAATGTCTCCTCATGCAATTCTTCATAGTTAAAAGGACCCAAATTTGTGTCAATAATATTAGTCTAGTTGGAGTCAATTTTGCTAGCTGTGAGGATGGCCTCCCTATGCTTACATCTCAAAGGATATATGGGAGCTATTCCACTTTGATCTTCTTTGGCCTAACTCCTTGGCATGAAGTTTCACCTGGCTGACTCCTTTAAGTGGCCTCGTCTGAAGCTCCCGACATCTCTTAATACCTGCAACAATTCCCTATATTAGATGAACAAAGCATCTAAGTTAGTCAATCATATAATCACTGCTCTATCCTCCCAAGATAACATTTGGTCAAACTATGCCTTTATCGAAGGTGGAACCATAGAAGCATTAGGCATAGACAATGTTTCTTTTCATGCGGCCGGGTCGGGATCAGAACTGGACAAGGAGTAAAATTGTGTCAGAAGTGGGACTGGAACAGGAACCAGAACCAAAACATGGTCGGAGGTGAGACCGAAACAGGAATCAGACCAGAAACAAAAGTTAGCTACCAAGTTCAACTTCCCCTCCGGATCCAATTCTGGCCAGAGTAAAGATAGTCATCATAATAATGAATGGGAGTGGAATAATTTCAGAAAATTAACAGTATTCAAAACAAGGCAGTCATATGAACCCTAAACCCTAGGTCACATGGACCCCAAAGGAAACTAGAAATAGCTCAGCTTAACCCTCCAATAATTCCTCTTCACAAAGGTCATTAAAACCAATAAAAAGGTTATGTTTCCAAAAACCCTAATTCGCTCGATACATTATTTCCAAAAACTAGGGCATAATGAGAAACCTGTACGAACAACCCAAAACTAATGTGAGAAAACTAGAGAAGGGTCCCAAAAATGAAATTCATTACCCAAGCAAGGAAACCCCTTCAAAATTGAAACCCTAGTGAAAACCAGAGCACAACAAAACAGACCTATCACGAAAGCGACAGCAAAACAAACAAAGCAAAAACGACAAATGTCAAGACAAACCCAACAAAACGGAATGGAGTGGGAAAGAAAGAACCAAGCAAACAGAACAAAAAGAACAGAAACAAACACCAACCAAGCGAACAAATTCACAGAATAAACCCTGCGACGAATACGCTAAAAGGACACAAGCGAAAGAACAAAACAGGAGAAAGAAAAGAAAAAGAAACCTACCTTAAAATGCTCCTTAGGTTTGACCAGAAATTCACCAAGATTTGCTTTGCAATTCATCCCCGCGATCAAATCAATCCTCTCGAGACTTTCCTAATCATGGTTTGCTTAAACAATTCACATAATAATAACAATGAGGCATTTTAAGCATAATTAAACTTTTAATCAATAATTCGCGCATGCAAACAGGCTACATTAAATGCCTTAAATGTGGTGGTTCGGGAATGGAGCCAACGACGCGATCAAACAGTTAAGTCAAGTCAACGGAACACCAAAAGGTAAGGCTGACATAGAGCCAAGTTGAGAACAAGATAGAGAAACTACACAAAGTTCCATATTTCATTTCCAACCCCAGATCCGGTCCCAACAAAAAGATCGACCGAAAACAATAAACGAAGATGGGGATAGAGACAAAACAGAAATGGAACTTCACAAAGTTTGAAGTTCGATTATGGATCCGAGTTCGGTCCCGACCAAAAAGAAAAGAACAAGAACAAGGGAAGCTGGACCAGAGCAAACATTAGGCCCGACCCAAACAACAAGAAAGCGAGAAAGAAAAAGAGCGGAAGCGGAATCGGGACGAGAACACAAAATGGAAACCTGAAACTTCCAATGTGAGTTCCAATCCCAGTTTCGACCCCACACGAGCAGACAAAATAAACACAAGGAAACGACCAAAAAATAGGAGGACGGACCAACCCAAGTGTTATTCGAAAACAACCAACAAACAAAGGAAAAACAAACGAGAAAGCGGAGTTGGGGTTAGAACTTTATCTGAACTAGAAACCTTGTGAGAGTTCCATTTCTAGATTTGGTTTCGGACCCGCCTCCGACAGAACAAAAGACAGACTTAGGAGCAAAAACAAAGAACTCCTAAGACCCAACCAGACAACCAAAAATGACCAAAACAAAAAAAAAGGGGGACCCATTTTGTTCTAAAATAAAACAAAATGTGGTGGTTATGCAAGGCATAACAAATAGCGACTCGGTTGGGAAAAATGGTTTACCCATTTTTAAGATATTGAAGAATTCAATCACCCCAAAAACTTATAATTCATGAGACATGTTAACTTAAGTGTGATCAGAATATTTAAGTAAAGTTGAACTGGAATCTCAGATATAGAACCAACATAAACTACTGCTTGAATCTGAGTGTGTGCAAGCTTATGGTGCATCCTTATTTATTTGAGCTTTCTCCACACCTAAACAACTATATCTACGATCCAAGCTACATGGGTTGATTCCTTCAACTGTTGTGCAATGAAATCCTAGGTATTGCTCTGCTACCAGTCAGGCTTCCATAGCCCCGATGAAGATACCTCTAGTTCTCTCAAAGCATTGCTCTATTGCCAGTTAGGCATCCATAGCCCCGATAGAAATACTTGAATTACCCATTATGTATTGAGTTTGCCTTTTATCTTAGTGCTTCTCTTTTTATTATTTCTTTTATAGGCCTTACTTGTGAAAATTATTTTTAAAAACCTCCTCAATATAAAGACTTTAATATTCTGAGATGTGGGTTGAGAACTACAGTGGATCCAATGACAGTTTTGGGGAAACAAATTTTTCACTTGAATCGAAGATATAATCATCCTGAGATGAATAGGAACTTTATAGTCAGATGTTTTATCTATTTTGTGACAGATTTCAATGATAGTTCAGGAGGTTATCTACAATATACCTTACTCCTAATAACCTTTAGACCCATGCTAAAATGACCATAAGGCATGAGCTTTAGAAAAAAATCTTTCAACACATATGCCCAAAAATGCCTAAACCAATTTCTCTCCTAGTGCCCACAACATTCTTTGAATAACAACCCCAATGTTTTAAGATGGAAAGAAAAGAGAATCCCCAAAGAAGACAAAAAATAGACACAAAACAACAAAGGAAACAAAAAGAAAGAAACCAACAACAAACAAACAAACAACAGAAGCAAAGAACCAGTAATTACAAAAAATACATATATACAATCAATTCAGAAACTCAAACCTTTACGATCTGAAGTAATGCTTGAGAAACTTCCCATTGACTGGCAATGGAACAAGTTCTCCCGTCAAGGTACTCAATTGAAAAGAGTTCTCACCCAATATCTCGGCTACTTGATATGGACCTATCCAGAGTCTATCAAATTTCTGGTGATCACCCTTTTTCTCCTTACCCTTGTCCCACAACAACACCAGATCTGAGATTCTGAATGCCTTAATCTTAGATCTTTTGTCAAACCAACTCTTGACAACAACCTAATGCTTGAAAACTATTATAGAGCAGCATCTCTTTGTTCTTCCATGTTTAAAAGGTTATTTATTCTTACCTCAATCCGGTCATCTCTTGTATAAAACAACTGCATGAACTTAAGAACAGGTATCTGTAAGTGTATGGGGAAAACCAGATCTTGGCCATTAACTAGTTTAAAAGGGGAACTTCCTAGAGCAACCTTAATACGAGTTTGATCTGCCCATAAGGCAAATCTTAACTGGGTATGCTAGTCTCTAGGATTACTTTCAAGTAATTTCTTTATTACTTCTAACAGATTCTTGTTAGTAGATTCTGCTACACCATTTCCCTAAGGATAGTAGTTAGAGGAATATTTCAAGATAATTTTGTGTTCGTAAGCCCATTGTATAAATTCAGCAGATGAAAAGGCAGGACCATTGTCACATACTAGGGTGAACGACACTCCAAACCTGGTAACAATGTTTTCAGTGAGAAATTTGATAACCACATCAGTTGTGTTGTTCTTGCATGGT
The DNA here is from genome assembly GCA_007258455.2 of Sequoia sempervirens. NCBI lineage: Eukaryota > Viridiplantae > Streptophyta > Pinopsida > Cupressales > Cupressaceae > Sequoia > Sequoia sempervirens. The sequence continues at coordinate 1,276,735,638 of VDFB02271358.1, read as the reverse complement.
TGAGCCTCAGTCCAACGGGTGCAATAGTCCGTAGCAGTTAGGATTAATTTGTGTCTTGAAGAAGAATTAGGATTAATTATCCCAACAAAATCCAGTTCCCATTGGCCAAATGGTTTTACCTCATATACTGGTTGTAGAGGCATTATTGGATTACGCTCCTTTGATGCAGAAGTCTGACATGTGTGACATGTCCTGATGTGTTGATGTGCATCCCTGAACACATGGGGCCAATAATATCCTGACCTGAGGATTTGATGAGCCAAAAAATCTATTGATTTGTGTCATGTGTCATGCCTACCATGGAATTCAGCCATGGCATGCTTAGCTTCTTGTTGATCTAGACATCGCAGGTACAACCCCTCATAATTTATTCTATATAGGGCCCCTCCTTTGAGCATGTAATGATCACTCTTCATCCTCAGTGCCCTCCTCTGGGTAGCATTCATTCCTTCTGGGCATTTGTTATTTAGAAGGAAGAAGATCAAGTTGGTATACCATGGGTCCTTGGTAAATGAGTGCATAGTATATTGCTGACAGGTAATATTCTTGTCAACCTTAGCCATGGTCTTTGATAAACCTTGTCCTCAGACAAGTTTCATTGGATGGATCTCTAAATCATGCTCTTGCAGGATAGCCATCCATTTTCCTCTCCTTTCCCCCAATTCACTTTGCATAAGGAGAGACTTAATCGCTGGATCAGGCACTATAGCAATAACTTGGCTTCTCAAAATGTAATGCCTGAACTTTTTTACTACTTGTACCAATGCAAAGGCCTATTTTTCCAAGGGTGGGTACCTGACTTCTGCATTCTTGAATGGCAAGCTCATCAAGGAAATTGGTCTTTCGTCTCCTTCACCTCTATGTTGTGTGAGGATTGATGCACATGAATGATTAGATGCAAATGAATAAATATAAAAGGGCTTTAGGTAATCTGGGCTGGTCAAAACCGGTGCCTTAGATATTGATTGCTTAATCTGTGAAAATGCAGATTTAGCCTCATTGCTCCATTCAATCTTAGCATCTTTCTTCATCATCTCGTTGAGGGGTTTGACAATTTCTCCAAACCCTGTTATGAAATTCCTTACGAAATTAATCCTCCCGAAGAAGGACCTCATCTCCTTTTTACTACCTGGCATCGTCAATTTCAAAATAGCCTCAACTCTGTCAGGATCTATGGATATTCCCTTTTTTGATATCACATGCCCTAGAAGTTTCCCTTCAGAAACTCCAAAGACACACTTCTTAGGATTTAGAGATACTCCATAGCTGATACATCTCTTAAGAACCTTTACTAAATCAGCAACATGATCCTTTCTTTTCTTGGAAAATATTGTCAATTCATCTACATATATAATAATACACTTACCTATCAAATCCTTAAAACCAACATCCATTGCGCGCTGAAAGGTAGCTCCAGCATTAATGAGGCCAAACGACATGCGTCTATAGGAAAATTTCCCCCACTTTGTAGTGAAGGTAATCTTCATCCTGTCCTCATGACTGACAAGCACTTGGTTATATCCAGAATAGCCATCTAAGAATGACATCATCTGGGATCCATTAACAGTTTGTAATACCTCATCAAGAGAAGGAAGTGGATAGTTATCCTTCTCTGAGGCCTTGTTCAGATTCCTAAAATCAACACACAACCTGATCTCCCCACTTTTATTACATACTGGAACTAGATTGGCAACCCACGTGGAGTGCCTTACTGGGAAGATGATTCTTGCTAATAAAAGCTTCTGCACCTCCTTATGTATTAAAGGCTCAATCAAAGTGTTGACCGGGTGCTACTTTTGATGAAAGGGCTTGGCTTCTGGCTTCAACGACATTGTGTGTGTGATCACAAAGGTGTCAAAAGTCTTCAAATCTTCATAACTACAGGAAATTGTTGCAATATCTTCTTTTAACACCTTAATTATTTATTTTTTGATCTCCTCAAGGTAGGTCTTGCCTATAAGGACATTTCTTTCAGGGCCTGAATCAACCAGATTGATGGATTCGTACTTCCCCCCTTCACTTTGCGTTAGCACTCTCTCCCGAGCCTGAGGATCAGAATCAAATATCCTTTCTAAGGCTACCATCCCCTTGGGGATGCTGTTACTCTTTAAGTTCATTAATCCTTCTGTATCACAATCTTCAGGGTCCCATTCTCCCTGATCTCTATCTGATTCATCTATGATATGTCCTTCAAAGACATCTGATCTTTCCAAGAAGGAAAGTATGTGTTGGTCATCCTCGAAGACCTAAAAATTCTAAACATTATCAGGGACTGCTAGGATTGAAACTAGCTCAACTGAAAATATTTTCAATTTGGAGTCCTGCATGGGCTCCAAAGTACTAGCAGTAACTGCCAAAGCATCTACAATCTAATTTTGTTCCCTAGGAATCAAAGTAATTCTGAAAGCATCAAAGTCCTCGATTAGATTCCAAACCCTATTTCTGTAAGTAGCCAATCTTTTATTATGGCAAGTATATTGGCTGCGAACCTATTTGATAATGACTTCAGAGTCCCCCATCACCATAAGAGATGTGACCTTCTGATGAGCAAACATTAAACCCCTAGCAAGTGCTTCATACTCTACCACATTGTTTGCGCAACCAAACTATAGCCTATAGGAAGTAAAGTAAGTCTTCCCCTTTGGATTGGTTAATTCCACCCCTACTCCACTTCCTGATTTGGACTTGGAGCCATCAAATTTCATAATCCATAATTGATCTGGGGCTGGGATCTCTTTCTTTTTCTGGCCTACAGTATTTTTCTTGGCAGAAGTATATGGTGGCTTGGATTGGTGCTGGTCATCAGTACTTGAAAGTAACTGGGGGCACAGTCCATCAGAAGATTTTCCTGAATTGAAATTTTTTTCAGGAAGTGAATCCTGAACCTCCCCTTGAGCTAGGTCATGATTTAATACCTTTGTCACCAATGCCCTGGGCATTGGAAGTGTTTCCAGGATAAGCGTAATTGGAAAAGACTAAGATTCCTCAGTCCCTAGTGGTACTTCAGAACACAAAACTTGAGTCTACTTGGGTTGAGAAGGTGATTCCCTCTGAGAAGAGCCGGCTCTCGTAAGGATGGTTGCATGCTTTGCTTGAAATGGAAACTCATTAGTAGGGGCTTGGGGTTGACATTCACCAGTTTCTTCTACCGAGGAGACATGTTTTAAGATATGTACACAGGGTAGGCAGGTTAACTCATAATGATTTTGATAATGCACCCTACACCAGTTAGGAAGTAGGAGACTCCACATATCGACCTCCTCTCCCAATACCAGCCTATCCTGTTGTAATTTCCTTGTTAGGACTTGCTGATTAATAGTAATCATTGAGTCATTTTGTTGTGAAAGAGGTGAGTCATCAGAATGAAGTACTGAAAAGGTCATCATTTCCTCCTGCTTGTAAACTCCTATCTCAGTTTCGAAATAGGCTACCTCATTAGGGGAATCATATTTAGTGATCATATGTTTGAGCCTAGGCTCACTTTCAATTCTAATCTAGCTTGCTATTCCTTTCTAGGGCACCCACATGTGTGAGAAATCCAAAGAAAAATATCCACCTAGACTTTTCATTAGGTCTCTGCTCAAGAGCATACCATAGGTTTCTGGGATATTTGCGACTTGGATATCCACATAAGTTTGGATCCTTGGATCAGATCCAATCTGTACATGGATATTTTTAAGCTCTCCTACCACATTAAATTTTGTTTTATCTAACTCGATAACCTTTTTATTTGTCTGGAGTGGGCTCAGACATAACTTCCTACAAATGGAAAATGGCATGACATTCCTCGATGCCCCAGAATCCAGCAAAAAGTTATGTAAATTCTTTCCAAAGATTCTCAAACTTAGCAAGAAAGGTGGAGTACTAGTCTTACCTTTGTAGAGAGTTGCATTCATCTCATTAGTAGGAGTCACCTTTTCTCTTCCTTTTGACCTATTTGCTTCCCCCAAGGATTTCAACAAGATTTCCTTTTGAGCCGGACACCATTTCAAAATATCAAAGAAAGACATTGAAGTCTTTTGCCTCTGCATTTATGTAATGAAATCAAATTCTAAATCATTCCTAACCTGATATTTAGGAATTGAAAATGAATTACCTTTGTTCTGAGAATCTGATGGCCCCTTTGGTGGTGGTAGATTATTATCAACATTTTGATTTGGCAGGACCATGTTATTAGGAGGGGCAGATGTCGTGAATGGTCCTCGGTTCTGATTTCTAAGGAAATGGCCTCCCTTGGTTTGGAAGGCTTGGGCATCATACACATCTTCTACTACTTCATTGTCTTCCTAGTTGGGAAATGGAAGCTCTTCCTCAAAGATATCATATGCCATGGTAGTATCTGTTGATCCACCAGATTTGTTGGATGCACCGTGGAATGGAGCACCAGCTTGGGCTATCTTGGCAGTGTGCAACTTCTCGTCTCCCGCTTGATAATTGTGGGAAACTCCTCCGCTATTGGGTTCAGTATTCCATGGCCTGTTGTTGCTAGGCCTTTGATTGTATCCTCTATTCTGATTTTGATAGTTTTGATTAGAGGAGTTTTGGTTCTGGAAATCCTATTGGTGTTCTGGTTGGTATTATAATTCTGACTAGGATTTTGGTTAAGATAACCACCCTAATTAGAATATCCTCCCTGATTCTAAAAACCTTGGTTCTGGTTCTGAGGGGGATTTTTTCTGAGTTGAGCCATGTCATTAGACATCTGAGATAGTGTATTTTTTAGAGTCTCCATCTTGTTGGTCAGTTGGAGAGTCTTTTCACTTTCTACATTCTTCACAACAAAAGATTGATTAACTGAACTTGATCCTCCAGCTTGATTTTGGTAATTTTGATTTTGCTGGGAGGAATCCTGGGGACCATTATTAAAAAATGGCAAGGGAGGTGAACCTTGGAATTCAGACATGGGCCTGTATTGGGAATAGGACATCCCTGGGACCGTATTGAATAGAGGGGGTGGATTGGACATTTGGTATCCTATAGGAGGGAGAACTCCTCCTAGACTCCTGCTTTGCAGACTACTTTGTTGTTGCAGTTGAATGGCGAGATGATATACCTTAGCCAAAGAGTCAGTTTCATTAGCCTGATATGTCCTTTTCAAGAACAAGCCAATCAAAGGGTCCACAACCCTTAAGTATGCCAAGATGGCGATGTTCTTAGCCACCAGGTAAGGATCCTGCAATCTTTGGTACATTCTTTGGAACCTAGTGTTGAATAGAGGCAGCGGTTCATGGTGTTATTTTCTTATAGTGGAAAATTGGTGGTAAAGGATAGCAGGGTCTACATAAACCCTAAACTGATTCATAAAGGTGTTCTCTAAATCAATCCAACTTAGAACTGACCCTTGGGGTAAGTTCAGGTACCAATTGTATGCCATGTCTCCCAACGAATAGGGGAACAATCTACATACAACATCTTGATGAGCCACCTGAGCACGGGTACATGCATCTTCAAATGCCTGTATGTGCTCCTCGACACTTCTTGACTCCCCATGCATGTACTTAAGAAAAAACCTCTCTGGGTTCTTTGGGAGATCGTGTATACCTCCAGGGATAGTCCCTAATGGTGAAGGATTATTAATAAAGTAAGCCATAGGTCTTGGCAGTGATACAGGTTGCGCAGGTAGTGGAATGGGTGAAAGTGGTCGGTGAGGTGGTGTAGGTGGGTTTGGTGGAAACCCAGGTGGAGTGAGTGGTGGTGATAAAGGTTGGATCAAGACTCTACGAGCCCGGGGCCTATGCCCAACAATGGTTTGGAGTTCAACAAGTGGTTCAGGGTTCTGAGATGATCTAAGAATTCTCTCATACCTATCTAGTGAGAATGACCCAATGCGAGCCAGCTTGTTCCACATGCCCTCCTTCTAGCGCCAGATCTATTGATGATCAAAATAGTACAACATTAAATAAAATATTACTATTCTATTTCTCCTAAAAGAGAAAGATAACACATGGAGATCTAACTCCCAAGGTCTTGGTAATCGGTTCTCGATTATGCTGATTTCACTCAGTGGTTGATATAACCATAATGTTCAAGGGGCCTTTGCTGGTATCAAGAAACAAGACTGCACAACATCTAATAGTCTACGTTGGGGGGGGGGTTTAAATAAAAGAAAAAGATGAAACAAAGCTTTAAATCAAAGAAACATGAATAAAATCCTTACGTATCCAAACATGCAGATCAACAATGAGTGTTCATTCTACCTAACCACAACTACAACAAGATGCAATCCATAGAATAAACTACGCTACTACATACATCCATAATGCTAATTCAGATATCATCAACGTTCACTAAACTTACTTCAAACAAATCATTCACTCATCATCCAAAACACGGATCAAATGAATAAAATAACAATTTAACTCACAGATAATCCAATGATATGAGCTTGAATCCAGTTCCTTCTATTGAATTTCATCAAATAAGGAACAATTAAGCACAACAAAACCACTGTCATATGGATTAATCATATATCATTAACCTTATCAAAATGGATCCAAACTTTAAAATCCTGACATGAAAACGTATAAAAAACTATAAAATAATCAAACCTTTTACTGAACTTTTTAGAGTATCTTTCTAAAACATTGAAATCCTAAATCTAGTTTCTATCTTATATCATCAGGTGGTTGATCTCTCTTCAATTAGCTGACCTTTACAAAGTAGATTCTAATAGTACATATAAAGTGGCACATGCACAAATTTCTCAATTATCAATCAAGATCCACAATTCATGGAGTCAGAACTGAACACAAAAGTGGACTAAAGAACCCCTATTTCAAGGCTGATCACATCGTTGTACCAAAAAGGAAATATGATACTCCAAGAGGAAAATGAAACCCATGGATTAGACTCAGAGTAGAATTTATGTCAAAATCCACAAAAAGAGGAGAAGAGTAGATAGAGCATGGTGAAAAGAGTCAGTTACTTTTGCATTGAATGCTTAAGAATGTACTCATCAAAACTCGAGAACACATGTTGAAGAGTATCCAAATCCGACCCATCCAACCAATCACCTTCAAATTTGATTCTTTCAAACTCTGTGGAAACCAACCTTTGTATCTCCTTTAGCTTGATTAGCTCCTTTCTGGAAATTCTTACCTCCTCCTAGATATCCATAAACTAATCTAACAATAAATTCTCCCCATCATCTCCCTTTTGCATAATCTCTTCAAACCTACCCCTCCATTTCTCCCTTAGTTTATCCAAAGATAGGCCTTCTTTGTTGGAGGAATATACATTGATTAAAATAGCCACAACCGCCTCTAACTAAATCATCTATTGATTCAAGTCTTTACTCATTTCTCAGACTTCTTCTTGATGTCCATGCATAGCCCTAGACTTGTATCTTATGATGCTCACAGTTTTCTCCACAAAATCTTCATTACCAAGCTCAAGAATTGAATATTCTATCAAGGTGGATTTGGGCACTTTGTTGACGTCTTCAAGCCTTTTAACATATTCCTTATATTCATCATCCTGCTTGTCCAAATCCTTAGCCTGCTGGTCTAGATCTTCTGCTAATTCAAGAGTAGCTTTATGAATCTTAGAACCCTCAACAAGAACATCATCAACCTCCTAGTTGAGCTTATCCAACCATTTATCCATCATCCCCACCTTGCTTTTCATTTGAATCAAATCATCTACTTCCCTCTTTGTTAACAAAACCGAGGATTTAGGAAGAGTAGCTTGTTGAGAAATGGGACTTGAAACATCTTTTAAGAAACCATGGAGCTGATCCAATTGAGCCTTAAGCTCATCCTTCCTTTGTTTATCCTTGATCATCCAGGTTTTGGTTGAAGAAGCCACAATATCAATCAAACTCATCTGTTGGTTTCTCGTAGGCTTTCCCAAATTTACTGCCCCCAACTGATAATCCGTGATTTGCATATCATCACGAATCTTCTCCATTACAAGTACGAAACATTCAACAATCATCTCTCTAGCATCAGTGAGCCAAGTGGAGTAAAGAACCCGTGCCTTCTTCTTAGGTTTCTCTTTCCCAATTTCTTTCATCATTTCTTCCCAATTCAATGGTTGTGTTTGAAGAACTTGTTTTTTCTCTAAGTCTAGTTTTAGCCAAGTAGGAGAAATAGGAGTAGTGGCTTCCTGGGCTGAAGAAGAAGCAACAGTAGTGGAAGACAAAGGTTGTAACAATGTAGGCCCCAGTTGAGAATCAACCTCCTGCACATTTTGTTGATCACTTTGCTCCTTTTCCTATGCTAACATTTCTTCTTCCTCTTTATCCTTTTGCTCTTGCACTCTTTTAGCCTCCAGCTCCTGCTTTAAGCATTCCTCTTCTATTTTCTTCTTTTCTAACATTTCATCTCACTACTTTTTCAATTCTTCAACATAGTCCCATGCCTCCTTGGACTTCCTTTCATACTCGGAAATCTTAGCAGCTTCTCTTTCTCTTTTCAAATGCTCTTGCTCTTCCCTTTGCCTATAAGCCTCTTCTTGTGCTTTGAGTTTAGCTTCAATAGCTTCTTTTTCTCTTCTTTGTTGAGCCTTTTCCTCTTCAAGGTCATGGATTTTCTGCTGCATTATGAACCTATACCTTTCTTCTTGAATTTTGAGCTCCTGCTCCTTTTGTTGTTGTTCTTGAGCCAATTCATTAGCCTTAACCTTATCCTACAACTCCTTCTACTTGACTGCCAATTCAGATTATGCATTGGCCTCCTCCTCTTGTTGCTTAGCTGATGCGTCAGCTTGTGCCTTAGCATCAACTTCTCTTTTTTCATCTTTGAAGAGTTCCCACTGATCTTCCTTAGTCAATATATGTTCAATGCCTACATGATCTGTCACATCCAAAGATGTTGATACATGATGCTCTTTATTAGAGGGAGTCTTTTCTGAATCAGTTTCTATATTATGCACCTCAACTTCACCCTCTATTCACTTTAAGACCTCTGCTTCATCATGGAGAGTTCCCTTTGGTGATTCTTGGCCCAATTTTTGTGCATTGGAGGGCTGAGTAGGTGCCTCCCTTGCAGCAGATGCAAAAACACCCACCTCCGCAGTTGTTTCATCTTCATGTACCTCTAGAAGATCTTGAGGAACCACCTCCTCACCTTGTGCACTAGAAGGCATAAACTCTAAAGGTTCCTTAGGCACCATCCTTCTCTTTTCCCTTTTATATCCTTGGGTGGTACCTATAGCCTTCCTCTTCTTAGATGATATAGCCTCGTTCTGATTAGTCCTTAAACTCACCCATTGAATACTCATGTCCAACACCAGTTTTGCAATCTTCTTTATGTCGATTGTCTCCTCAACATTCCAATCTGCTGGATCAAGATCTTTAGTACCAATCTTTTGTGCATCATACCCGGGATCCAAAAAAATCCCATCATCAAACAATGCTTCTAGAATGTCTTCTTTTAGCCCAAACTCAACCATAAGTGGGATAGGTATCCTTTCATAATTCTTCTTCTTAAGATCATACTCATCTTGTAAGTCCTCCAAAAAATCCTCCAATAGATTAAAATGCTTCTCAAAGACACTAGGAAGAAAATCCCTCATCTTGTGATTGGGATCATAGTATTTCCTGGCAGTGTACAAGCCCAACTTGAAATAAACTAATTCATCACAAACAACCTTAGCTGCCTAAATGTGTGGATAGCAAAAGGCCCCCAACTTCATTGGAAACTTATGGCACCTAGTCTTATGTTTGTTGCTAAACCAGAAATTCACAGCCAAGGCTTGATAAAAAAACTCCATTAAAATGATCCTATCACCACAACATCTAGGTAGCAAATGGGGGTGACCATCAAATCCTTCTAACCTGAAATAGGTGAATGTAGGGTACTGGATAAACCAATGCCCCCATTCATTCACAAAAGCCATTGCCTCCCTGCTAAGCCTAAACCCAGCATAACCATTAAGTTTGTTGATAATGACATAAAGAAAGGAATCATTAACCCTTCTATAATGTTGCTCTAATGCCTGCAAGGTGAGATGGTTATAATACTCCCACACTTTCTTCTGTCCTTGGGCTTCCCCCAATATACCTACTGTTTGAAGCCCAAGAAAAATCCCCACATGGGCAGCTGCATAAACTACATAGGAGGTCATAAATAAACGCTTGGTTTCTCTCACTTTTATCATTTGATTGTGAATGATGTTTGATACTATCATAGACCAGTCAAATTGTTGCCTCCCATCCAAAATAGTTTGAATGAAAGGAAACATCCATTCTTTAAATAGTGAAGCATCCCTTTTACCAAACACCCTAGAGAGAAACATGATTATATCTCCAAATTCTTTACTAAAGTCTGCCCTCTTAGGCTGGTCTGGAAGCTTGGTCAGAGACTTCTTCTCTACCCTCATCCAAGTCTTATTCATATGAAATCTATTCCTCAACTTGTTATCACTGTAAAGCTTCAGAGCCTCCGCCTTGTTCAATTGTTTAGGATTCTTGGGATCAGGTATATGAAATAAGAATTTGATCATTTGAGGAGTGAAGTCAATAATGGCATTACCCTATACATGCATACACTGCCTAGTAGCAGGGTTATATGCTCCAGGTGCCGCAAGAATCAACTTCGGACATTGGACAGATAGGGGAAAGAGTGCAACATGTGCCAGTCCCGACTGAACAATCCTTTCCGTCCTTCCTGTGACCTGGTCCTCAGTGAATGTCTCCTCATGCAATTCTTCATAGTTAAAAGGACCCAAATTGGTCTCAGTAATATTAGTCTAGTTGGAGTCAATTTTGCTAGCTGTGAGGATGACCTCCCTATGCTTACATCTCAAAGTATATGGAAGTTGTTCCACTTTGATCTTCTTTGGCCTAACTCCTTGCCATGAAGTTTCACCTGGTTGGCTCCTTTGAGAGGCCTCATCTGAAGCTCCTAAAAATCTCTTAATACCTGCAACAATTCCCTGTATTAGATGAACAAAGCATCTAAGTTAGTCAATCATATAATCAATGCTCCATCCTTCGAAGATAACATTTGGTCAAACTATGCCTTTATCGGAGGCAGAACCGTAGAAGCATTAGGCATAGACAATGTTTCTTATCATGCGGCGGGGTCGGGATCGAAACTTGACAAGGAGTAAAATGGTGTCAAAAGTAGGACCAGAATGGGAACTGAAACCAAAACATGGTCGGAGGCAGGACCGGAACAGGAATCGGACCAGAAACAAAAGTTAGCTACCAAGTTCAACTTCCTCTCTGAATCCGATTCTGACCAGAGTAAAGATAGTCATCATAATAATGAATGGGAGTGGAATAATTTCAGTAAATGAAGAGTATTCAAAACAAGGTGGTCATATGAACCCTAAACCCTAGGTCAAATGGATCCAAAGGGAAACTAGAAATAGCTCAGTTTAACCCTCCAACAATTCCTCCATACAAAGGTCATTGAAACCATGAAAAAGGTTATGTTTCCAAAAATGCTAATTCGCTCGATACATTATTTCCAAAAACTAGGGCACAACGAGAAACCCATATGAATAACCCAAAACTGACATGAGAAAACCAAAACAGGGTCCCAAAAATGAAATTCATTACCCAAGCAAGGAAACCCCTTCAAAATTGAAATCCTAGTCAAAACTAGAGCACGACAAAATGGACCTGTCACGAAAGCAACAACAGAACAAACAACAAAGAAAAAATGCAAAATGGAAAGACAAACCCAACAAAATGGAATGGAACGGGAAAGAAAGAACCAAGAAAATAGAAAAAAAAGAACAGAAATAAACACCAACCAAGCAAACAAATTCATAGAATAAACCCTCCTATGAATATGCTAAAATGACACAAGCAAAAGAACAAAATGAGAGAAAGAAAAGCAAAAGAAACCTACCTTAAAACGCTCCTTAGGTTTGACCAGAAATTTGCCAAGATTCGCTCCGCAATTCGCCCCTGCGATCAAATTAATCCTCTTGAGATTTTCCTGGCTTTGGTTTGCTTTAACAATTCACATAATAATAACAATGAGGCAGTTTAAGCATAATTAAAATTTTAATCAATAATTCGCGTGTGCAAACAGGCTGCATTAAATGCCATAAATGTGGTGGTTCGGGGACGGAGCCAACGACACGATCAGACAGTTAAGTCAAGTCAACGGAACACCGAAAGGTAAGGTGGACATGGAGCCGGGTCGGGAACAAGATAGAGAAACTACACAAAGTTCCATATTTCACTTCCAACTCTGGATCCGGTCCCGACAAAAAGACCGACTGAAAACAACAAATGAAGACAGGGGCGGAGACAAAACATAAATGGAACTTCACAAAGTTTGAAGTTCGATTCCAGATCCGGGTCTGGTCCCGACCAAAAAGAAAAGAACAAGAACAAGGGAAGCAGGACCAGAGCGAACATTGGGCCTGACCCAAACAACAAGAAAGTGAGAAAGAAAAAGAGCGGAAGCGGAGTCGAGACGGGAACACAAAATGGAAACCTGAAACTTCCAATGTGATTTCCAATCCCGGTTCCGAGCCCGCACGAGCAAACAAACTAAACACAAGGAAATGACCAACAAACAGGAGGATGGACCAACCCAAGTGTTAGTCGAAAACAACCAACAAACAAAGGAAAAACAAACGAGAAAGCAGAGTTGGGGTCGAACCTTTATCCGAACTATAAACCTTGTGAGAGTTCGATGTCTAGATTTGGTTCTGGACCTACCTCCGACAGAACAAAAGAAAAACTTAGGAGCAAAAACAAAGAACTCCTAAGACTCAACCAAAAACAACCAAAAACAACCAAAACAAAAGAAAAAGGGGGACCCATTTTTTTCCAAAATAAAACAAAATGGGGTGGTTATGCAAGGCATAACAAGACTGCCCTATTCTAATAAAATTGTGCAGAATTTGCAGTCTAAAAAATGGAATGGTATGGATTTTACAGTCCATATTTTGATATAAAACCAATTTTATTTTGTTACCATGTGAATCCACTTTAATTTTCTTCAAGTCTCATCAACTTTCATTAAGATTTGAATAAGTTATGACAATTTTTGTGAGGGTAGGTGTGAACCCTACCTAGGGTTTGTAGTTTTGGGGAAAACGCAATAACTTTCTTTTCCACCATTGGATCTTCATATAAATTGGAGAATAAGGCTGTAATTATGTTATCTTAAATCTCACCAAAGTGATTAGCTTCATTTTTTTTTTGTGAAAGTTATTAATGAAATTTTGTTGCATTAAATTGTGGGCTGCCATGGCAATGTTTTCAATATAATATAGAATGCACTTAATTATTGCTTGTGATGAATCAGTTTATGAAAGTTGTAAAGTGAATCAAGTTTGTTGCATTTTTCTTATGTTTGGTGATGGATCATTGTTTCACTTGTTCTAGGTTGTGCTAAGTGTTGGTTGTTCTGCATCAAATTGGTATCAGAGATAGAAGATCTTTGGGAAATGATCTATTATTTTGGCTAATGTGGTTTAGTGAGATTTCATATTTCAGGATGGCTCTTAATAAGAAGAAAGATGCAAAAAGGGAATCTTCATTATTAAATAAATTGTTCAAAGTGGAAAAGAAGCTACAAGAGGAAGAAATGGAGAAGATGATACAAGAGGAGGAAATGAAAGCCAAGAAAGAAAGCATGATGGAAAAGGAAAGTTTATTCCGTACTACTAGCAAGTCTAAAGGTAAATGTTGTCAAGTTGTGATCTTAGATATTTGTATGGATAATATTGTTTCTAAATATATGGTAAATAAATTAGATTTAGAAAGAAAACCACACCCCACACCCTATTTAGTGACTTGGCTTTAGACAGGTAATTAGGTAACCGTAAGTGAAAAATGTAAAGTTGAGTTTCATATAGGTAGTTATCAGGATGAAATAGTTTTTGATATTATGCATTTGGATGTATGTCACATTATGTTTGGAAGGTTGTGGCATTATAACAAGGCAGAAAAGTATAACATCAAAAACAACACATATGAGTTGCAAAACGATGGGATGAAATATGTATTAATATCCTTGAAGAATGAGTGCATAGGAATTGAAAGCTTGTTGTTAAGTGAGAAGAAGAAAGTATAGTAGTATGAGGCAAAGAAAAATGAGGTAATGGATGAGGTAATAAGTTTTGATAACATGTTGTTTGAAAAACCAATTGAACAAGAAATGGAAGAATTTTCTTTTAAATTTGCTCAAACTAATGAAAGTAATGATGACATTGATGTTGAAGTGGGTGATGTTCAAGAAGAAGAAGAAGAAGAGATAGCAAAAGAAGCTATAGAGGACTCAAAGATAGTCCAAAGAGAGGAGATAGTTATGGAGGATAAAGAGATAACATGGTTCTCAAGAGAAGAACCAAGAGTTGAGAATGTTGATGTCAAGGATAATGGAAGAATGGATGAGCAATTCAAAAATGAAAGTGAATGGCTGCGTAAGGTTGAGGTGAAGCCAAATATTTTGGAGAATCATGAAGAGAAAATAATGTGTGGCAAACAACATGAGGTGGATGAAGAAGTGAAGTGTGAAGAAGAATATGATTTTTTTAATATTCTTGTTTCTTATGTAGGTAATGAAGACAAAGTGGATGAAAGTGAAAGAAAATTTACAATTGCAGTCCAAGGTCAAGCTAGAACAAGAACAAAAACAAAAGCACATGGCTACATTGTACCAAGTTGGCCTTGGCTCAAGAAGCATGTTGATGGACCAAAATGCACAAGTCCACTAGTTGATACAAATGTATTTGAGATACAAGAAAAATGAAATAATTCACACATGCAAAGGAACTTGAAGATAAGAAAGAAGATTCCTATTTGAGGTGGACCTCAAATTTTCTCTTCCTTGGGAGTATGGTGTAAGAGCACCCTTGATGCAATTTTAAGTTATATTGTGAAACTTTGGTTTTTGATTTGTTTTGGATTTATTGATGTAAATAAGGTCATTTGAGACCATCCTAACTGGTTTAGGACCATTTTTGGTCATTTGGTGAAATTTAGGCAAATATTGTAAAAATTGTAAAAGTTGCTCAAGAAAGTTGTCAAGCAACTCGTCAAAAAGTGTCATTAAGGTGTTTTGTCAAAAAACTAATAAAAAGGTAGTTGAAAATAGTTGGTTTTGGTTGAAAATTTATAAAGACACCCTACAAAACTCTAATTGGGGGTTGGAGACATTATTTTTGAAGTTTTATGAATGGAAACCTCAAATTTTGTGTGCATTTTTTGATTCTTACATTGTTTTCAGGCTGAAGTTGTGCATTGTACGACCTAATATGGACTCATATCAAGGAGTATAGTATATGGATGGAAATATATTTTTTTATAGTTTACAATTATTTTTGTCTCATTGAATTTTATTGAGTTTTTTGGGAGATATGACTATTTTGGTGAGACTGCCCTATTCTAACAATATTGTGTGAAACTTATAGTCTAAAAAACATGATGGTACAGATTGTATAGTCTATATTTTTATCTAAAACCAATTGTATTTTGTTTCCATGTGAATCTAATTTAATTTTCTTCAAGTCTCATCAAATTTCATTAAGATTTGAATAAGTTATGACCATTTTTGTGAGGGAAGGTCTGAACCCTACCTAGGGTTTACAATTTTAGGAAAAATGCAATAACTTTCTTTTCCACTATTGGATCTTCATAAAAATTAGAGGAAAAGTCTATAATTACGTTATCTTCAATTTCACCAAAGAGATCGACTTCATTATTTTTTTTTGTGAAAGTTATTAATGGAATTCCATTGCATTAAATTGTGGGCTTCCATTGCAATGTTTCCAATATGATCTAGAATGCACTTAATCATTGCTTGTGATGAATCAATTTATGAAAGTTGTCAAGTGAATCAAGTTTGTTGAATTTTTGTTATTTTTGGTGATGGATCATTGTTTCACTTGTGCCAAGTTGTGCTAAGTGCTGGTTGCTCTGCATCTGAGTTCTTTTATCATAAAACCCACAAGGTACCAAGCCTAATAGTTTGAAAAAGGTAGCCTAATGTGAAGTTGGGATATGCAAGTAATGAGGATGCTAAGGTACCTAAAATGGTGACCTAATAATGGAATGATGATATGTAAGGTGAATTGAGAAAGTTTTTGGATTTAAATAGGAATCATAGCATGAATTTGGTTTGAAAATGGATCTCAAAGGTTTGAATTTGATTATGGAAAGAGTTTGACCTAATTTTGATTGTTTTGTTAAAAAATGAGGCTTGCTCTAAAACTATGAAGTGTTGCAATTTTTAGGTGTAAGGTTTCTTTGCTTGTTAGTTTGAAATACACACACATAAAACACAATGTTTTGTTTGTTTTCACTTGATAGTTGCAATTGAGATAAAGCACATTCAAGTAAATCCTAGGCTAGCCAAGACAATATTTACTAGATTCCCACTTTGATTTCTTCAGTCACACTTATTCAGAGCAGATAGCTTAGAAGTTTGGTGGCACTGGCTCCCCTCCACAACACTCACTTCTCAGGTGCACCAAACTTCGAATTCCCAAAGACCTGAAGATATCAAGATATTTCATATCTCAACTTTGAACTGCGGGAACATGGGATGACTTCAAAGGTCTGACCTCCTACACTAGCAAATAGAAGGATTTTGGGATACTAAAATAGTTGGTTCTTTAGTGAATACTCAGGGACATGGCTCCTTGCAAGAGTCCAACAAGCCACTTAAGGCTTTAATCACTTTACTAGGGGATCTTATAAATTTTACAGTAGGTACCCTATTTTGAGTGACACTATACAATAAGGGAAAAGACCACTATGAGGACATGATGATTTAGTCTTATCCTTTTATATACTAGTCCAAGCGAAAAACTGGTTGGATTCATTCCCTCTTGCGAGGCAGGCCCTTCTAAAAAGAAAACTTGTGTGTCGCTAACACTTTTCTCTTGCACCCAAGACCACGAAAACTAGGGGAGAGGATACTGTGTGTTAGCAATAGGCCCACTCAACACATGCACAAGCGTGCCAAACATAGAAAATAGATGTTCTTTTTAAGCACCAAATGAAGTGTTTGCTATAATAAAAGACAGTCGGTTTGAAAAAATTAAATCTTCAAGGAACGTCCTGCACCAAATGTCATTAATAGTTTTGATTTTCAGTCTTGGACAAACGAGAGTATGTTTTTTTTGTTTTTTGGAATCTTAGACAAACGAACTTGCAAAAATCCAAATTAACAAAGTTAGCCACAAAACTAAAACTAAACTAAAATGAAAGCTAACATTTAAAGAATCTAAAATCTAAGCCTAAAATAAATTAAAAAAATCTAAAGCTAGACTAAATTAAATATTTAAATCTAACTACAGCTAAAAATCTAATTAATCTAAAATTTAATTAAAAATCTAAAAAATCCAATCAAAAGCTAATTAAAAATCTAAAAACCTAATTAAAAGCTAATTAAAATTCTAAAAAATCTAATTAAAGATCTAATTGAAAATCCAAAATGTCTGATGGTGAATGAAAGGAAGAAGAATGTCATTGGTCTGCATTTGGAGGACCAAGCTAGGGCATTTGAGCCCTAGCTTGTGATTTCCTTTTCTTGCTTCTATGCTGACGGGGTAGGGGTTTCTTTACAATTTCGGGGGGGTTTGGTTGTCTTCTAGTGATGTTCGCTTTGTCTCCGAGGGTGAGTGGCCTAAAGCTTTGTTGGGTCTGATTTTTTTTTCTCTGTGCGTCTAAGGGATCCTTGGTGTTTTGCGGTGTGCGGCCACTGTTGGGGCCTCTGTAGTGGTGTTGGCCTATGTGAAGTTGGGTGTTGATCGACACAAGGTTGGTGTTGTAGGGTGTACAGGGCTTAAGAAGTCTACTATTTTTTTCATTGTGTGGTGCTCTCATTTCCTGGTGCAGGTGTGGCAAGGTTGTGTGGTGTGGGTGGCCCAGAGAAAGGACAAAGGGTGTTGGGTTCTCCCACACAATACTATTTGGTATTTTTGTATACCTGTATAGGGCTAGATGGCCTCATCAAAGGGTGAGACTTCAAGGATAGTTCCTGACTTGGATTTCTGGTCTGCAATAGGCACGAAATCTCCAAACCAAGGGATGAAGACTTTTGACAATAATTTATTTTCTCCGAATATAGGGTTTCCTGGTACTGAGCTTTCTAATGGTTCATGAATCTCGAAGATTAATGGTTGCCTTGAGCGTTGCAAGGAGAGGCCAAAAATGGTTGTACCGCTTGATATGATTGGAAAGGATATTGAATATTATTCAAATTATTCCTTATATTGTAAATTTTTGGGATGAGGGTTTCTCTACAGTTTTTGGAGTTTTCAACCTAGAGGACTTGGGAGCCAGAGGGAGAAATGGAGATAATGTTGTTGGATAACAATTACTTCATGATTACTTTTAATTGCATGGCTGATCACAATAGGGTCTTTGAGGGAGGTCCTTATTTTCACAATAAGGTGGGGTTGTTTATTAAGCCATGACATGCAAGTTTTAACCTTGCTGAAGACGTTCTGAATCATGTCTCGGTGTAGGTACGTTTACCTTGGTTTCTGGTGGAATTTGGTCGAGAGCATGTGCTTCTCTTGCCTTGTTACTTGGAAAACTAGTTGGGGCTTCATTGCAGACCCTAGCTAAAAAGGTAATGATTTTTTCCCATATTTGTGTTGAAATTGATCTAAGTAGGCCTTTTCCATATGCAATAGATATGTGCGTGGGATCTTATTCTTGGGTGCAACAGTTGGACTATGAGACTCTCCCTTTCTGTTGTCGGCTTTGTCATGAATATGGTCATTTGCAGTAGAGATGTCCAAGGTATAAGCCTGTGGAACCTCAACCTTCACAACCTCCTCACAATCCTCCTAGGGCAGATAAGGGGAAGAGTCTTGCCCTTGATGAGGTGGTGGGTGTTGATGGTTTTGTTTTGGTCAAGGCTCATAATAGGAATCGAATCCAAAAAAGGACCTTTAAGGAAAGGCAAGATGATGGTACTTTTAACAGGTTTGAATTTTTGGATGATATCAGCCAACAGGAAGTGAACCCAGGTTTGATGAGCTTGGATCAAGGAATTGAGGATTCATCTTTGGAGGGCCAAATTCTTGATTCTTCTATGGATCTATAAGGTGAGGATTGTCTGCACATGGGTAATGATCAGTTGATGATGGTTCCAAAGGTACCGAATCCTTCTGTTGTTTCTCCTAAAGAGGGTGGGAATCCTTCCCTTCTTTGGAAGAATGTAGGGTCGGATTCGACTAAGCACAACAAGCCCCCTCCTAAATTGGGCATCATGTAGAAGGATATTAAGAAAGGTGGGGTGGATAAATCTACTAAACTTGGTAGAAAAAAGGATGTGGAAAGGATTAAATTGACAAGTGAGAATTTGGTGGATTCAGGGTTAGTAAAGACTCTAGATTCCCATTTTTTGAGCCCCTTGAAATGATTATTATTTCATGGAATGTTAGGGGTTTGAACAACGGCCCTAGACAAAAAGCAGTTCATGATTTAGTTAGAAGTAAGAGTCTTGTTGTTCTTTTTCTTCAGGAGACTAAGTTATCAGTTGAAAGTATGCTTGATTTGGCACCTAAACTATGGAGGGTCGGGTAGTGCCAATGCATTGGTGCTCATGGATCTTCTGGGGGTGTTGCTTGTTTATGGAATCCATGAAGGATCGGCCCTCTTTGGTGGATGTCCTCTAAATCTTCTATGTCTACGATTGCTTCTAGCTTTGAGACAGGGGAGACTATTCTCTTTTCTAATATTTATGCTCCTATTGATTTCCTAGATAAGCAGGTTCTATGGGCCCATATCAGGTTTGTTCACAGTATGACACCATTCCATCCATGGATTCCGGTTGGTGATTTCAATGCTATTTCTGAGTTGGCTGAGAAGCATGGGGGTATTGGAAGGTTGGAGCCCTCTACGATGCTACTTCACAATAGCATCAATACTTTGAATCTAGTCAATATAAAGCCGAGTAATGGTCAGTTCACTTGGAACAATCATCGGGTTGGGGAATGTTACATAGCGAAGAGGTTGGATTGGTTTTTGGTTTCTTGTTATTGGGTTGGTGGTATGTGGTCTTCATCTTCTGAGATCTTGGATTGGAGAGGATTTGATCACTGGCCGATCCAACTTGTTATTGAGTCAACCTGTGTGCCTCGTACACCTTCTTTTAAGTTCCAGCTCATGTGGCTATGGGACCCTTCTCTGAATGATTATGTGGTTGACTGGTGGAGGAGGGGTAGACCAACTTATGGTATGGTAATGTACACCTTTGCTAAGTTACTTCAATCTGCAAAATATCAGCTCAAGCATTGGAACCGTTGGTGCTTTGGGAATATCTACCATGCTAAGGCGTCGACTCAAGATGAGTTGGATGGGATCACGAGGTTGATAAGGGAATATGGGGTGATGTATGAGCTTCTTTAGGAAGAGGCTCGAGCTGTGAAAGCTTTAGAGGAGTGGGAGCTGCAGGAGGAAAAATTTTAGAAATAGAAGGCTCGGGTAGAGTGGCTTTAGGAAGGGGATAAAAACACTATTTTTTTCTTTAATTCAATGAAAGCCATGAAGCATGGCAATTCTATCTCTATTTTGGTAAATGACAGGGGAGAGCATCTTTCTTCCTTTCCAAAATTTTTGAAAGAGGTGATGCAGTATTTTGCCTCTCTTTTTAGGGAGGACTCACAAAGGGGGTCTCCTAAGGAAGCCCAGGTTCTTTCATGTATTCCCTCTCTGATGTCTATAGAAATGAATCAACATCTTATGAGTGAGATCTTGCTTGAAGAGCTTGAAGGGGTTGTATTCCAGATGAAGAAAGGGAAAGATCTTGGTCCTGATGGATTCCTGATGGAGTTTTTCCAAGATTTTTGGGATATTATCAAGTTGGATCTTTTGGAGATTGTTCAAGAATCTCAGCCGAATAAGCAAATGTTGAGGGCATTGAACTCCACCTTTCTTGCTCTTATTCCCAAATGTGAGGGGGCTGATAGGTAAGTCAATTTCGCCCCATTTCTCTTTGCAATGTGATTTATAAAATTATCTCCAAGTTAATTTCTAAAAGGTTCAAAAAGGGGCTTAAAGAGCTAATTTATGAGGAACGGGGTTGTTTTGTGGCGGGGAGGCAGATTTTGGATGGGATTGTTATTGCAACTGAGGCCATTCATTCTATGGCTAGTTCCAAAGAAAAGGCGATGTTTATCAAATTAGATATGGTGAAGGCCTATGACAGAGTCAGGTGGTCCTTCATTTAGAAGGTTCTTGGGGATTTTGGCTTTAGGGAAGAGTGGATTTAATGGGTTATGACCTGCGTTACTTTAGTCTCCTTCTTTGTGCTTATTAACAAGGATCATTCTGAGTTATTTGGTGCTTCTAGGGGGCTTTGCCAAGGAGATCCCCTTTCCTCGTATCTGTTTATTCTCCTTGCTGAAGGTTTGGGGCAGTTGATTAGACAAAATGTGGAGGCTGGTCTCATCCAGGGTTGGCGGTGGGGAGCAAACTTGCCTCCACAGTCTCACCTGCAATTTGTGGATGGCATTGCTTTGATGGGTGTGGCTACCATGAAAGAAGCTTCTAACTTAGGTCGGGTGTTGGATGTCTACCTGGCTACCTTAGGTCAACAAATTAATGAGGATAAGTCTTCTATTTTCTTCTTCAACACTTCGAGCCCTATTTAGTAGAGAATTGCCAAAACTTTGAGATTTCAGATTGGCACTCTCCCCTTAACCTATCTTGGCATTCCTATCTCAGGTGGAAGAATGCCCAGGGAGTCTTGGCAGATTATTTTGGACAAGTTTCAACTGAAATTTAATCACTGGACTCATAGGTGGTTATCCTTTGTTGGTCATGTTCAGTTAATCAAGTCAGTAGTATAGGTTCTGCCCATTTATAGATGTATGCTCTAGGTTGCTCCATTGGGCTTTATTAAGGATTTAAATTTTGTAGCAAGGCAGTTTTTATGGGATGGTTGCTTGGAGTCTTCTAAATGGAGTCTGGTTATATGGGAGGTTGTTTGTAGCCCGAAACATTATGGGGGTCTGGGCTTAAGGAAGTTGGCTTTGATGGGTGTGGCTCTGGTTGTGAAATTGTATTGGAGATGGTGTATTGAGTAGGATAAGGTCTGGGCCAAGATTATTTCTCAAAAGTATTTACTGGCGATACCTCAGATTGATATTTCTCAATACCCCCTTGTAGGAAAGGGCTCGGTGATCTGGCGTACTCTCAAAAAAGGGGCTGCTCTTATTAAGAAGGGCTTATTTTGGTTTTCTAAGAAGGGGATTGAGATCCAGTTCTGGTTCGATTATGAGGATGGCTCTCCTCCCATCATCTCTTAGTTTCCTAACTTGTTGGATCTCTACTAGAGGTTTATGGAGGTTGGGTGGTCATAGATGAGTGATTTTAAGTCCTTTTCTTTTTATGGTCAGTTGGAGGTGGCTAGATGGAAGTCTCTGGATGATTGGCCGAAGGTTGGTTTACGAGAGGATTGTGCTGAGCTACAACGTATCCTCTCTAGTAAATGGTGTAGCTCTCTCCAAGATGAAGATGTGCTTGCCTAGTCTCCTAATCCTAGGGGTATCTATAAATTTTCCTTTGGATATCAGGTTTTATTGTCTCATAGGTTGGAAGGGGAAGAAGTTTAGTGGTGGAAGAAGGTCTAGAACAAGTTCTCCTAGCCAAAGTGTAATTTCTTTGTTTGGATGTTGGCTTGGAATAAGTGTTTGACTTAGGATAATATTCAAAAGTGTGGCTTCTAGGGTCCTTCTATCTGTGTATTGGGTGCTAATGAGGAGGACTCTACTCACTTGTTTTTTCACTACCCTTTTGCTCTCCAACTTTGGTATTTCTGGTGGGGTGTTTGGCAGAGTCCCTGTGTTCATGCTTTCTCCTTGATTGAATTTTAGCATTGGTTAGGTAGGCTTCCTTCTATGGATTCTTTCTTGCAGGAGGTGTGGTCTGGAGGGCCTATCTTCATGTTGTGGCAAATATGGTTGGAATGGAATTGGAGGATATTTCATGGGGAGAAAAAGCTTGTGTAACAAGTTTGGCAGAGAATTTTGGGCATGGTTCAAGAGGCGGTGGAAGCCAAGTGTGAGGTGGCTTTCCCTTTGGAGAAAAGGGATGCATAGGTGGTGAAGAGATTGGGGATTCAAGGGATGTCCTTGGATTCTACGTGTCTCAAGAGAGGGAGGCGGGTGAAGCAAAAAATTCAAAAGGTTGGTAGCTAGCAGCTGCCTCCAGCTGGTGTTCTGAAGATTAATATAGATGGATCCTCAAGGGGCAATTCGAGACCGGCTGGTATTGGAGGGATTGGCAGTGATTCTTTGGGCTCAGTGATCTTCCTCTTTTCGGTCCATGAAGGGGTGCAAACTATCAACCTTGTGGAAGGGTTGGCTATTCTTTGCACCTTGGAGAGGGCTCATGCTTTGGGTTGGAGAAGGGTTATTTGTGAATTAGATTCCCAAGTCTTGGTAAATTTGATTAATGAGTGGAAAGTGGCCAATGTTAGTTGGTAGTTGGCTATGGTAGTGCATCGGATCTTGCGGGTTAGTTCGTTAATGGAAATGGTGACTTTTGCTCATATTTCAAGGGAGTGGAATAGGGTTGTTGATTTCTTGGCGAAGTGGGCTTTGGAGCATGTAGATGGTTGGAGAATTGAAGAATGGGAGTTGGTTCCTTTGGAGATTCGTCTTGATTTGGAGAGAATTCTTGTTGAGGATAGGAATGGTTATGGTGAAGGATGATTTTGTTCTTGTTCTATTCTGTTATTCTTGATGGTTCTGGGGACCTTGGTCCTTTTCTTTCTTTGTAATGCTCTTTTTTGAATTTTGATAAAGTTTTTACCCCATTTTAGAAAAAAAAAAATACAAAACTAAAAACTAAACTAAATCTGAATTTAAATTAAAACTAAATAAAATCTAATTTAAATCTAATCTCAATTAAATCAAAATATAAATTAAATAAAATCTAATTTAAATCTAATTAATGAATACAGGCTGTGTGTTCAAGAGAAGAAGATAGTGTTGCATGTAATATAATTAATTATAGAATTTTTCCACATTAGCCAATATAACTACCTAAAGAGATATTGTAATGCCCACACATTCATTTTCCTTGAGATGTCTATTATTGACATAATTTTCTTGATTATTTATCATGGGATGAATAGGCCATGCTTGTGTGTGTTGCATTGAGTGGTTGAAGATTTTTCAACTTCATCATTTTTATTAATAATCATTGTTGTGATGATTGATTGTGCATTTATAGCTTGTATCATGTTAGTTGTAGATGTTTTGTAGGAGATGTAATGATTTTGTATCATGTTGAGATAATTTATGCATTGATTGGTGTTTTTTCTAATTGAGATGTATTTTATGCATTATACGATGTGTGTTTAGACCACCTACATGTTTAGAAATGGTGTTCCTCTACATGTCATTTGTTGGTGTATTGCCTATATTGTGATGCATGTATGGTGTTGTGACAAGTTTCTTGTGAGGAATTGGTATATTTTACTATATTTTGTTGTATTTTGAGATGCATATATTATGCTTCCTATGACTAGAGTATTATAATGTTTTATCTAATTGTTATCTTTATAGATATCTATATTATATATGTGTTATTATAATGATCTTAACATTATTTATTTTATCTCTATAGATATGTACATGTTACATAAATGGATGTTATTTTCAATGATCTATATTTTTTTTATTATCATAATTCCATGTTTGGATTATGTGCATTAATATTGAGTTATTTTAGATAAGATAATAATATGATGTGTAGGGTATTGTACCATATTGGTTGATTGTGAATTGATTCAACTTTATGTATGGAGTAGATATGCTTGATTTGTGAATTGAGTGTATAGATACAATGTTACTTCCCTACTTGAATATGTAGGTATGGGTTAATTCTCCAATGGTGGTTATACTAAAGAGGTCACTTTGGGTTAGTTAGTTTGGTAGCCTCCATCACATTCATTCTGAGTGAAAGATGAGCCTTGATTCTTCTCTTTGATTTTAGACCCAAATCAATGGAAAGTTAAGAATCCATATATTAAGAAAAATCGTAAAGTGTGATTGATCCCTTTGTCTATATTTAATTTATCTTCTGCATTGCATTGAAAGTTGTCTTAAAATGTGTGGTTTATGTGTTTTTAGAATATTTAGTGCTTGCATAAAAAAAGTTACATTATTTTGTTTTGGTTAGAAGAAAACTAAAATATATTTAATTATTTTTTTGAAATGAAATATTTAGCATAAGTGAAATAATAATGTTAGTTAAAAAATGTAATTTAATTCAAATTAATTGACTTCCCATGACATTTATAAAATATCAATTCAAATTAAATTAATTGTTTAGTTTTATTTGATTAATTTTATTGATTTATTTAACATGAAAAGAAATAGATACAAAATGTGTATTTTGAATTAGAAAATATATATAAAAAAAATAGAAGAAAAGTATAAAAGGAAAAAGAGGAAGGCTTTTTAACATGGGAAATTTCTTATTTTTGGATTATAATGTCCAAACCCTCTCTCTCCCTCTTCTCTTTAAAAATAGAAAAAGAAATGAAATTTGCTTAATATGGATTGCTTGGAGTGGATTCTTGTGGATCTTGGTGATTGCTTATGATAGGAAAAGATGGTTGAGATTGTGTGTATGAAAAGAGCCTCCCTTCCATTCTTTTACACTTGTGAGGGAAGATAATTTTCTTAATTTTATTTGTATTTAAGATGAAATTTATTTCTTTAACAATGCTTATATTAGGTGGAGTTATATGACATCATTTTATAGGATTGATTTAGAGTATAAATAATAGTTTAAATTTTTGAAAACTTGCATTTTGAGGCTTGTCAAGTTATGGAAAAAATTTAAGGAATTGGGAAATGTGAATTTTAATGCAACATAATGTTGTTCATTTTTTTTTTAATACCATAGGAATCGAGATAATGTTGTTCATATTTGGATCAAAAGTGTATTCTTACTTTTTTTAAATCATTAATTTAAAAGTTGAAATTTTGAATATTCATGAATGGTGGAATTGGGATTTTTTTTGTTTTACATGTTGGAAAAAATATTTATTTTCTTGAATTGAGAATGATTTTAAAGAATTGCAATGGAATAAAATAAGACTCATTTATTTTTCATTTAGAATATTTTTATATTATGTTAAAAATGATATTTTTTGTATTAGATATCGTATGAATAGTAGGAATACAGTGAGATCATCAGTGGATTTACATCATGTGACAACCCCTTTGCAAAACATTATAATTTCTTCATGCCCCCCATTACATGATTTTTACATATATAGTATAGCATTTCTTTACAATACACAAATGGTTTGTATTATAGCTTTACAATGAGTCTTCTTAGCATTGTAAAAAACCATGACTAGTTCTTATAGCTGTAAAAAAGAAACACAATGCTAATAGACTACATCAACTGCCACCTGAAATGGACTGAAGCTTGAAGGCATTGTTGTCCACTATCAAAAAGGAACCATAACTTCCAAAAAGGAGCCAAATTGATCCCTCAAGTCGTTGCATCCATCCTGTGATCTAGGTCCTTCATCCTCAATAAGGTACTACATCCCTGCTAAAGTCCTCGATGCTAAGCAATGGTGGAACATCTTCATCCTAACTTTCTTTATGCACCCTATCATTAAATTCTTTATGGAAGACCTACAAGGCCCTAAGGAAGATTTCAGTAGTTTGTTGTCAACTATGTCCAAATCTGACCTCCTGTAGATTGACTGGCATTGTACCTTTCTCCAAAAACCTTAGGAACTTGAATTTGGAAAATTTTATTGTCATTGAAACCTACACAATAGTATTATATAGTGTGAGCCTTTTACTAGACTCAGTAAGTGTCCTCTTTTCCCCGTTAATTTTTTCACCATTTCTCACTTTCCAAATACCCCAAAGAATTTCAATAGACAAACAAATCTAGAACAGTGTTAGATCTTTCCCAAATTTATTATTTTTTAATGAAATAATTATGTCAGGTATGGGCTTGCAATTGGCATCCCAGATGTCTTGATTTCGACAAAGAAGGTTCCAAGTTTCCTTTGCATATATACACTCAAAAAAATGTGACTTATTGCTTCTGGCACCCTACATAGGCTGCAAATTCTATGTCATCAAAAATTATCTTACAAGGTAGTCTTTACAAAGTTAGGAGTCATCTGAAGCAAGACTTCTTTGGCTCAATTACTTTTGACCAAGTGTTTCTTAATACTTTTAATCATTCATTCTTGTTCAACCTAGAGTTCCAAACCTTGTTTAGGTGGTTAAAGGTTTCCATTTGATTAGTGAGTGTGTTGTATACTATCTTTGTATTGACTTTGGTGAGCTTGGTGCCCTCACTCCATTTAAAATCTTTATACTACTCTATGTTATGCAAGCATTTGACTAGGGTCGTTATCTCCTTACAAGATTTTTTTAGAATTGAGTATGTTCTGTAATTGGTTGTAGGCAAGTTAAATTATGCACTTAGTTGGTTCTAGTCTTTTAAAAGTCCCTCCTAAAAAATGTTAGAAAAAATATTTATGCCTTTGTTAGCCCATTTCTTGGTTGAGCACCCCTACAAGAGTGCTAGTGGCTTGCCATTATGTACAAGATTCCACCAAATTGATCTATGGGTGGACAGTGTATTGTTCATGAAGAATTGAGAACATAAAATGTGTTCTTTAGTATACTCCCATGCTTTCCAGATACTCTTGAAGACCCGACCCTTTAGGGGCTATAGGGTGATGGATGCTAAGAAGGTCACTCAGGGGGGTGATTTCCAAGCCTTTGCATGCTTGGGTATTTCCCTTTGTATGTTATTCTTGACCAATATTTTCCAAGGCTCTTCCCCCTCTAGTGCTTTGAAGATCCATTTGGCTTCCAATAATATCCCCTAGATCTTTAGGTTCTTTAGACCCAACCCACCTTCTTCCTTACTCAAGAAACACCACTCCCACCTCATAGCATGCTTCTTCTTATTACCTTTCCCATCTGACCATAAGAACCTCCTTATCTTTTTATGAATTTCATCAACGTGATAGCTACTAAATATCCACACTGAGGCAAAATACAGACTGTAGGATGAAAGAATTTTCTAGCAGACCTTAATTCTCTTTGCCAAGGATAGGAACTGCCTATTCCATTTACTAATTTTATTTTCAATTTTCCCTTGGATCCAAAGCCACATCTCTTTTAGGTTTGGATAGACTGCAAAGGGTATGCCCAAATACCTAACTTGCTTCTAGGGTCCTCCCCATTGCACACCAAACCAAGATAACCAGTTTGGAGGCTTCTCTTGCCACCCCAACATAATGGATTTAGAGAGGCGACACAAAATGTATCAAGCTTCTCCATTAGATTAGATATATTGATTTCATTCAACATGGGGAAGAAAGTTGTATCATCTACAAATTGAATATTAAGTAATTCACTTTGATTAGGTAGAATTATACCCTTTTCATTTTGTGTGGCACCATTGACACTAAGGATGTAGTGTAATACATCAAAGGCAATAACAAACAAGGTAGGGGCTAGGTAATTGACCTTTCCAGAGAAAATTCTTCTGTAAGGGAGCCATTGACATCAACCTAGGCCATTGCATCCTTGAAGAATATGACCACCATATTGCGGAATGCTTTTGAAAAGCCAAAGGCCTCCAATATCAATTTGATAAAATCCCATTCAACCCTGTCATAAGCCTTCTCAAAGTCAAGCAACACCATTTCTACCTCCTGATTAGAAGTCCTTTCCCACTCCATTGCCTCCCAACTTGTAATTAAGTTCTCAAGAATGTACCTACCTTTGATGAACCCAATTTGGGTGTTATTGATAAACCTTGGTAAAATGTTTACCAATCTTCTTGCTAATACCTTAGCTAGGATTTTATAGGACACATTTAACATGGTTATTGGTCTCCAGTTTCTAATCAGTGTTTTGTCTCCTTTCTAGGGAAGCAATTTTATGATGCCCTTGTTTATATTTCTCCTTAGAGAGCCCAATTCCCAGGCCTCTTTGTACACTAGGAATGGATCATATACCACCCAATCATTGAATACCTTGTAGAATTTAGTTGGAAGACCATCTGCTCTGATGGTTTTTTCATTTTGCAAAGAGTTTATTTCCTTTTTAATCTCTTCTTTGGAGATGTCTTTGCACAATTCACTTGCTTCTTTATCCTCTCTTTTTTGGGATGATGCTTTTTATTAGTTTCATTTCATTGGAGCAACCCTCCAAATTGCTTTCAAGGGTGAATAGGTTGTCATAAAAATTGAAGAAGTGGCCTTTAATGTCTTCCTGATTGGTGAAAAATACCCCCTCTATTTGAACTTGTTCAATATTCTCTTTTATACTCTACTCCTTTAGAAATCTAAAGAAGAATTTTGACCCTTTGTCTCCATTCCCAAGCTCATTGAGTTTGGATCTTATCTTGAGCCCTTGGATTTTTAAATTCTGAAGCTTCTTGAGGGATTCTTTGATAGCTCTAAGTTTGTTTCCAAGGACTTCATATTTTGGCTCTTTCTGAAGGCAATATTTGGCTTGCAACAACTCCTCTTGGAGGAACCCCCCTTTCTCCTTCTATCTAAGGCCTTTTTTCCAACCATTTGAAACAGTGTTTTCCACCCTTCGGTGTTCAATTCCCACTTGTCAATGGCACATAAGCCTTTGTTCATCCAAAGTTTTATATTCCTGAGTGACTTGACCACATCCACACAATCACTATCATAGAGTAGCTTTGTGTTGAGGAGGAATCCCCCCTTTTTCCTTTCACTCCCATGCCCTTTTTTTTGGAGCACTCTTATCTTTATAAGGTGATGATAAAAAAGTATATACAAGTGCACTTAAATTTTACAACTATCCCTAAGTGAATCTAGAATAAAATGGTCTTTATTAAGGTAGAACCTCTCTAGGAAGTAGTAAATCCTTATGTTACCTTTTTGAGTATTGTGCCATGTATACTAGATGCTACCAAGAAAGTATTTTTTTCCCTTCTATGGGATCAACTAGTTTCAACTTAGACTTCATTTTTTACCAAAAGAACTTCTCATTACCCTCGACCCATTCCAAATATACTCTCTCATGCTTGTATTCTTGATTTTCGATCATGTTGAAGTCCCCTCCTAGGATCCAAGGTACATCTTCTAGGTCACACAAGCACTTCCAAATCTTGATTCTTTCACCATACTCATTCAATGCATAAATAGAGCAGATCCTGAATGAGGAGTCCTCCTTTTTCAAGGTAATCCAAACTGCCCTGTTGCAAGGGAAAGTCCCAAATCTAGAGACAATTTGAGGCCACTCTTTTGAGATGAGAATGGTAGCTCCCCCTTTTCCCTTCTCATGTTGAGTAGCAAAGTGAATGGCTTCACTCGAGATGAAGTTGAGGCTAATTTCAAGTGAGAACCCAATAAATTTGAGTTCTTGCAAGAGCATCACATTCTTGTTCCTGCATTGATTGAGGAACCTTCTTAGTACCTGCTTCCTATCAGGAGATTATAGATCTCTTATGTTCCACAAGATGTTGTTAAGGGCCATTAGATTTAGTGGGGTTGGTATAGTCCTTTTTAGGTCTAAAATTCTCAAAGAACTTGGGCACCTTTGGTTCCACTTCTACCCTCTTGGCCATAGGGCTTAGGATGATTGCACTTGTCTTTTTCCTTTTTTGATTAGAGAGGACTTTTAGATTTCCTTTCCCTGTTGGGATTAGACATTCTTTATCTTTTCTTGGCCTGCCCCTAGGCCTGTGGGGCTGTTCACATTTAGAGTTCATCCCCCCTCAATGACTCCCTTAGGAGTTGTATCCCTTACATCCCTTGAAGGTGCAGAATGCCCTTGAGGTTCAATACTATCTGAGCCTAGCCGGAAAGCATGAGAACTATTCCCTACAACATATTTTCCTTGGCCCACTTTGGTTAAGAGTGGGGTAGCTTCTGCACAGATTTTCCCTTCACTGTTATCCATCATATTGGGACCAACTTCCTTCTCACCCCTACCCACCAAAGTATCATTAATGCATTGATTACATGGGCCAATGAGGTTAGACCCTTCTTCCTTCCCTTCCACCTTAGCACATTGGCCTACAACCAGTCCATTAGTGGTACGCTGTTGGGTAAGGGTGGGCTGCATATTGGTTTCAAATGCAAAAAAAAATTCTTTGAATTTAGTCGACTTCTCCTTGCTAGTCATTCCCTCAATTTTGTCACTTTCAACCTTGTACAATTTAAAGTTTTTCAAGAAATAAGTTTGATTCTTGGGTTCACCATCTTTTAGCAATTAATTTTCCTTGATGTTTCTTTTTAATATGTCCAATACTAACTGTTGTGAATTCTTTTTTACTCCCTTAATATTAAGGGTATCCTCATTGTGTTTGGCTCCCACAGGAGGGTCCTCCAAGTTATTTGGGATTTGAGATTCATCTGTTGTTATTAGGGCTGGAATGTTTATTCCTTCTGAGGGAATGATATTCTATCCTCCCCATCTTTGTCCCCTTTCCTAGCATCACTTTTAGCTTCCTTATCAAGCTTACATTTTGGTTCACTAGCTTCAAGACCATTGTTGAATCCATCAGTTTCCATATTTTCATAATCACCTTCTTCATTCATGTCTATGTTTTGAAATGAAGTTTCAGTGAATTCATCACCCATTAAGGAGTCCAGTTCGACAACCTCACTATTTTCCTCCATGTTTTCATTTAGGGTTTTTGTAACCTCATTGTTTTCCCCAGGGTTTTCTTTTATGGGATCAACATTTTCCATTCCATTGCCCGGATCTTCAGTTAGGGTTTCGACAACTCAATTATTTTTTTCCCTCGTTTTCAGTTAGGGTGTTCATATTATTCAAACTGCAAGGGTTAAATTGCAATGTTTCTTCACCTTCCAAGCCCAAGGTTCTATTTGTTTCAACATTTCTGCCCCCCGAACTAGTTGGGTTGTGGTGTTTGTCACTTGTAGGTAGCTTCAAACCATGATACTTCTTTTTTATCAATGGGAAATTTCTTCTCATGTGGCCCTCCTTCCGAAAGAGGTAGCATGCATTTATGCCACCAAGAACCTCTAGGGCACATTTGATGTTACCGTTATCAAGTTTTAGTAGCAAGATGTCAAGGATGTCAACCCCTAGGAGGATAGAGACTAGTGCTCTTGCATTTGTGTGAGGAAGGGAAGATTTAGTGCTATCTATTCTGAGCACTCACCCATAGGGTTCTAGAAAAAGGGGGATGAAGTTCCAAACCCTTGGTGGCCTATTTCTAACTACTACTCATTTAGGGCTCAAAAGAGCCAATATTTCTTCATTTAGGGCCTCTAGGGACCAAGCCAATGCCTTAAAGATGTTTTTTCCAATGCTCCAAAACTGTTTATTGATAACCCATCATTGCATTTCATGGTTTTTGAGAAAAATGATATATAAACCCTTCTGAATCTTTCTATAGTAAGAGAAGTACATTTCCAATTTCTTACCCCAGACATTAGTTAACTAAGTGTCCATATATTTCCTCATTGGGACCTTATTGATGTCCACGACGGCCAAAAAGATACTGACATTTTTAAGCTTAACATCTTCCTCACACAAGGCTTTGCTTAATTTAGGATTCAGAGACATGATGTCAACTTTAAGGGGTTCAGGGGAGCACTTGCCTCTTCTACATCCCCCATTATCGCCACCACCGCCTTCCTCAACAATGAATTTGGCTCCGACCAGAAAAACCACCTTCTCACTAGCCACGATATCCTTGAATGACCTGGGTTGCTCAACACCAACTGGTACTGCATTTTGATTTTTAGGGATGTCATTGGGGGGTCTGAATCCCCATCCATTAGACACATGTAGTACCTGACCAGACTCACATGAGTGAGGGTAGAAGATTGCAAGTTTCACAACTAGGCAAGGACACCTCCAAAGCCGAATCACAGACACCATACCCCCAACAACTGAAGCCAACATGGAGGAGGGTCGAGCGTCCTCCACCCACACATGTGAAACCTAACATAGGATACCTTGGCCCTAACCCACTTGTAGAGAAAATCCTTCACAATAATTGTCTTTAGATCTAAAAGTGATATATATATATATATATATATATATATATATATATATATATATATATATATATATATATTTTACATTGATTTTTATGTCATACTCAAATAGTGGTTTGATGTGATGAACTTAGGATTTGAGGAATAGGGTGTAGGAAAGGAGTGACTCTCCAAGATTGAAAGTAATTCAAGGATAAAATGGGTGAGAGATCAATTAATGATCTATTGCTATCAAAATTCAACTATGTAGTTTATCGAGTCAAACTCATTGACCAATGAGTTTGAATCGATAAACTGCACAGTTAAATCTTGATAACAATATCATAATTTGAAATGATGTGGAAAATACCTCCAGCTTATCAATTATCAATTAAGTTATAATAAAACTTAATTGGATAAATAAAATGAACCAAGACGCTAATTCTATAATTTATATCAAGATCACTCTTAGAGGACCTTTATGAGGGTAAGGGATAGGTCACACTCTAGGAGTTGATAACACATGTTGATTGGGTACCCTCACCTTGTGAATAAGATGCATACTCAATCTTCATATGCCAATACCTTCCAGTTATTGCAATGGAAATATTTTCCTTACCTCTAAGAGCCATGTCCTTACACAATTGAATCCATAAATCAATTGCTAGAAATAATCAATATGTATTGTGGAAAATTGATATCATTTATCCATGTCCTTGTTATTGGATTTTGTATTCGATGTGAGACCTGACTCTCCATGTGTGTATGTGATTAGTTGAGATCTTGGTTTCATTTGTTCATACTTATATTGTATGATTTCTTGTGGCATGTTTATACTATGTGATGTGGTTGATATCTTATGTCTATTTGTTGCTAATGTTTCCACTTTGGGCATGTTTATCCTATTCAATGGATTACCATACTTTTTTGATGTGTATACTATATTGGTTGATCATAATTGTTAGTATGTGTATGTTACGAAGGTTATTCATAATGTTTGACACACACGTGAGTCATTCCCTTGTTTTGTATGAGTGGGTGTGCTTGTTCCCAAGTGACTATCTCCTATCATGGTGAGGTGGACCTATAGGTACCTCTTGGTTGGGTGGAACTAAAACACCATTAGGGACTGATAGACTTTGTGGATTATTCTTGGAGAGAGTCATTGACTCTTACAGTACATTTGCAATTTTATATCACTTATTATTTAAAATTAAAACATTATAAAATGAATCCTTAAGACCATTGTAATTGTATTCCATTTTTTCCCTTTGTTCAAAACAACCTTTAACTAGATAGCTAATGTTGTTTAAGTCATTTCACCTAGTCTTAGGACTTACCTTCAAAGTTTAGTCCATGAATAAAATAATAATTTGTATTTTTCATATTATAAGCCTAGGTCTTAAGGCGTGCCTTGAGTTGAAAGAGGTTTTGTCTTGATAAAATTATCTAAAAGATTTCTTTCTTTCCAAAATTCATGTTACATGATGCTTGGAGAGAAGTCTTTTAGGTAAAAAGTTTAACTTTATTTGATTGAGTCAACTTCTTTTAGGGTTTGGCCGCTTTGTTGGTCTTCCATAGTTTCTATAGGTTACAATGGTGGCCAAGGAATTTATGGAGCATAATGGAGTGTTAAAATTTTGTGGTTTTAGGCCCATGTAAAGGTACGCATGTGGAAGACGAAAGGTGGGGTAGGTCTATTAGTTTTTGTTCTATAAAATCTCTTTTTGTTATGAATATGTACCATATTCATTGTGTAAAGCATAATGTTCATCCATCTCCTCCCCATTCATTTGTTAGTTAAGATCTCCATGTTCGTTCATGTTTTGGAATAAAGAGAAGTAGTAGATGTTTCTATGATAGTTATGATAAACATCATTGTCGGTTCAAGTAGGATTAAATGACCATTATACATGTTTCCTTGACTTAGTTCAAGATGTTCAAGTAATATTCATAACAGTGAATAATCCCCGATGATGTGTGATCACTAGTGGAGAGTGGATGCCTCATTGAGTTCTCTTTTTAGTGAAAAATAGCATTGGGATCTTTAGATATGAGTTGTCAAGTTTCCTAGTAGGAAATGAGTTCAAAAGAGATTAAGTAGAGCCCATTAGAAAGAGATCTTTTTCCATGAAGATTCTTTGTTAGTTCTGCTATGCCATATGATACATGACTACCCTTTGATATGAGTTTTTTCCTTACTATCAGTATCAAGTGTAGAGGGTATGGTCTTAAAGGGTCATGGGAAATATACTCACTATCTCCTAGTTTTGTCTTCACAACCATAGAGAGTTGTCAAGTACTCACAAACAAAGCCATATTGTGCCTTGCATTTGGACCTTGCATTGAAACTATTTAAGCCCTTGTTAACTAAAAAATATATTTTCATAGCATCTTGCTATTGTTAGTGGTAAATGGAGAAAAACACAATGATAAGAGGGTTGTGTTTTGTAGTCTTAGACATGTAAGGTTTTATTCTCATGGAACTTGCTAAACCATACCCTATCATAATAAAAGGGGCCAAAAAAATCATAGTGGTATTTTTAACCCCATGAAAGGACTCTCATATGAAATGAACAAGTACAATGTAAAGAAATGATAAATATGCATATCACAGTCCTATAGATGATGAAGATGTGAGGATGGAGTTATAAATGAATGACACGTGTGTAAGGCCCTAGAAGTTCTCTCACACCCCTAAGGAGTTCTAACCATCCTCAGTCTCTTGGACATGTCCTAAAAGCATGCATAAGGAGGTTACAACAGTTTTGGAGAAGTAAAGAGAAATTATGAGCAAGTGGAGAGTATCCAAGGGAAGTTGGGTGACTTGGACAATAGTTCCAAGTATCTAGGGGCAGTTTGAGCAAGTCATGTAGGGTTGAAGGCATCTAAGAATATTTCAAGGATCGTCATTAATGAAAGAGGTCAAAGCAAGCAAGGACTCTCTTCCTCAAAACTAGTAAAGAGCTTCCCAAGGAGTAGATAAAGGAGACATGTTAACTAGGCACCCAAGGAAAGCTTTGAACCAACAAGTTAAGACTAGTCGTAGCATTTATTACTAATGAGCATGTTGCTAGATGTTAGGAAATTATTTAGGAAATTATTGTAAAGGCTAAAGGGGATGCCTAGAAGTACTTTTTGTTTAGTTATTGCTACTTTAGATAGAGTATTGTAACTAAAAAGGGTCATTTCTTTCAAGCGACAGACTAGCATTGTAACTCAAACTTAATTTCAGACTGAGAAAAACATTGTAACACTTTATTTATCATGAATAGAAGAACATTTTGAGTCTTATTCTGATTTAGACACCTTTTATTGATAAAATTCAGTATTGTTTCCTCCTCAATCTCGGTTTCATTGTGTGCAATGTGATGATTGATGTATCTATTTTATAATTATCATGCAAAATTTGAAAGCACAGACAATGTGCATGAACTATTCGAAACAATGGCTCAAGGAGGCGTTATCTCATGGAATGCATGTAAAATGTACAAGTGTAGATAAGGAACGTGAACTGTTTGTCATAATTCCTCGAAGAAATGTGGAATCATGGGATATGAATAAGATAATAGATTTGTAGAAAAGGTCTATAGAAACTTTCATTGGGTGGAAAATATTTGCGTAGCTATGTCAAATGCAAATTTGGGAACTGGGTAAGGAAATCCACCAAACATAAAGAATAGTAAAATTTATCAGATGCTATAGTCGCAACTGCTCTAGTAGCCATACACACAAAATGTGGAATCACATACTAGATTCATGAATTGTTTGAAAAAATGCCTCAGGAAAAGTGGTTTAGCAGTTTCCAATTACTACATGATATGCACAAAATAGATTGGTTGAAAAGGATTTAGAAACTTGCAGGCAACTGCGATTGACAGGTTTATGCACAAAAATGGATTTTTTGGAAAGGCTTTAGAAATATTCAAACAAATAATTTCATCAAGAACAGTTACACTGAAGTTAGATTTTATACAAGAGACAAGATAATCTCTTTTCTACATAGATAATCTCAGTAAATATGATACAAATAATTACAAAAATAATAATTTTCTAATAGAAGGTACTTGTAAAATTTGTTGCAAGAATCATTAGGTTCAAAAATCAAATCATACATACAAACAAATCATGTGTTACAAATGGCTAATATAAAAGTCATTGACTAGTTTGGGTACATACCTCAATTTTGCTACATACACTTTACTTCCTTGGTCTAGATCATTAGAATCAAAAGAGATTATGTATAATTCATCGCCATCAGCATGTATGAACCTCCTTTCTACCCAAATAATCTTCGTTTTATCCATTATGGTTAGAGTAAACCCAAAATTTAGCTGATATATTCATGTTTTTTAATCTTTATCATTGCATTTTGGAGTCATGTCGACTAGACTACTTAAGAGATGCCAAAAAGGTCAATTTTCCATATTAGTCAAGCTCTTTCCCTATCTCTTTCATAATATCTCTCCAAAAATGTAGGTTGGAGTGCTTCCATCTCCATTCCACCCCTTCTCTTTTTTTCCAAAGCTTGACTTACTAATCGAACTCCCTTGGATGATCTATGGAATTCCCCCCTTCTACCTATTTATCCCAATTTCATAATCAAATTCCCTCATGTTGCACCCTATGTAGAGCTCTAATTGAATACACTGAGCAGAGTTGAATGATAGTTAAATTCATGCACTAGAATCCTAGTGTTGCTCTTGATTAGATCTATTCGCCACCTTTAACTTCATGCGACTTCTCTTTCTTGTTGTTACAAGGGTGTTTACAACCAGACTTTAGGAGATAATTCTTTTATTATAGAATGTTAAAAACAAATAATTGGTTATTGCTGATTTATTTACCCATCTTTCTTTAATATGGTTTATATTTTTTTTAATTTATGGAGGGTAATAACATTGTTTAATGTTATTATTTTTTTCGCTACATGATAATTAAATAAATTTCTCCTTAATCAATCATTGCCATCAAATAATTTATTTTCTCAACTTAGGTTTGATCTATGGTTGTTGGTAACCAATAATCACATTCTAGATGGCCTTTATACACTCGTGAAACCTATATTTCATTCAACCACATTTTGTGAACCTAGAAACTTATGGTAACTTATATTTGGGACCAATATTGTTTTACCTAAGAGAGGGTTGTAATAGTAAGTAGGGTTTGAGAAACCTTTGTAATTATTACACGATTATGCTTTTATATATTCTATGATGTGAGTTATTTTTTAGCTATGTTTGTAATGAAACCCTCTAAAAGAAATGGTTTATTATAATTATTTAATAGTTTTCCACATTTGTTATTTCAAGGGTGTTGGCCTATTTGTAGCCCTAAATCATAATAATTAGGAATGTTTGGATTGAATTGTTATATGTTGTAATTATGTTTATGGGGAAATCTATATTGCATTATCATAATGGATGAGTTCCCATGTGTTTCCTTAAGCCTATCTCGACCATGTTGTGGAAGAAGCTTGACTTTTCCTAGCTATATTCTTTTGTTTTTCTTGTAATTCCTTACCTATGTTAAGGAGCTAGTGTAGCCTTGTGCTATGATTCTTGGGGTCCAAGCCTTTGGTCTCATGTGGAAATTATAGTTTCCATAATCCCTTAAAAATTTCCTTGATCATTTTCATAATAGCTTGTGATTTCAAGGAAGTTATGCCTCATTGAGTGTGTTTGTTGAGCTTGTCGGGTGTTTATGCTTGTAGACACCTAAAATATTCCCTAGGTCTATTCATCATCACCAAACCTATCACCTAACCCCTAATCGACCAATTTCATCACCTAGTCCTAATTAACCTAGAACTTATCCATTTCACCTAAAGTCCATAACCTAATTAAATAATCATATTATTTAATTAACCACCTTTTTCCATCTCATCACAATAAATAAATAATTAATTACTTATTCCACCTATTATCCATCTCACCCATGTGGCTAAAATAATTAAATAATATTTTTATTTACTTAAGCCATTATTCTCTCAGCACTTACCAAGAATAATGGGGACCTAAGAACACTTTTCCTTGTTCTCCCATTATTCTGTCAACACATTCCAAGAGTATTGGGAACCTAGGAACACTTGTCCTTATGGTCCCCTCATTATCTCAACACATCCCAAAGTTATAGCCCTTTTAGATGCACATGTCCCTAATTTCCTTCATCCTCACAACTACTTACTAAATTTGGTAAGTTAATCCTAGCCATGCACATTCTAACTACCTTCATCTCCACCCTTCATTCTCTCCTAGATCCTAGGGAATTCCTCTCAACCATTCTCCACCCTTGATCTCACAATTAGATCTTGGCCATCCATTCCTCATTCCCAAAATCTATAATTTCAAGAACTTCATCCCTCATTCTTATCCATTATCATTCAAGCTAGGTGCATACTATCAATTTGGTGATATTCAAGCAAAGAGAGCATCCACATTCCAATAAATCAAGGAGAAAATCAAACAAAATGGAGATTATTGTAATATCTTATGCTGATTTTAATGTTATGTTTTGATGAATCTTACTTTTGTGTGTTCTATTTGAGGTTTGTGATACTTTAGAATAGGAATCTCTTGCATTGCATTTGGTTCTATTTCAATTTCTAGATTCCTCACTCATATTTTGGAAACTTTCTTGGGGGTTAATCCCTTATCTCACTCTGTTTTGTGTGTTTGTGTCTTCTATTTGCTTTGCACTAACTAGTTTTCATAGATTTTTAAGAAAGTTTAAGGTACCAAGTTTTTACAGGTACGTCTGAGAGCAAAACAGACTACATGGCTGCAATCAAAATGATTGAGAAATGAAATTTTATATAAAACAATTGATATCTACCCAACAATTTTTTTGAGGTGCTTGCATGTAATGTCCCTTAATTATATTTATCACATAAATAGAAATATGTGGATAGGTGTAATGAATTAAACCAGAATTATAGACCACAAAGATCACTTGATATATTGAAAGAGATTCAAAATTACATCCATAGATATGAAATGACAATTACAACTCAAAATAACTACAAATACTGATCCACAAATGTGCACACAGATCCACAACAATTCTACTGACTTCCCTACCAATTCCCTGAAGCTCAGATGCAATCCTTGAATGAGAATGCCCTCAAGAACCAAAGGGGTTTCATCCTTTGATCCTAGTGACCATTGGGTTTTCATCCAATGATCACAAACTCATATGAGTTTTCGTCCATAGAAGTAATTAGAACAGAAGTGTGTTAATTCACAAGAAAATTTCATAATAATAAACATCCTCTACAAGAATTATATCTCTATATTTATATGCTATCACTCTCCCAAAAAGTGTAGGTCAGATTGAGCCAAATTGGTGCCAAAGCCTAGAAATTGCATTCTCACATGTTACATTAGGTTGGCCCTAAGGCCACTAGTGATGCCTCATAAGGTAATATGTTATCTTGTGGATCTATCCACGAGACTCCTTGGTCCTTTCCTTTTTTCTGGTGCCTCAAGCTTGACACTACACGATCCGAAGGTGCCCCATCAATCATGCATGAGGAGTTGGATACTATGAGTACAACATAGTCATCTTCTATTAGTGATATCCCTGTAGTAAATGGACCATTTTCCATGAGCTTTAGAGATGGTGTGCATGTGTCATTGTAGATGCTATGTTTTAGAATGCAAGTCAAAATGTGCCTCTATGGAGGAATACAAAGGAATTCTGAAATTGATCCTGCTCTGGTATAACGAGCCTAGACTAGCGACCTCCTGATGACAACAACTTCCATCCTCTTGGCCTAATTCCCATGAGATTTTGACAGTGTATATAGGTATCTATATTGATCTCTTATTCCCTTCTGTGAGCTGAGAGGATGTTCTATAATGAAATGTGGTAGGATTCTCAGATTCTGCCCTTCAGTTGGTTTATTAGAAAAGAGGACATCATAGGTCCTCCCTTCTCAAGATTTCTTGTCCTCAAGAAATGCAAATTAGGATGTTCAAAAATATTAGATCCTCCCAAGTAGCATCTTCAATGGGAAGATTCTTCCATCAGACAAGATACTTAGTTATGCTCCTATTTATCAAAGTTTTGACTCCAGTATCAATCATAGCTTCCAAAATGGGAATGAGCTTCCCTTCATCATTCAGTGGGGGTAACTCCCCTAAAAGAGTATTATGCAATCCAAGTACCTTATTTAGACATGAAACATGGAAAACATTGTGAATTTTGGCACCTGATGGGAGATCCACCTCATATGCAACTTCTCCAACCTACCTGGTTATCTTGTATGGCCCATAGAACTTAGGCTTGAGATTTTTTAATCCAATTTTCTTGATGGAAGACTATCTATATGGCTACAATCTTAGAAATACCATATCTCCCACCTCAAATGATCTCTTTGTGCACTTCCTATTGGCATACATATTTTCTTGATTCTGAGCCACTTGTGGGTGATCCTTGAGTGATCTCACTATTTCTTGACTTTGATTCACCAGATCACTTGCTGCCATAACTCTACTATCTATGAGGGTTGATTATACAAAATTTAAGGCATCATATCCATAGAGTGATTTGAATGGATACATACTAATGGACATGTAGTGAGTTGTGTTTTAGTAGTATTATCTTAGTTGAAGCCACTTGATCCAAGCAGATTCCTGACTGGTGACATAATTCCTCAAATATCCTTCCAACCATTTATTTACTATCTGAGTCTACCCATCAGTTTGTGAATGATAGCTCGTGCTAGGAGTGAGCTTGGTTCTTTTCGAATGGAACAAATCCTTCTAGAAGGTACTAATAAACAACTATATCTATCACTAATAATGTTTTTGGGTAACCCGTGCAATCAAAAGATCTCCTTGAAAAATAAATATGCAATTTGCAGAGCTTGTACTTAATGGGGAAAGCAAAGAAGTTAGCATATTTTGTCAATATATCAACAACATAAATAAGTATATCATTCCCTTGAGCTTTGGGCAGTTCGGCGATAAAGTCCATAGAGATACTTTCCCATTTGTGTTCCAGAATGGGGAGTGGTTGTAGCAATCTAACCAGAAACTCTTGCTCTCCTTTGTTCCTCTGACATGTAGTGCACTCACTTATGTGATACAAAATATCCTCTTTAAGGCCCTTCCAAGAAAACCTTTCTCTAATCTACTGGCAAGTCTTGTAGAATTTAAAATATCTTGCAATGGGCGCATCATGAAATGCTTCCAATATCTTCCTCTTGACCTTGGATCTGAATGTAAGGAACACCCTATTTTTTAATAGAATTAGACCTTCTGTCACCACATACCAGTCATCTTTCTTTGTCCCTTCCAAAATACCGATATCAATTATGTCCTCAGCATACTCATCAATGATAGATTCCTTCCAGTCTATTGATATGGTGGATAGATGGGATACAGTGGGTCTCCTAGAAAGTGCATCTACCACTATATTCCTCTTGTCTCTAACATATTTTATGTCAAAATCGTATTCTTGGAGTTTACTCATCCAATTTTGTTTCCTATCATTCAAATTCTCTTGATGGAGGAAATGTTTCAAAATGTTATGATTGGTGTAATACCCCTCATGTTGTTGTTTGGACTTGATATTTTCTGTGGTTTTGCTTGATTCTTTGAGACTTTGATGGTTATTGTTGTTGGATGGATTGGTTGATTGGATAGTTTAGACTGCTTGATGACTATGCTACTTTATTTTATGACATGGATATTATGATATGACATTATGGTTACATTTGATTTGGTAATGTTTAATTTGATGCAGTAATATATTGTGATGCAGAAGATTAGTAATTATTTTATGATGATACGATGTGATCAGTTTAGTTTAGCAATGTTACTTTATACTTGATGTTGTAGTTGTTATTATAGCTTTGGTGAGGGGACAGTGTAGCATCACTCGTTTGCGAGTGCCTTGCTACACTGTGATTCCTTCTCACGATGTGATGTATTTGATTATATATACATGTTGTACACAACCTTGTTTGTATGCATAAATTGTAGGAACAGAGTCTCGATTCCACCTGCTTCAGCAGGACAAGGCGAGCATCAAATTAACCCAACGGGCATGAAGTTGAAACAGAGATGACAAGGAAGTCACCCCGTCCCAAGTTTGTCAACCCGTCTTGTGTCTAGTGGTATTGTGCGTCTTTGACCTTAGTCATTTTTGTATTTTATGATAGTTGTTTTGTGTGAGTGTATTTGTGATAAATGTTTTACGTTGGTGTGTAGTATGATGTAATTTAAATAATTAAATGATTAAAAATAAATGTTAATAATAGTTATTGGAATAGTTTTATTAAAATATAAAAGTATTAAATTAAAAGTCATGTAATTTATTAAAGATAAATAAATTGAAAGGTGTAAATTAAATTATTTAAATTGGTATTTAGATAATTTAATGAAAATAGCATGTTGAGGATAATTAATGGAATAAAATAATTATATAAGTTAAATTGTGTGAATTGCAAGTATATATTAATAAAATTGAAATTAAAACAAAAAGTGCAGTTCGAATGGAAAAAAAAAGAAAAGAATAAAAGGGCCAATGAATGTTGAGATTTTTGGCTGAAAAGCGAGTGAAAAAAAAATAGAAGATTTCTATTCATCCTTTTTTTAAGTTTTCAAAAAGGGAAGAGGATATCTTTTTTTATTTAATAGCAAAAATGAGAGGTTTTCATTCACGGGAAATTTAATAGAAGCTTCAAAAAAAATATTGAGTTCGGGAAAAATTTGCATCCTCTCTCGTTTTCTCTATAAAAATTGTTTCCCTTTCATTGTTCTGGGGAAAAAGCTCTTCTAAATAGAAAAAATAGATTGAAAGTTGGATCAAAGAATCTGGTGGAGACATTTTGTAGAAGGAAAGGGAGCTCTTCGAAAAGGATGGTTGGGATCAAAGGGAAGCTTCATCAACTTCTCAACAAGCACAAGATTCCAGGTTCCTTTATTGATTTTTATTGCTTGTTAAATTTGAAATGGCAAATATGTTGTTCTGTAAAGAAAAATATTTTGAGGTTTTTAGAATTTGTTGGGTAACAGATAGATGAAAGAAATTTATTTGAGTCTCTCAAAATGTTCTGTATGTTTATAATTTTGCTATGGGAAAATTGATTCTCCTCTATAATAAATGGGTTTATATATATTCATATATAT
Source organism: Sequoia sempervirens (assembly GCA_007258455.2). Lineage (NCBI taxonomy): Eukaryota > Viridiplantae > Streptophyta > Pinopsida > Cupressales > Cupressaceae > Sequoia > Sequoia sempervirens. Next base: position 1,276,691,615 of record VDFB02271358.1, on the reverse strand, counting down.
ATATAGAAATATATATGTATATATATATATATATATACTTGTAAAATATATATATATATATATATACAGATATATTATATATATATAAGTGTATTTTTTTAGTCTCCACAGAAAAGAAAATGTTTTGTGTTCATTATGTTTTTACATATATATATATATATACATATACATATAATGTTCTGTATATTTATAATTTTGCTATGGGAAAATTGATTCTCCTCTATAATAAATGGGTTTATATATATTCATATATATATATAGAAATATATATGTATATATATATATATATATATATACTTGTAAAATATATATATATATATATACAGATATATTATATATATATAAGTGTATTTTTTTAGTCTCCACAGAAAAGAAAATGTTTTGTGTTCATTATGTTTTTACATATATATATATATATACATATACATATATATATATATGTATATACACATATATATATATGTATATATATATATATATGTATATATATATGTATATATATATATATGTATATATATATATATATGTATATATATATCTATATATATATGTATATATGTATATATGTATATGTATATATGTATATATATATATATATACATATATATATATATACACATATATATATATGTATATATATATATACATATATATATATATATGTATATATATATATATCATTATATATAAATATACACACACACACACATATATATATATGTATTTGTAGTTTTTTTTTTAAATGTAAGGGACAGATTGAAGTCATCGGCTGAATGCAATTGAAGGCATCGACGTACATTATAATCTATGGGCTGAGGGAGGGACGATTACCGTACCCTTCCCCCATCCTTGTTGGGCCACCGTGGGTTGCACACCGCAGTCCATAGACTGCTACGTGTAGTAGTCCTACAGACTGTTGTGCGCAACATCTGTATGGACTGTTGTGCGTAGTCCACTGCGTGCGACAGTGGCTTTAAAGTTTCATTTAATTTTAATTTTAATTTATTTATTTTATTATAAATATATTTATATATGAATATATATATATATATATATATATTTATATGTATATATATTTAGGTTTTGGCATATGTGTTTTTATGAGTATGATTTAATTATCCAAAAATTAATTAGATTAGATTTATTTAATAAAACAAAATATTTTTATATAAAATATAAATATAAAGATATATTGATCTTTTTTATGATTGCGAAATTATGAATTATAAAAAAAAGGGCAAATTATATATATATATGTCAGAATTATTATTGAACTTCTATTTCAAAATTATATTAAGGAAAATGGAAATTAGTAAATGGAATAAACGAATTGTTTAACATTGTGTGAAAATTATTATGTTATTCTATTTGTAAATCAGCTTGACTTCTTTATTTCATTAGGTCATTGTTTTGACTTCTTCGGTGTGGGAACCCAGTTTGCCTTAGGAACCCGCTTAGGGATATTGTGAACCTTAGGCTTCCAGAGGCTTGAGTTATTACTAGTCAATTTTTCTCTTGCTATGTGCTCTTAATGTGGCAAGCCTTTTTGGTATCATTGTTTGAAAGGGTTGTATGGGACTTTGTTGAGACTCCGATTATGTGCTTTTAGTGAGATGTGTAATGCCTCACATGTGTTTTTGTTGAGATTTAATGTTCATGTTATGTGGTACAACCCTTGGTTTTGTATATGCTTTTGGGGTCTCCAAGGAGAGTGGCTCTTCGTGGGGGCTGGTGCCTCAAAAGGAGGAATGGCCAGGATAACCCACGTAGGAGTTAGATTAAAAAGTGAAAACCTAATAAAATAATTAGGGGGATGGGTAGTAATAACATAATAAGATAATCTTGGATACCTCGTCTATCCATTAGGGCTTTCACACACTAATGGTAGACTAAGAAGGCCATGGTTGGCAAGGTCTTTACCTTGTCCTCATGAGAGGTTAACGACTCTGCATGAGTCACCTTATGGGGCCAACGCCTCAAGTAGGAGGAAGGGCAAGGATAACCATAGATGGGGGCCGACGCCTCATGTAGGAGGAAGGGCCAGGATAACCCATGTAGGACTATGCGATGACACTCTCCACTAGTTGCCCTTATGTTGTGATTTCTTACTTGCCTCTAGAAGTGATTTATGGTTGTTTCTTTTGAGCTATTTATGATGTGGTTAATGGTCTTGTGTTTATTGTGTTTGGTTCCTAGTTGTTGTGAGTTTATGATCTATGTACTCTATTGTGGTTGCTATTGGAGTTAGTGTTACTATGTTACTGTTTTGGAGTTTAGTCTTGTTGGCATCCTTGATCGTGGTCACTTCCTTTTCACCTCCGAGCACGGGGGGTGGGTTTTTCTAAAACTCACGTGGTCGGGTGGAATGTGCTCTGCACTCGTTGGGTTCCCAATCAATGTTTGTTCCACACAGTATCTTCCAGATGGAGCTGTACCTGATGTTCCTAATGTATTTCTGATATTCCTTGTATGATTTATCTACCCCACGTGTATGGGAGATTTTGATGTAACTCATGTATATGATCATGTAATGTATTAAAAGATGATGTAATGTAAATGCACTCTTGTAGTCATTCATGATTTATAAGATTTATGATGGTTTGGTATTGTGTGATGTATTTATACTTATGCTTATGGATATATGGATGTTATCTCTTGCAAATGGTTATTTTAATGTCTATGATGGATGTAAAGTTAGTTAATTTGTTTAGTTTTATATGGAACTTTCGTTATGGTTGGTTTTATGCGATGTGACCTCGCGTGCCCCAAAGGACTTAGATGTTTAAGATGTTATCGTGTAATGTAATAATGTATAATGGTTCTTTATATGTTTACTTTGTGTTATAAAAAAAATGTGTGCATAGTTGTTGTCCTTTGGGGTTTGCACGACGGGCGTTACAACTTGGTATTAGAGCCAAGGTTGCTAATGCTAGGTTCTTTGGGTAGTTTTAGTCCATTAGGAAACCTTTGTGTTTGAATATTGAGCTCACTTGTACCTTTATCTTGTTGTGTCGAAATATGCCTTGAGGTAGAGGACGTGGTCAAGGAAGAGGACGTGGTGCCAATCGTAGAGCAAACTGGAAAAGTCCATTAGTTCCAAGTTCCCACGGTTCAAAGCATGAGGAACGAAAGAGTCCTCAAAACAATCCATCAAGCGGTGGTTAGAACCCAAAATAGCCTGGTTTAGATGGACAGTTGCGACACCTTTTGGGGGAGATTCTTGATCGGTTGGGACCCAGGTCGGAGGAGGAATAGTGGGTCGAGAGAGAAAGGGAAAGGTCATCGAGGCAAAGGGAAATAACGGCATATCAGGATGTAGTGCTAGTTGGTCATATGAGAGACTTGATGAGAGCACACCCGCCTATTTTTGATGGTTCTAGAGGAGGTCTGGAAGCATAAACATGGTTAATCAATTTGGATCGATGCTTCGCGATGCACCCCTATGTTAGCAATACCAAAGCTCGGTGCGCAGTCATGCATCTGCGAGGCTTTCCCATCCACTTGGTGGCGGCTGGAAGAGAAAAAGTTACATCTAGATATTAGCATGGTCACATGGGACCTATTTCTAGATAGGTTCAGGGCTCGCTTCCTTTCAGATCATTGGAGGAAACGTAGGGTAGATGAGTTTCATGACCTTAAGCAAATGTTAATGTCTGTTGAACAATATGAGAGGCGATTCTATGAATTAAAGTAGTATGTAGGGATTAGCCATGATGAGGGGATGTTAGTTCAACATTTTTTTCAAGGCTTAAACACCCGAATTAGTGGCGGCATGCAAGTCTTCAAACCAAAGACGATGGAAGTTGCAGTTGAAAAGGCTCGATTGGTAGAAGAAAATTTGGCTATGGCCTTGGGTGGTCACATTGGAGTGCAGATTGGCAGTGCGCCTACACCTGGCTTTGGCACTCATGGAG
>VDFB02271358.1:1276622691-1276687601 GCA_007258455.2 Sequoia sempervirens | reverse complement strand
CTTTGAGATTTGAGGTGAAAGCCCTTGTTTCCACCCTCTGAGAGAGTCATGGTGGATGTCATGTGTGTGACTCCATGACAGCATCACGTGAGAGAGTTCGTGATGATTTTTGTGTACTTGTGTTTCACCCTCTGGGAGAGCCATGGTGAAAGTCATGTTGAGGTGACAACATCACGCAAGTGATGAACACTTGTACATACCATACATGGGTGTAGCCATGATGGTTGATATCACAATGAGGTGATATGCTTTGACGATGAGGTGATAAGCTCCTTTCCATACATGGGTGTAGCCATGGTGGTCAATATCACAATGAGGTGATATGTTATTTCACACATGGATGTAGCCATGATGTTCGTCATCACGTTGAGGTGATATCCTTCTCCTTATATCTGATTGCAGGCAATGATGGCTGATGGATCTCATATTGAGATGACTCGTATTGTGCAGTTGGAAGTTCTCTCCCTAGCTAAGAGGGAGTGTTAATGTTTTAGCAGCTTTAGTCGATCCTTCCAGCTCAGCCCTATTGAGAGAACATAAATTAAATGATAGCCGTTGGCTATTTAATTTATATTCGTTATTTTTGTGTTATCTTCATCTTATAGTATGGCCAACATGAGAAGATGCGAATTTATCTTGATCTTTTATTAGAAGACAATTAATATTTGTTTATTAATTGGAGCCGACCTCATTCTTCTTGGGATACGATTTTAAAGGTGGCCGACCTCTTGTGAAGAGGTGTGAATATTCATTCAGGCCGACATATGTTCAAAGAGCCATGAACAAATAAAGAGATATAGGTTATTTGTTGAGGCCGACTTTCATTAAAGAAGAGTCACGATTGCTTGGAGCGAAATCATATCTTAGAGTCACGATTTTTGAATAGAGGCCGACATGAAGTATTTGAAGGGATGTGTCTCTCCCATTCATTTATATATATACACTTTGATTCGTCCATTGTAAGAGATGCAGATCAGTTCGGTTATTCACATAAGTTCTGTATCATCAAGTGCGCATATATTATTCAAGTGCGAATACAAGACACAGGGTGAACATATACAGCGCTAATACATCACTCAGTGCGAACTCCATACAGTGTGGAGATCATATAGATTGAAGACCATCCAGTGCAAAGTATCATGCAGGTGAAATTTCGGTAGATCTGTATTCAGTATCAGGCAGGTGCGAATCTGTATTCAGTGTTTGCCAGGTGTGAATTTCTGTAGGTCTATACTCTGTCATGTGTGAATTCTCCTCAGTACTTCAAGATCAGATTGCGTATTGATCTAAGGATAGGTTGTGAACTCTCATATGAAGTGCTAGTTTGATATTTGTTATTGCATCTTGCCAAGTGCTGAATATTGGTCTTGAGTTAGACCTAATTGTAAAGTGAACTGTTGTCATTGTTTATGCCAGAAGTGTAACAGGGTTTCCTCCGAGGAGGTACTCCATAGCTTTGTATTTTGTCTGATTTTTGAATTATTTTCTGTGCATTTAATCTGTTCACCTAAATTTAACATAACTAATAATAAGATGCTGAAAGTTTTCAAATTGTCAATTACAATCTATACAATTGCATAAACATAGTTTCAAATAGAAGTACATATTTTGTACACCTAGTCCTTTTGTATCTTGATCCCATGGATACAAGGTATGTAGGCAGTCTAGAAAACGAAGAAAATTTCTAGTACTCAAATACAGAGAACATTATGAGGTTTTTGTGACTCATCCTTAAAGCTAAACACTAAATTTAATTAGTAATAAAAATAAAATATGATAATCATTGATACTCAAAAGAATCCCTAAGGTGGATTTACCTTGTACTTGGTTAGTAGCCCGAAATCTCGAGAAAGGGTACAAAGTATTTTTAATTGGACTTGTAGAAAACCTTGGTACAATAACATGGGCATGCTATGATTTTTTGTAATGACCACCCCCAAATTGAAACCAATTTTTTTTCAAAACCAACACTTTGTATTCAATTGAAGTTTAATGGATTTTCAATGTTTATTGGTATAGGATCATTCAAAGTGCAATTTGTGACAATATTGGTTCAACAAGTAAAGCCACAATGCATAGAGATATCATAGACATTTCAACAAACACTTTGCATGCATGAATATTCAGCAACAATACACTCAGCTGTCAAAAGAATGAGGTTACAATATACAGAACATATCAATCTAACCTGGAAGTCTTAATTGGATGTATTATAGAGAGATTACAGTTGTAACTTCTACAATGGTGACTGCTGTCATACAAAATACTCAGCTGTAGCATGCCAAAATTTAACCTATAGCTGATTATATTCAAAAATTTGCCTGAGGTCCACTCCAAACTATTTGAAAACTGCCCCTAACACCAAAGCTTACTGCTGTGACTTCAACTCTTTTTCCAACATTAAGTGCTTGGCATCTATAGTGTTGCATTCCACTCAAAAGACACCCTTACAGCTGTGCTCCACCCTTTTAAACCTCAGCAATCTCAACGTTGCAATCCCAATCTGCTCTTGTAAACACACTTATAAATCTTCTTCCAATCTGCACTGACAAATATAATATTTGGCACAAATTTCATTATATTTGTTTCAACTGTGACAAGGAAATTTTACCATCAAACCCTCTAGCCGGCAACATTCAGCACACAAGAAATCTCTGTAAGAAATTGCTCCAAACCTTCAGCATTCAGCACAAGCGTAGATTCTAAAGTAAATCAAACAGCAAACCTTTCCTGCACAAACTATGACTCTGAATGAATCACACAATATTAACCAAGGAGGATCTTTCACCACCGAGGCTAATCTTCTCCAAGAGAGTTTTCAATGTTCATCCTCAAGAAGGCTGAGATGAACCAAGTTCAACCCCATAGAACCAAAAGGGTTTCACAAGAGGAAATAAAATAATCTGCATAATGCAAATGAGCTCACAAAACCTCCTTATATACTTTTCCCGCCAAACTTTTCAAAAGATACAATTTAAATCACTTTTTAATTAAAAGCTCTTTTTTGCTCCAAAAGACCCTTTTATCAAAATAATGATAATATTTGATACGCAAGGTCCCAATATTATGCATCCATGATTGAAAACTTTTCATCCTCTTTCCGACAAGTTATTATACTAAGGTGCCCATTAAATTATTTTAATAAAAAAAAAATTATTAAGGGGTAAACGCTTTTGATTTGGAGCTATGAACTGGTGAGATCACAAACGGGGGACCTCAGCCCCAATATAACCACTCAACAATACCATCCCAATGGGGTTTGAACCTCGGTGGCAAGAACAACGATGCTACCTTTAAACCATCACACCATCCCAATATTGGCAATTATTATTTTAATAAAATGAAGCAACCTTAGTAAAATAATTAAATTAAAGCCAATAAATAGTAATACTGAGTTGCGGAAACTATCAAAAACCATTGGAATCGAAACCTGAATACACTAGAATGATACCGATAATGAATAATGAAAATCGGGCCAAATTGGGTGACTTACTATAAATAGACACTCTCTCCAAGAATCTTGGAGAACCCACCAAAAGTTGGAATTCACTTCGGCAAGTGGCATAGTAGTCCTCTAGACCAACTGACTCATTGCCAACATCAAACATCCTCTCAAACAAGGCTGACGGTCACCGAGAAAGCCGAAGCCAACTATAATACTAAAGTGACCGAAAATGGGGACATTACATTTTTTTGTAAATGACTCAAGACCCAATTAGTTTTGATGAGTCAAAGACTCTAGTCGGAGCTTAATTATTATTATTGTCTATCCTTAGAAGCTCGTATGATTGACTAAATTGCCTATCCCATATTGGATAGAAGATTGGTCCAAAATGACCATGATTTACTAATCTCCCGTATGGATGAGAAATATTGATGGACAAAAGGATCTATGTTGGCTATTCATTTGTTTGTCCCATATTGGACAAGATAGCCTTTGTTAATTCTTGAGTATTCAATCAACACTATCAAATATTAAAATAAGCTACTTAAAATGATTATTAGAACAAGTTATTACTCATTCTTCTTTATGAATAATTAATTTAAAAAATTGTTTGATCAAGCAAATTGTTTCTTGTGTCTAATTCATTTATATAGATTCAAGTCTTGTTGGATGGATTTGTGTCCCATATGGACAAAAGATAAAATTTGGATTAAGTGAAGAAAATGAAAGAGAAAATTTGTGAATCTTTTGGGGTACAATTTTATGGTTATTACATGGCTTTGCACAAAGGAGTGGAATCCTAGTATGCAAGGCACTCCCACAATTCATCATGGTATAGGATGCAACACTCTGCTATCATCTTGGATGTCAGCAATGACATTCAAGAGTTTGTATTTGCTGCCCAAGATTTTTGGTGAATATGTAATGAGAGAGTAGAACATCATGGCAACATATAATATCATTCAATTTGATTAGACAAATTTTTCTTGTTCTTTTTCAAAACCTAAATCTACTGAGGAGAATATGTATGTTTTTGCTAATACGGGTGTTTTCCCAATGGCAATTGAAAAATAAACGTAATGTCAAATACGTGAATAAGCAGAAATTTTATGGTATTGTAATGTTAAAAATTGCATAGCCTTGCAAATTCACTCTATCTTTTGTGTCCACTTTGGTGTACATTCCCTTAATGTTTTTATAGGCTCATTTCAACCCTTGCATTAGCCTTTTTCCTTCCCATGGTGCTTAGGCCTTGTTTCTTGTGGTCACTTTCTGATGTCACCTCTATGTTAGCTCTATGTTTTTCTAGTGTCTCGTTGTTTTCAAGCACAAATTGTCTAGACACTAGTGCAGCAGGCATTCATGCGTCACACTCGCATTTTGCAAAGTTTTTTGTTTGGTGGTCATTTCTGAGCTTTTTTCCACTTGTCACCTTCCCAAGTTAGTGAAAATGGCTCAAGACAATTCCAAATGGCTCATCAACCCCTTCCTTTTTCCCTCTTTCTCCCTTTTTGAATCTAATTTTTCCATTCTTGGTTTCACTTGGCACTCTCAAGCTCATACACAACTCTCTCTCACAAGTTCTATAGCTTTCTACAAGACTCTTACAACAGTCTCTTTTAGCTCTCTTCTTCTTTTTGGCTTCCTCAAGCCTTTGCAAGTAATATTGTTCTAGTTCCTTATTATTATTGCAAGCATTTCCTTTATTATGCCCCTCAACACCTTGGGATTATCACATCCTATCAATCTCTCATTTTAGTTGCTATTCTTATTTCTAGATGCACTTAGATTAAGGACACACTATTTTCCTTTCTATTTATCTATTGCTTGTTGTGGAGGTAGAAATACCAAAGCAAGGATTTGACTAAGATAAATCCCCAAACAACCCCAAACATTTTTCCTTTCCTTTGTGCTCACAAATATTGTGAGAACACTCAATTGCACAGAGGTTTGCAACTATTTTCTTATTTGTAAATTCATTTATATTGTTCATTTGACGCGTGTAAATCTTATCATTTAGTTTATTTCTTTATATTTTCATTGTATAGTATTTTCTAGTGCATTTTTGTTTTTGGTTTTGTAGATTAGGTGAACAACTAAGTCAATGTTTTATGATTTCTTGGCATTTTCCTATATTATTTTTCCTACAGACGCTAGGGCACATCCTCATGGTCGCGCTAGCATCCTAGACAGTAACTTCCTTCTTTTGGCTTCATATTCCTCTTTTCATCCTCTTTTATGTTTTGTAACTTATTTTTGTAAATTATTATTTTATTTTCTAGAACATAGTCTTGTACTAGCTTTCTTCTATTATTCTAGCTAGATAAAACACATTCATTTAAACTAGTTCTGGGATTGTAGTTTAGTTTTGTTAAATATTAGCAAACTAGTCTCAATCCTAAAGTAAATATAGGGAAAATCATTTGGCTAATACAATTTAGCTAAATCACCATTTTCCCTCTTCTATAGGTATTTGGATTGAACAAAGCATATTGTTTCATAACACACCTCCAGGACGACCCTTGATAGAGGATGGCGCATGAGATTAAATTTTTGTAAGCAAGTAACTTGTGAAGGCTCCCTTGCTACTATGGGAAATGGCAATGGTATAAAAATTTTCATCTTCTTATTATGGCATTCATCGGATGGACCCTTTGCTCCAAAGATAACATCATGCCACAGAACTCACACTATGCACAAAAGTTCATACATTAGATGGCAATTAGTTTATGGGATTATAATAAGAACATACTCCTACCAACTATCTATGAAGGGAATCTATTGTTGCAAAGTGAAGATATTTTTGTCACCATTGGAAATGGGGAGGAGGAATTTATCTTCACCACTATTCTAGGGCAGCCAATACCATCCATAGTGCAAAACTATAATTCTCCTATGTTTTACATTTTGAATAAGTGGGAGGAAGGCAAGCATTGGCAAAAATCAGCATATTGGTGCTTGCATAGAAGAGCCAACCAAATAGCTGATCCGAAATTCACCTACAAGGCTGTTTGGGCTAGTAAAAATCAAACAACAGCTATAATTCATACTTCATACCTAAGTCACCAGGTTCGAATTCGAATTCGAGTTTGGCAACATCGAAATTCGGATGAAATTTGACAAGGAAAAAATTCGGATTAAATTTGCCTCATGTAATTTTTACTTTATTTTTATAAATATAAGTAATATATCCATACAATTGTCTAAATAGTTTAACATTGATAAATAGATTTGAATCATTACAAAAAGATGACACATTTATAAAATATAAACCATAAGAAATACTAAATTGTATTTTAAAAAACATAAAAATAAAATATTTTAATTTTAAAAACAAAATAAAACACTATATTTTAAAACATAAAATAACAAATATAGTAGTTTTTTATTTTAATTCTTAAAACTTAAAAGTATAAAATAAATATATATTAATTTTTATTTTTATTTTTTAAAAACAGAATAAAAGTTACTCCATTTTTAAGTTTAATTTTAAAAATCAGAATACTAAAATTAAGATAATAATTTATATTTATTAAATATTAATTTATTAGTATAAATTTAATACAAATAAAAAAATAAAATATTTAATCTTTCAAAAAGTATTAAAAACGATAGGCAAGAAAACCTAATGTAATAAAAGTATAAAACAATATAATATTAAAACTCTAAATAATTTACTATATTACCATACGAAGGTTTCAGGGAAAAAAACGAAACACAAAATGAAGGTTTCGGGAAAAAAAGGAAAAATCCATGGCACCAAAAAACGCATATCAAAGGTTTTTGAATCGCGGCAGCTAAAGGCTACTCTAAGTGACTCCCGTCGACCTTCAATCTCCTTCAGATCGCGTTTGAAGAAGTCGTGTTTCACAAAGATGTGATTTTTGCAAGTCGGTGGGTTTTTATAAAAAGTCAAACCAACATCAAAGTAGAATTTTTTTTACACATTTGCTGAATTTCAAATTTCAAGCATAAAATTCGGCGAATGTGGTGACTTAGCTTCATACCAATATGATCATTAGCCAATGTCATGAGGCTGAAATAACATGCATAGAAACACCAAGAGAAGTTGGGGACTCCAAGATACTTGGTACAACAAAGGCACAATTTCATCTTGCTCCTACTACAAAATTTAAACAGCACTATAGTTCTTATTGTCAGCATCCATCTACTTATCATGCTAGTGTTGATAGAGAGAATAGAGAGTCCATGGATATACCAACGCTGGTAGGAGATAGTTACATTCCCAAAATTTTGTGTTGATAGAGAGAATAGAAAGTCCATGGATATACCAATGCAGGAAGGAGATAGTTATGTTCCCAAAATTTTGTGTATAATGCAAACTATGAGGATTTTTCCATCCCGCGAGAACATGGTCAGACCTCATAGAGTTGTCTATGACCAACAATCAAAGGAAGGTAACCCAAGAGAGTACTAATTGAAAGATACTTTCAGTAAAAAAAACCTATTTGAAATGTTCTCATTGATCAGAGATTGAGGAAAGTTGAAAGAAATGACAAATGTTGGGAAACATTCATCTTCTCTACAAGTACTGAACAACTTGTTAGCATGTGGGCATCAATTGCAAGGTTGCAACTCTTTTCTTTGAAAGAGGATACGTGGGTATAGTTGCAACGGCTTTCCATTTCATGGGTGGGAAAATAGAGTGTACAATAATCAATTGTCTAGATTGGCAAAACATACTTATTGCTCTCCAGGATGGTGGGGCATCCATGAACATTTCGACTAAGGAAATACAAGAACCTCAAGGGTATTTTGAGGTAGTAGAACAAGGTTTGGGCAATATGGTATTGCATACAAATGCCATCAACCTTATTACGGCATTGAAAGACTATCTTGGAAAATAGGTTTATGCAAGCATAGTAACTCTTCAAGGACATCATTGTACTACTAAGTTGGGCAAAACTGAGATAGTCGGAGAAGCATCACTCGATGCACAGTTTTCAATTCCTAATTATATTAGAGTAGCACAACATAAGTGTTGTACCCAAAATAAATTTTTTGCTTCAATAAGGCATTTTGGTAAAAATGGTCTAAATCTTGTAAAATTGTCATCAAAAGTCAATTTTAGGTCAAACAGAGCATGGGCTTTTGTGGGTTTATTGTCAGGAGGATACTTGCAAATTAGGGTTTTAGCCCTATTTTTAGGAAAACCCTAAAAAATAGGATCTTTCCATAAATGATTGAAAATGATTTTGATTGGTTTATTCTTCGTCACGATCACATTGGTCCAGTCAGAATCACAAAAAAGTCAATTTTGCTCTGGTGGGTCTACTTCATTTTTTTCAAGAGAAAAGTTAGGGCCTCTAAGGTCATCAATGGCAGATGGCCAGTACCAGGTATCAAGATCTAAGCCTCAAACGTCGCACAAATGATTCTATGGTGAAAGATGCTCGAAAAGATGCTTCACGACGGAGGGAAATTTCAAAAGTTGAAATTTGTTGAAAATATTCTAAGTCTGGAAGATGCAAGCCTTACTACAAGGGAGATGCCTTGACTGTCAACACCTTGGTCAACATTTTCAATTGTCTGTACACGCAGAATGGTGAAAGCAATCACAATGGTGAACGTGTTCGCGTCGTCAACAACGGTGATCAACCCAATCAAGCAAGACAGTGAACACAAAGCACAAGGAGGTCAAAATCATCAAGGAATGACTAACTCCGGAGCCCAAAGCACCCCTACTAGCCAAGGGCGCCCATGAATTCAAGAGGCCAACTGCGGTTATTAAGAACTGCAAAACTAGACGTCCTCTTCAGAATTTTGCTAGCTTTCCGACGTATCGTCAAGCAAGTTCACCAAATTCATCAAACACCAGCAAACGAAGGCAGAGGCAAAAGATGCTAAAGGAAAGAGTCATCCAAATGGCAGTCTGTCAAGGGAACTGCACCCCTGTAGGCCAGGGGCACCCATGAAAGAAAGCTCTCAGATGTCAGTCTTTGGGTTAACTATCTCCAAATGATCTTCCCGAATTCAGCCCAGCTTTGCAACGAATCTGTTCGCCAGTCCATGAGACATATCAAACAGCAGTCACTATTGATCATACAAGCACATAAAACGGAGGATAAATTGATGAACATCAAAACAAGTGCACCCCTACAGGCCAGGGGTGCCCATCCTTTTGAGCAACCAGATGAAGTTTTTAACAACTGTCTTCTCCAAGGCATCTACTCAAAATCCTTCTAGCTTCGCGATGAATCTAGTTGCCATCTCACAAGACCTATCAAACACTCACAAACAAAGGTCAAGCGCGAAAATACTGGAAGTCAAGGCAAGTTTAAAACATGAAAAACTAAGTATAGAGGAAAATGAACCGTTCTAACAAAAGGCACCCAACTTTTTGGAGCACCGAATGCAACTTTCGTGCTTCACAACTTCCAAGGAGACCTCCTCAAAGTTGATCAATCTTCGCAACGAGACCATCAGCCAATTCAACGAAGCAATCAAACATCCGACGACGAAGACCAAACTGGAGCATTTCATGAAGGGTTACAAGGTGAAAATTGTGTCTGAGAAGAGCAACTGCACCCCTACAAACCAGGGGCACCCAAACTTTTGAGCCCTCTTAATCAACTTTCAGAGCTTGCAATACTAGTCATCCTTTCCAAAATTGAACTAGTTTTCCATTCAATATCTCAGCATGTTCATGGGGATCGTCAATCACTGACAACTGCAGATCGAAGCACGGGAGGTCAAAATGTAGAAATTGAGAATCATCCAAGAAATTGGTTGTTTGGCCAGAAAAAGCACCCTTCTAGGAAAAGGTGCCCAAGGATTCAAGCCACCAGAAGTCATTTTCAGGTTTTTTGCTTCCAAGAACATCTCTTCAGAGATAATCCAGCTCCACAATGAATCTGTCAGCCAAGCCTCAAGATCAATCAAGCATCCGGAATTCAGGATCAAACAGAGGTTGTTTATCAAGTAGAAGTTGAAATTCTTCAAAATATCCTAACACTGGCATCCAAAGTCAACTCCCAGTTAGGCTCTTTGAAGACTTTCTCATGTCTAGGCGTCCCAAAATTGATGGAGATTCTTTCAGTTAACTCCCAATCACGCAAGATAACTTCTCAATCAGGATTTTAGATGCCCTAACTTGATGTTTCCCTCCAAATTGATATTTATCAAACATCTCGGCATCATTTCTCCATTATTCTTTGCAAGTTGAAGAGCAAAACACATATTTTTCTCCACAAACGCCATTTGAAGGATCAAATGGAGGCCATTTTCAGTCTTCTTCGTATTTCCAGGTCCAGGTTGCACAGAGGAACAATTTTCCAGACTCCATCTTTCTAGGACGTCCTTTTTAGAGACATAAGATCTTCTTGTCAAGATTTCATCAGATTGGGTTTCTCCATTTGGCGTTTTTCTTGAAGATTCAAAGCTTCCCATGATTTCTTCTATTCCTGTCTTAGGTTTTCTTGCATGCTCGAGCAAACTCTATTTTTTCACAGATCTGGCCTTCTAGGTACGTTTAACATAGCATTGGCCACAAAACCCATGTGCCAAAATTTTCCAAAAAATTGCCCCACTGCCCCCAGTTTTTAGGGTTTCTGCAAAAAAGTCATATTTTGCAAAAACTGACAAACTAGGTTTGATCAGCTCACAGGCACCTACAATACCCATGTGCTAGAATTTTCCAAAAAAAATAGCTTCTACTTCTGAGGGGTTGTTGCATGTCCAAGAAAAAGTTATCTTTTCAAAAAATTGACGTTGTGGGTTCGTTCAAAAATATATTCTCAACAAAACCCGCATCTCAAAAAATTTCATAAAAATTGCCCCTCGAGGAAGCTATTTTTAGCCGCCGTGAAAAGTTGTTCAAATAGTAATTGCAAGAGTTTTCTGGATTAGATTGTGTCAAAGTTTTTGCCTTAAAATTTTGCGAATCACACTCCGTGATTCATCATCAGGATAGAAGAGAGCATAGGAACAGAATCATGGAGTATGATTCGCAAAATTTAAGGCAAAAACTTTGACATAATCTAATCCAAAAAACTCTTGCAATAATTTTCATGGATTGTGGAAATCTATTATCACTAATGTTCAAATAGTGTCGCATGCCCAGTCATTCCTCTAGATTTTCAAAATGCAGTTCTCCCAAGTTGAATTCAAGACCAAATTAGTCTTGCTTCATGATTTTGAAGACAACTGACACCGATTTACATCGAGCACATCCGGGGGTTGATTTGGACAAATTGGCGTAAACACTCAAAGCCCACGAATTCCATATGGTTTCATACCTTGTATATTTGATAGCCTTTCGGGCCAGTTTAGAGGGTGAATACCGTTGGAACTCTAGGTGTGCAGCGAGTTCATGAGCATTTCTCACAGCTAGAGTGTTCACAGTCAAACTTCACGGTTTCATCATGCAACACTCTTCCATTGAGGAAAATCAAGAAAAGCATCAAAAGCATAAAGTTGTAAAAGAAACAAAGGTCATCATTCCAGTTACGAAGCCACCAAAGTTACCAATCAGTGAACCGCCAATTGAAGTGTGCAAATATTTCCAGGATTGCTCAAGTTGCTAACGAGCGGTAAACTGACAGTTGAGGCATTTGACGATCTCAGATGATGAGGTAGTTAACTACTTCTTGGAGAAGTTGATTACTCAAGATGGCAACTAGTGAACTACAAGTTAGGACGTCCCACCTTTTCCAAAGATAGCATTTAAGACAAGCAGTTAAACTTGATGCCTTTTCCAAGTTAACTCGCTGTCCCACCTTTTATGCATGTCTATTTTTGGAGACACCTTTGTACAGTGAAGTTCTATTTAGTTTAGAATCAGTTAACTGAAGTAGTCTTTCTAGTTAACTGTTAGGTTACATTTGTTTAGGCATAGGAATAAATCTTGCTAATTGGCAAGAACTAAATGTTAACTCAAGGAGACTTCAGGGTTCCCTACTCCTTTGAGTGTCTATAAATAAGAGCAACCTTTGCTCATTATTTTTTAACTTTACTTCATGGTAGCAAAATGCTAAGTTTGAAAGCCTGCTACTTTGTTCACTTAGTATATGTTCTTGAATCATACTTGTTATAGCAAAATGTTGAGTTGTTTGCTTGTGTTCTTGTTCATGTACTTGTGTTCAATATTTGTTAAGTGTATTTTGGTTGATCATATGTTGTATGATTGTCCTCTTTCATACGATTTGCTGTCCCAAAAAGTGTAATCTTTGATTGACTTTGAGGAAATAAATCAGGAGAGCAATGAGCCTTTGATCCAAAATTCTCAAGATCTTTCATATTTGTTGTTTCTATAATCTTTGTTTCGATCTACACCTCGAAAGAGCAATGAGCCTTCAAGGGACTTTAGAGATTAGGATTATCGTTTGATGTTGTTTCTAGTAATCTTCATTTCAGCCTACACTTCGAAAAGAGCACCTCGCCTTCAAGGGAATCCTGAGATTTAGCTTACCATTTGATGTTTACTTGCATAAACTTTGTTTCAAGATAAGTCTGAAAGAGCAATGAGCTTTCGGATGCATTCTGAGAGACAATTTTTCTAAGTTACCAAAATCATTCCCAGTTACTCCTAAATCCTCTCACTCTAAATTTACCTAAGGAGATAGGAGCGTTATAAAATAGGCCTAGTTGTAGTTGAGATCTACAAAACCAGAGAAAACCTCAGCTGCAACACATAGAGTTTTATAAACTTTGTGCTCTCAGCTGAGTAAAAAGATAGGAACTTAGTTTACATTTCTTTTTATGCATCAACAGCAAAAGAGGGAGTTTCCCCTCCTAATTTGAAGAGCAGTTTATCTGTGCATAGTTGTTCGTTTCCAATATGCACTCCAAAGGTGTAAATTGAAACGCCAACAATAAGCTAACTACGTCACAAGGAGGATCAAGGATTGGGTATTACAAATGTCCAAGGTTGAATTGGGATCCTGGTCACCCCATGAAGCATCCTAATTTGTGATTGCTTGAGGAAAAGCAATCTTGGGAACAGAGGACTGTAATGTGTTATCTCCAAAATTAAAATAAAACCCAACGCTCTTCATACATAGCGCAGCAAATGTATTATCTATCTGCAGAAACAAAATACAAAATTAATGGATGGCACTAACAAACAAATAATGATGCATAGCTATTAACAAAGTGTCAAAGCCAAGATGAAGTTTGTGTAGCATAATGGATATAGTAGAGAGGATCTGATGGCCAGTTGAAGAGGAATTCAAACCTTGATGTAAAATCAATACAAGATTCCAATAGGTTAAAGGATAGGGCATTATTTAGACGGACTATAATGTCTTGTCTCCAAAATTAAAATAAAACCCAACAACCTTCATATATAGCACAGAAAATGTATTATATGCACAAACAAATACAAAACTAATGGATAGAACGAACAAACAAACATTGGTGCATACCTGTTAACAAAGTCTCAAAGGCAAGATGAAGCTTGTGCAACATAATGGATATAGTAAAGAGGATATGGTGGCTTGTTGAAGAGGAATTTGAACCTTGCATAGGCAATGTAAAATCAATGCAGGATTCCAACAAGTTAAAGGATAGAGCATCATTTAGAAAACTATGAACTACACGGCACTCCTAGGGAATAGACCTAGAATTGTCATTACAAGAAATAGGGGTTGTCGTAGAGAAATCTACCACACAAATGAATGTAGAGCTTCTTCTTAGGTAATACATGAAACGCAGATATCTCAAAAAAGCACTTAAAACATCTAGCAAAGATTAAATGTATTGATACATATCAACATGTTGGCATTTAAATTCGCACCTCTGGAATGCGTATTTGAAACGGACAACTATGCACAAATAAACTGCTCTTCAAATTAGGAGGGGAAGCTCCCTCTTGCTGATGGTATGAAAGAAAGTAAATTAAAACTAATTTTCCTATCTTTTTG
This sequence comes from Sequoia sempervirens, assembly GCA_007258455.2. Taxonomy (NCBI): domain Eukaryota; kingdom Viridiplantae; phylum Streptophyta; class Pinopsida; order Cupressales; family Cupressaceae; genus Sequoia; species Sequoia sempervirens. The sequence goes on along the minus strand of VDFB02271358.1, from coordinate 1,276,673,273 downwards.
GTTCAGCTAGAGCACAAGGTTTATAAAACACAAACGCCGTAGCTGAGATTTTCTAATTAAGAACTTCAACTACGACTAACTTAAGCTAAAGACGTTTCTAACTTCTCAAGTAATATGCAGAGCAAGAGAAATTAGAAATGAACAAGGTTTGATTCTTTGACAAAATGCTAAAATAAACTCTTTCCCAACATGCATCTACTTACTTTCAATGTAGGCTGAAATAAAGATCACAAAAGCATAACACAATAAACGTACTCAGATAAACTCTCCTCTCAACATACATTTACTTAACTTTCAATGCAAGCTGAAATTTAAGATCATATAAGCATAACACAATAGACGGAAACTTGAGACATTATATCGAGGCAAAAGAGGCTCAGGACTTTATTTCTCAAACTTCTGGAACAAAGATTACACTAAACACATGCATGGAACAAGAAATTGCAGCTAAAGAGGCTTGCAATCTTATTCTTATGCAAAGAGAACAGCAATTACAACAACTACTTGTTGGCTAAAAGAGACTCAACAATTCACTATCATAAAACAATTGAACACTTGAATAACAAATAGAAGGCACTTAGGCTCAACGTTTTGTTATCACTAGCATGGTTAAAGAAAACTAATGAGCAAAGGCTCTTATTTGTAGGCAAGCAGAGGAGTAGGGAACCCTAAAATCTCCTTGCTTTTACAATCTAGGGCTTGCTCAGCAAGCAAGCTTTATTTCTAAATCTAGAAAGAAGATAACATCTAACACCTAAGAAAACAGGAAAAGCGGGAAACGCCAACTATTACATTTATTTTCTTTCTCTTCTTCAAAGAATGGATAAGAATTGTTCCAAGAATAGAAAGAAAGCGGAAAGAAAGCTTCTAGAAGAAAGCTTGCTTTAAATCTCAATGACATTCGCTAAAAAGCAAGAAACTGTGTCCCGGTTCGGTGCATCTATCCCATCAATAGCAAAGTTGCGCTTTTCCGAGATATCCTCTCCATCTGCAATAGATCTCAGGAAATCTTCAACCTCATTGGCTGCCTTTTCAAACTTTGCTGACATCATGGAAGTGTGACTTGGCAAAGTCTTATGTTTTTCTTTCATTCACTTCAATACAATCTTCTTGTTGTATTTTTCCTTATGCATCTCCCATATCCTTTCACATTCGCCCTTTGAGATAGTGACACTTTCAGGCCAAGGGGGAATGGAAAATCATTTCACGATCATATCAGGTTTCAAACTCCAAATCAACCTGCCATCAACTGATTGAATCTCCCTTGTAGCCGGGTTGTAATGCTTGATGCAAGCGATTACGAACTCGAAACTCTGAACTAAGATAGGAATAGACGCTGCTGCAAGAAGTCCAGAATGCCCCAAGTTTTTGATGGTGGTGTTGCCTGCGCTCTCCAAAGCGTGTAGATCAAACACCGACTTGATATGATGCAAGTCCGTCTCAGCTGTTTTGATGAAATCATGGTAGAGAGCTGATTTAGTCTTGAAATCATTGGGAGTGTACTCCATTTCGAAAATCCTTGAAGAATGACTGTAAACTCGCCTAGGTTCAAACAAGTTTTGAGCAACTTACTATTTTTAGAATGCTGATTTTTCTTCTTCCAACAGATAAATTTTTGAAAAAATTTCTGAGATATGGGCTTTGCTCAAAATTTTGTTGCAAGACAACCCAGATCGTCCGTTTTTGAAAATTTTGATTTTAGACTGAAAAAGCAGCAAACCCTAATTTCTTCAATTTTTCACGAAAAAAGTTGGCACCTGGGTTTTGTTCAGAATGTAATTAGGAATGGACCCAGTTGATCAGATTTGAAAAACACTGATGGCTGATCGAAAAAGCAGCCAACCCTAGAATTTGAAATTTGCTTGAAAAAAGTTGTCATATGAGTTTTCTTCAGAAGACTATTTTGAGAGGACCCAGATGATCAAAAACTGAATATACTAAGGATTTCACTGACATGCAAATAAAAAACGGCTGCTGCAACTTGAGAAAAATTCTTGAAAAATTCTTCAGAAGAATGAGATGACAAGACCCAGATGGCTGAATATTGAAAATCTTGGCCTTCTTCTTCAAAAATTTGGTCTTCTGGATGAAAAAGCAAGGCCTTATGCTATTGGTCTGAAAAATTTGATGAGGAATCAGCAAACTTGAGTTCTTGAATCTTGAAAAATTTCTCCAAACTTGCTGCTCCAACTTTCTCCTTGGAATGCTACCTGCAATAATGATGAAAATTGTATTGAAGAGGTGTATTAAATAGACTTAGGGTTTGAAATAGGTCTGCTTTCTTTTGCTTTAATCTTTAGAAACCCGAAAATCAGCTGGTTCGATGAACTTGGACATTCTCTTCCTTTTGCCATTTTTGAAACTTTTGAACATTTGAAACTTTTCACTAAAGCATTGTAAGTTGGGCGCCCTTCTTGGCTAGGGGCGCCAACTTGCTCCAAAGTTAGTCATTTTTTAGGAATTTTCAACTTTTCACAATTTTGACCCCCTACTTTGACCTCGATCTCTAGACTCCAGATTGATCCGATGAGTGAGCCGGATGATTCATCGCGTAGCCTGACTGATTCTGAAAAGATTGTTCTAGAGGCGTCTCTGGCGAAAAACTTCGTTTTGACCTTCAAATTCATGGGAGCCTATTTCCTCCAAGGGCGCCCATTTTGTCCAGAGTTAGCCATTTTTCTAATTTTCAAGTTCTTCCTTTTCCCTTTGATTTTTTGATGAAATTCTGATTCCAAGAGCTACGTGGATCCGATTGACTGGCTAACAGGTTCATTGGATAGCTTGGTTGAATCCGACAAGGTGATCTTGGAGGCTGCATAGGTGAATTCCATCATTTCAGAGCTCAAAACCTTGGGCGCCCTTTCTCTCCAAGGGCGCCCAACCTCACTAGACTTGGCCATTTTTAACATTTCTTCATCAACCCTCTTCTACAGATGATCTCATCAGATCTGGTGACCCGAAGCTCGGATTGGCTGATGACTGGGCTCGTTGCGGAGCTGAGGAGATTCCAAGGGGGGTCTTTTGGAGACACTTCTGTCAAAAATTTGAACTTAATACTCCAAAAGCTTGGGCGCCTATTTGCTTCTGGGGCGCCCATTTGCTCCAGACTTAACCATTTTCTTTTGATTTTCATCTTTGAATTCAAACCTTCATCTTGTACCTTCCACTTGGATCTGGATTTGTCAGAGATTGGCCAGTCGGATGCCCTGACGAAGATATCCGTTGCGAAGCTAACTGAATTCAGAAGAGATTGAGCTCACCCGCAAACCCTAACAACTGGATTTTCCCTTCCAAAAAGCTGGGCGCCCAAAGTTCCCAGACTTTAGAATATTTTCCAAACATTTTCAAGATTTTCATTCTGCATTCTGTTTGAAACCCCCCTGTTTGATCTCAAATTCCGGACGAATGGATGATCCGATGACTGCACTGTCGGACTCGCTGCAGAGCTGGAAGGATTTTGAACAACTTTGACTAGGAGCTCAAACCCTAATTTCATTGTTAAATGCCCTAAAAAGATGGGCGCCTATCTTCCTTTGGGGCGCTCATGACAAGCAGTGTTAGTCAATTTTAGGCAAATTTCACCTTCTCTCCTTGTTCTTCGTGCTTGCTCACCAACTCACCTTTTGCTCAATGCTTGAGTGTTGAATCTGACGCCTGGCAGCTGACTGACCTCCATTGATGACCTTAGAGCTCCTGATATGCTTCTGAAAAAGCAGAATAGACCCATTAGGGCAAAACTGATCTTTTTGAGATTCTGACTGCACCAACCTGATACAGAAGTATTTTGAGCCAATCAAAATCAATTTGAATCCTAACGGACCGACTTTCTATTTTTAGAAAGTTTTGCCAGTATCCGTTTCAAAAGAAACCCATAAAAAGTTACTATTCTAAAAATAGCAGTTTTCTTAAAAAGTAGGGATGAAAAACTGAGATTTGGGTTTTGTAGATTAGGTTGCTCTGAGCAGACCCAAATCGTCAAATTTTGGAAATTTCACGTTTTTACCCCTCGTGCAAGACACGCACACCCAAATTTTGACCTTTTTGACAAATTTAACAAGACTTTTACTCATTTCTTCAAAATGTCTAAGTGTAACAAAAATTTTAATTTTGGGGTACAACACAACACTTATTGAAGCCTATTTAAAGTTGTTGCTTTACTGCATACTATGAGGCTAGCAAGAAAGACAAAGAAGTAAGATCAATTGCAACATTCAATAAAGTCACCACCACTTGCAACTCTTCAATAAAATCACAGTTTTATGAAATAAGAAGGAACCGGCATATTAGAATAATCACAATAGTTAAGACAGCTGCATCCAGAAAGGGGATAACTAATATGAAAGCTATAATTAAAGTTTACTTTTAATAATATCAAGGGTCGTGAGAAGATTCGTGCCTTTTGGAGGAAAAAAAGGTATTTAAGAGAGACCAAGCAAAGAGAAGGATTATCATTGTGAATACATTTTATTATCTGATTATTACCTTGAGGAGCATGACATAACGATTCAACTAACCTAAGGATGAAATCCCTCTAGGTTTGGAATCAAAGGATGAAAACACACAACTCTTTAGAGTGGTTTCACAAATAAATCAAAATTGTGCAAATTTGGATTCATTACTGTTTGAATTAAAGCATTCCCTCAACTAGCAGCAGGTTATGGCATTTTAAGGTGAATATCAAGCAGATTTGGAGGCATTTCAAAGGAATTTCCTTAAGAAGTGGATTGCTGCAGATTTATAGATAAAATTAGCAGCCACTACAGAAAGTAAATTCAGCCTTTTCTGAACTACATTCTAAATATTATATTTGAATTAGATAATAAACTATTAAGCTGCAATTTCTAGGTTGATTTCATATTTAAATTTAATAGTGCAAACTATTATTGTGAGCTAGGTTTTATTATATACATATATAAACAGGATATTACATTGAGAGTGTGAGCATGTATTTGATTGCTGCCACTTGAGTGTTGTATTTGTATATACTATCCATATTGCTTGCCTCATAAGCAATGTGGAAGTGGACCTCTGGAATTTACACAATCAGGTGATAGACTTGCCTACCATTGTCTTACAAATTAGGAGCTATGAGGATTTCATTGGATACATGAAGTTTTCACTTGGAACTTCGTAGAGTTCCTAACTTTTACTTAATCATTTGTGCATTTTGTCTATTTGAGCAAAATTGTAAATTGAGAGTATTTGTAACATTTGAATTTGAATCAAGCAGCTATGGGGCATAAAGAAGAACCTTACCAATATCAATTGGTCTACTTATCTCTCAAGGAAGACTATAGTGTGAACTCCTCCTGAGAGGGATTGGATAAAATACAACTTCAATGGGTGTTCTAAAGGTAATCCCGGCCTTGCAAGGGCGAGGGGTTTGTTGAGAAACCACCTTGGAGACTGTATAGTGGGATATGGAAAAATGTGGGTATCTGCACCAATAACAAAGTTGAGGCCATGGCAGTGTGGGGAAGAATTAAGATGTTAAGAGATTTTGGTTTTCAGAAGGTTATCCTTGAAGGAGACTCGAAACTTATAATTGACATATTGAAAGGTGACACAGCGATTCCTTGGGAACTAAAGGTTATAATAGACAACTATAAGGAACTTATGAATTTCTTTACTCGCTATCAAATCCAACATGTGTACAGGGAAGGAAACCACTCTGCTGATAGTGCTACCAACGCGGCCCTCATGTGCAATATGTGGACCCGATGGGAGTTTCGCCAATTGCCAACGGCAATGAAAGATAAGGTGTTAAAAGACAAAAAGGAAAATGTTTATAACTTATAAGGTTTTGATAAGGGGACAGTATAGGGGGGCTATTAGATTTGATGATGGAAGGGGCTCAAATATTAATGATGGAAATCTTGGTAGGTTAAAGGTTTGTATTAAGAAGATATCCTCATGTGCTATTATTAATATCTGTCATTCCCAAGAACACCTAGTATCACATGGTTAATTACAATGGTAAGGCTTGTGTCAAATCACAATATTTCGATGTGCCAAATGTCATTTCCCACCTCTTAATCAAGGCTTAGCATGAAATGGAAAATCTAGATACATTTATTATCAGAAAAGGTAATCAATTAAACTCTGTACTGGAAACCATGTTTGAGGTCTCTTCTATCTGCCAACTCTCGTTAAACATTTCAAAACGCTTTCATCATCCAAATACTTTCAGTTGTGCTCTCTGCAAGACCAGTTGGAGAAGTGTGTCTGGGCGCTATGGTGGTATGAAGAAAGGGTTTCAAAAGAAAAGTTCAAAAAGCTTACAGAGTTCCAAAATGGGAGGGCCAAGGAAACGTACTGAACCTCCTAATTGTGCGGCTCTCAAGCAAAATGCCAAACTCTGGAGGTTGTTTCGAAGGGCGGGAATGGTCTCCTTCTTTGAGGCTATGAAAGGCTACAACAAAATTCTAAGGGCCAAATTCACAAATTCTTGGAGAAAAGGGCAGGTGACTATAAGGGCGGTGAAATTTGAAGTCACTAATCAGCTCATTGCGAAGGCTACGGGTTTGGTGAATGAGGGAAGAAAGGTTGCTAAGAAGAGTGGAGCCGACTATCAAATGTTTGTGGAGAATTTTCTTCATGATGGAGAGAAGCTAGCGCAGTTCCATAACGGATACACCCGGCTTGAACTTCTGCCACCTTTCGCCCTAGTAAGCATGTTTATAATGTGATATTTCACTTTGGAAGGAAGATACATGACAGTCCACGCTTACCATTTTCCCCTTCTTAACCATATCCACCATAATGACCACATTAACCTGCCTTCTATATGTTATCTTCTATGCAACAAAATATAGAAAGTGGGGCAACTCCCCCATTGCACCAAGGTCTTATGCTAGCCCTCTACTGTTAAAATTTAATGATCAGATTAATGCACAGAAAATTAATTCAAATCAGATGCAAAGACATGGCAAATACCTTGGGAAAACCCTCCTCTTGAGGGAGAAAAACCCAGCAACAATATATCACTTATATATTGAATTGTCACAAAATGATCTCCTTACAAGAGGCCGATATGCAGGCCCAAAAATATGCACCAAAGAGTGATGCAACACAGAACTAAAATGCTGATAGAACTCAGTCTCAAACAATATGCTCTCCTATACAATTCGCTTTCACTTCTAGATAACTCGCACTTAGACTTCAATGTATAAAATCGAACTGAACTTGAAACTTGATGATGTACAATGAGAATGACATCGATTATAAATACAAAGAGGAGAGGACGTGACTTTTCCCAGCACCATGTCGGCCAACAGCAAGAAAACGTCTCTCTTGAAATTCGCAACTCTTGAACAAGGTCGGCCTTGTTAGGAAAATCGTGCCTCTTCATTAATAATTATTTGCTTAACAAATAGAAGTGTCTCTACAAAAATCGTGCCTCTTGAGACTCCATAAATTAAATAGCTTGAGGCTATTATTTAATTTATTACAAATAAGGAGATCGCTGGAAGAATACTTCTGACGCTGCAAGTGAACATCAACACTCCCTCTCAACTAGGGAGTATACTTCCAGCTGCACAGGACATATCACCTCATCGTGATGTCTACCACTATGGCTACAACCATAAGTGAAAAAGGAATATCACCTCATCGTGATATTAGATATCGCCTCAACACGATATCAACCATAATGGCTACAACCATACTATGGTGTGTACAAGTGTTCATCACTTGCGTGATGTTGTCACCTCAACATGACTTTCACCATGGCTCTCCCAGAGGGTGAAACACAAGTACAAAATGTTGTCATGGAGTCACACACATGACATCCACCATGACTCTCTCAGAGGGTGGAAACAAGGGCTTTCACCTCAAATCTCAAGGAGAAATGCATTAACAAGGGTTTGCACCTCAAATTCCTCCGTCTCAGAGGAAAATGCATTAACAAGGGATTTCACCTCGAACTTCTCTCACAGAGAAGAACTCATTAACAAGGCTCACTGATACTGAGACTCTTTCTCAGTCAAGGCTGGATTCTCCACCATACCAAGCTTATCTCGAAAGTAAACAAACTTTATCCTGGAGAGAGGCTTGGTGAGAATGTTTGCCGTCTGCTCATCAGTGCTAATATACCTCAACTGTATAGCCTTCCGCAATACCATATCTCTAATATAGTGGTACTTGATCTCAACATGCTTCGTTCTGTCATGGAACACAGGATTGATAGAAAGCTTCACGCAACTCTGATTATCACAATGAATGATAGTAGGCTCCATTGATTGTCCAAACAATCCTGCAAGGAGCTTACAAAGCCACACTGCTTCCCGAGCTGCCATACAAGCTACAATATATTTTGCCTCTGCTGTACTCAATGCTACAGATGGCTACTTCCTGCTGCACCAGGATATCATAGCAAAACCCAAACTGAAACAACAACCAGAGGTGCTTTTCCAATCTGTGACACACCCTGCCCAATCAAAATCAATATAACCATGTCACTCCAAGTTTGCATCTGAAGAATACCTCAACCCATATCCAACTGTGCCACGCAAGTATCTCAGGATATGTTTAGCTGCAACAAGATGTATCTGTCTCGGCTCACACATGAACTGGCTAAGTGCACTCACTGCATAACAAATATCAAGTCTAGTGTTAACTAGATACATCAAGGATCCAATCAGCTGTCTGTACAATGTAGGATCCACTAAGTCTGAACTAGCTGCAGCCTCCTTCAATTTATGTAGGTTAGTCTCCATGGGTGTAGACATGGATTTGCAATCTATCATACCAAATCTCTTAAGTATATCAATGGTGTACTTCCCTTGACTTAGAATCATCTCATCTGGTTTCTGACAGACTTCTAAGCCAAGGAAATAATGCATGAGCCCAAGGTCCTTCATCTCAAATTCAGAAGTCAACTCCTTCTTACACTCAAGAATCAGGTGATCTTCTCTAGTAAGAATCAAATCATCAACATATAAAACCAAAATTAATGCTTCACCATTGATTACCTTGAATAGAGATTTGAGTCAACATCATTTTTCAAGAAGCCCAAACTTGATAGGTACCGATCAATCCTTTCGTACCATGCACGAGGAGCCTACTTAAGACCATACAAGGCCTTCTTCACTTGCAAACATGTGACTCCTTCCCATGAACCTCAAATTCATCAGGTTGCTCGATATAAACTTCTTCCTCAATCACTCCATTGAGAAAAGTTGTCTTCACGTCCATTTGATGAATCTTCCATCCTCTGGATGCAGCAATGGCAATGATGGTTCTAACAGAAGTATAGCGAGCAACAGGAGCAAATGTTTCTTCATAATCAACTCCCTCTTTCTGTGAAAAACCACGGGCCACAAATCTTGCCTTGTACTTCTCAATGCTCCCATCTGCAGCATGCTTGATTTTGAAGAGCCATTTTGAAGATACCACTGATTTGCCCTCGGGTCTAGGAACAATGTCCCAAACATCGTTCTTGAGAATTGACTAGTACTCCTCTGCCATAGCATCCCTTCAAACCTGATGACTAGATGCTTCCTCAACACAGGTAGGCTCAGATTCTATAATCTAACTCATTAAGGCAACATAACTGGAGAACTTATGTGGCCTTTTACTTTCTCTGAATGTGCCTCTAGGAGCTGCAAAACTTTCAGCTTCTTGCATAGTACGCCTGGCCCATAGAGGTCTCTTTCTCCCAATAACAATGTCAGTAGGTCCATCAGTAGGTTCCAAAGGTTCAACAAGATCAATATCTTCTTTTGGTTCCGAAGTCTCCCTCTGTATCTCAGGAGTATGGTCAACTTCCATGTCCTGAGGAGACTCTTCATTATCGATCTCCATATGAATGCCTCTGGATCTCCTGAATGCAACATCTTCCTCGAATGTGACATCCCTACTGATCTCGATCAACTTTTGTCCTGGAATGTATATTTTGTACGCTTTTGATGTCTCACTGTAGCCCACAAATATTCCTTTCTTGCCAGAAGGCTCCAACTTAGTTCTCTTTTCCTTTGGAATATGAACATAGACAGGACATCCAAAGATCCTCAAATGACTGACTTCAGGCTTCTTCCCTGTAAAGGCTTCTTCCGGAGTTATATTCTCCAAGACCTTGTGAGGACTTATGTTCTGAACATATATAGTCGTCCTGGAAGCTTCTGCCCATAAGAAGGTTTGCAAATCTTGGTCATGGATCATGACCTTCGCTGCTTCCACGATCGTCCTATTCTTCCTTTCTGCAACACCATTCTGTTGAGGATTATAGGGGACACAGAACTCCCTCTTAATCCCTGCATCAACACAAAAATTCCAAAAACTGCCAGAGGTGTATTCTCCACCATTATCAAATCTGAGGACCTTAATTCTTTTACCAGAAAGATTCTCTACCAAAGCTTTAAATTCCTTAAACCTTTCTAACACTTCCTTAGACTCTTTAGTTTTCAAAAAATAAATCCAAGTCTTCCTAGAGTGGTCATCAATAAAAAGGACATAATACAAGAATCCACTCGAAGACGGAACAAACATAGGACCACATAAATCAGAATGAATAAGGTCTAAAATGTACTTAGATCTATTTTCTCTACTATGAAAAGGGACTTTTATATTCTTACCCAAAGCGCAACCCTTGCAAGTACCTTCGTGCTCTTGGTTGAACTTAGGAAGACCCGACACCATCTTCTCCATGATAGGTAAGGCTCGGAAGTGTAGGTGAGCCAATCTCCGATGCCAAGGATCACATAGACTTGAAGAATCATGGACCAACACTTGAAGAGGACGCGTGCAAAGCCTGTAAAGACTTTCATGTCTGACTCCAATTACTTGAGCATCCTTGAAGCTAGAATCCTCCATCCACACAAGTACTTTCCTTTTGAGAAGGCAACTTGATATCCTTTATCTTCTAGGGATGAAATTGAAATGAGATTGCGCTTGATTCTAGGAACATAAAGAACATTACTCAACTAAAGTGTGATGCCGGAATCCAAATGAAGTGTAGAGGTCCCAATTCCTTTCACGGAGTAGCTAGCATCATCTCCAATGATGACTTGTTCGGAAGACTCCTTCTCCATCAAATTTGATAAGTGCTCCTTAAAACCAGTGATGTGTCGTGAAGCACCACTGTCGATCAGCCAAGTGTTGGTGTCGGTAGGTACACTGCTTGACAACGCCGAGTAGAACAAATATTCACTTGAATCCTTTTGCGGAGAAGCATCATCAACATCTACAACGGTGGCTTGTTGCTTAGGTCTAGTTGGACAATGCTTAGCAAAGTGCCCAAACTTATCACACCTAAAGCATTGAATCTTGGACATGTCTCTCTTCTTCTTGAAGGCGGGTGTATCATCATTTCCCTTATCACGATTTCTCTTGAAGAATCCTTTTTTCCCATCTTTTCCTTTCTTCTTTGAAGCATGGGAGGCGAGAACATGAATATCTTCATTCTTTGAACTTGACCAACACCTCTAGCCACCAATCTTGACTCTTCTTGAATACAATCAGCCCTTAAGCGATCAAACTTAGGAAGTTTGGATCTTGCACTAATTCCTTGAATGTAGGACTCCCATGATAATGGAAGACCATTGAGAGCAAGCATCGTTAGATCTTTATCATCAACCACATGACCAATTGTAGAGAGCTGATCTCTCAACTCCGAGATTCTCATGAAGTAGGCAATCACTGTTTCTCCTTTCGCCATCTTCACATGGTGTAGTTGTTGCCTCAGTGCAAGAGCCCGGCTGGTGTTGTTGATTTCGTACATCTCTTCTAATGTCTTGAACATCTCCCTTGCAGTCTTCAACTTGGAGACAATTGGAACAATATGGTCTTTGACGGAATCAACCAACAGCTTCTTTGCCTTGATGTCTTTCTTCCTCCATTGCAACTTCTCTTCTTCTTCTTCAGGTTCGGGAACTTTGGTCTCCACAAACTCAGCCAAATCATTCTCTTCCAATGTGAGCATAATTCTAAACCTCCATGAAGTATAGTTGGATGCTCCCTCGAGTCTATCCTCCAATCCGTTCACCATCTTGATTGATGTAGAGATAGACAAAGATTTAAGACAAAGAGAATAGAGTATTGCTGTAGTATCAAATCTGATCACGATCTCCTCAAACCCGCTCTGATACCATGTTAAAATTTAATGATCAGATTAATGCACAGAAAATTAATTCAAATCAAATGCAAAGACACGGCAAATACCCTGGGAAAACCCTCTTGAGGGAGAAAAACCCAGCAACAATATATCACTTATATATTGAATTGTCACAAAATGATCTCCTTACAAGAGGCCGATATGCAGGCCCAAAAATATGCACCAAAGAGTGATGCAACACAGAACTAAAATGCTGATAGAACTCAGTCTCAAACAATATGCTCTCCTATACAATTCGCTTTCACTTCTAGACAACTCGCACTTAGACTTCCAATCGAACTGAACTTGAAACTTGATGATGTACAATGAGAATGACATTGATTATAAATACAAAGAGGAGAGGACGTGACTTTTCCCAGCACCATGTCGGCCAACAACAAGAAAACGTCTCTCTTGAAATTCGCGCCTCTTGAACAAGGTCGGCCTTGTTAGGAAAATCGTGCCTCTTCATTAATAATTATTTGCTTAACAAATAGAAGTGTCTCTACAAAAATCGTGCCTCTTGAGACTCCATAAATTAAATAGCTTGAGGCTATTATTTAATTTATTACAAATAAGGAGATCGCTGGAAGAATACTTCTGACGCTGCAAGTGAACATCAACATCTACAAGTATACCCTAGCTAATAACCCTCATGGCAACTTGTTGACTGTTAGGCAGGACATCCCTAATCAAGATGACGAAGTGGAGGATGACCCCTAGGTTGCTACTCCTCCTAATCTGGAGCCTAACCCTAGGCCTCTACCACTGATTATTGCTCCTATGAATGTCGACCCCTTGGCTGCTCATAGTTCCAAACCCTCTACCCTTATTGCTAAGTTGGCTTCTGTGAAAAATTCTTTTGAGTTTGATCTGATCAAGACCACCCCGGAGAAGCGGAAACACTTGCCGCTGTTCCTTGAACCCCCCAAGGCTAAGAAACTGAAAACAGACCAGAAAAACCAGAGTGTTGTTATTACCATTAATGAAGACCAAGAAGGGAATCAACGAGATGAAATGGAGGAAGGGCAGTCAGGATTGATTAGTGGTGGCAAAAGATCGGCACGTTTAGCTAAGGTAGCCTCATTGGACAAGAAGGGCAAACAGAAGGCTATTGACCAAGATGAGGCAGATCAAATGGTGGTGGAAGAATTTGAACCACAAGTTGATGAGGAAAGTGAAGACTTGAATTTGAAGAGAGTGCTTATGAGATGGGAGAAGAAGATTCGGAGGAGGTTAAAGATGATAAGGAGGATGTCAATGGGAGGGAAGAGGAACCTAGGGTTTCTATGAAGGAGGCCACTGAAATTGAGAAAAAAGCCAATGCCTCTAATTCTCCTAAGGATACTAACATTGATTTTCTAAAAAGCAGGATAACTTTTATGTAGGTACAGATGGACGACTTGGAGAAGGCAATCATCACCCTGATGAAGGTCACCAATGGACTCATGCGCCGTGCCATGGTGGGTGCAATCTTAGGATAAACAAAGATCAGGAAGATGCTTAAGAAGATTGGGAAAAGTGAAGACAAGAAGGACCAGGAAGACAAAGATGGCCCTGATTGGAGGGAGTTTGTGTCCCAAATCGGCAAAAATTGGGAGTTGATTTCCAATCCTAAGTAATGGCATTGCTTCTCTTTTTTGTTTTCTTTTTGCTCGAGTTATATGTTTGCTCTAAAACTATTGGCTCTTAGTTTTATTATCCCAGACTGCTATTTCAAGGTAGCTATGTTATGGTTTCGTACCTGCTGGACTTTGGTTAATCTTATAAATGGTTTGCGTACTATTTTGTGGATTAATATGGGGATTTTGTTTTTTATTATGCTGCTAATGGTTCTATGGTTGCAATTTTGGTTGCTTGGCCTACGTGCCATTTTGGGCTCTGGGTTGTTTTGTCTGCTGCTGTTTTCTGGTGGTGGTTGGTGTTGTTTTTCCCAGCCCATTTCTCTATTTGTTGTTCTAGCTTTGTAACCATGGGATCAGAGCCCTTTCCCTATTTACTTAATCAAAAACATTTGAATTTGAAGATGTGATCAAAATATATCCATCCATGTATTCTATGGATGTGGATATCAATATCTAATTTTATATGTCTTCTAAGTTTTGAACAAAAACAGACTTGGAATTGTGTATATTCCTTATAGTTGAAAAATGTGAAATCACTTGCAAAATGAAAGGTATTGGATTTCAATATTTTATTTCTTGAATGTGTAGATGGGATCATTTAGAATTCAATGGAATAATGAGTTTCATTCCACATTGAAATCATCAAAAGATATAGGACAATTTGTATATTTAAACCTCTTTCGTACTTAGAGTTGAAATGCTTGTTATATGGATGCAATTGAACTTGTTGAAATGATTTCCATGCTTAAAACTTAGTGAAATTGATTTCCAAGCATAGGAACCTTTTAGCTGGTCATTCCCTCTTTTTGTATGAAGAAAGATGTGAAATAAAATTGGGTAATTTTGCTATCTCATTGCCTTCCAATAGTTGAGATTTCCTGTTTTGACAATAGAGTTTGCCTACAGAAAATGCTATTTTTTAGGGGCCAATAATGACAGGGAGGTGAAAGCTTGACTTTCCGGGAAGGTTCATAAGGTGAAAATTGACCTTTAGGACCTAAATTTCCCCCATCTTCGTCTAGGAATGTGTAATTAGGATTCCTAAATTATTTTCAATATGTTTTGTGTGTATTTGTATCCTTTCATATAAAAGAACATGCTTTTGTGTGAATATGGACCGGAAAGGGTCTGTAGTGTCTGTTTGGTTGTGCTAGTGAAATTGTGAAAAAAAAAAAATGTTATTTGTTTAATTTTGTGCATGCTCAAGGAATTAAAATGGATTAATGGATGTGGCTTAATTCATATACTTCATCTATTATGTTTGAATCAAAAAATTGGAAAATGGACAATATTAATAGCATGTAGTTTTCACAGTCCATGATAATGTAAATTCTGAGATTTCTGGCTTAAAACTGTGTGTGTTTTTAGCATCAAAAAACACACACAGTTTTAAGCCAGAAATCTCAGTATTTAAATGAACAATATATTTCCTTCTTGCAGTAACTCGATCTGGATGACTCAGTGGTGGCTAAAATTATCTAATCACTAGTGTAGGGAGAGATCCTATCTCCCCTAATTGGTGTCGTCATTCTAGATCGATGTATGTCACATTTCCTTCTTGTACCTCATGATGAATTGTCCCATGAGGGATAAGTCTTCTGCCAGTGCTTTGTGTAAATTGAAGTGTGCCACATTAGTATGTATGTCACCTTCAAGTGGATTGAGGTGTTATGCTTCTCCACCTTGTGTGTTGATTGTCGTGAGAAATAACAATGTGTGTGTGCATGAGAATGCATTGCACACTATTGTGTTGCAATTGTTAACACAATAAAGTTCTTGGCCATGTTTTCTTCCATTTTGTCCCTTGTGTAGTTTGGACTTTGTTGCGCTTTACATCAATCATATAACATAAAAGTGCAAGACATGTACAGGCCTACCTCTTTCTGCCATCTTCTTTTATGAGCTTCCTCTCGCACATCATCTTGTCCACCTTCAAGATTAACTGCTTGCAAGCCCTCATATCCCATGAGACTGTATAAAGTAGAACAATATTTAAAACAAGAACCAATTCTCAACGTACATTAGCGCCATTATCAAAACATATCTGAAAATAATATTTAGCAACTCCATGGTAGGAAAAATTAAAGCATAGAAAATTATGGAATGTAGATCATGAATATAAAAACTAATTTATGAAATTTAATTAGCAGCTATGCCTTAAAATATTTATTATGTATCATTTAAAATAATGAAGTGTGCCCACAAAATCAAGGTTTGAAATAAACTCAGACAATAAGTACCAGGCTTTGGAGATTGTTTAAGAGAATAACAGTTTAGTATTCAGGCATATATGCTTCTGCCTCAGTTCAGTCAATGTTTCTACATGCATCATTTTTAAATGGTGTCATTGTGTTTTGCCACAGTAGACTGAGCACAAAAGAAACCTTTGCAATGACAATTAAAAAAATTAGAAACTAGTGATTGTCGGTACATTGTGACTATGATTCCGTACAACAAAATGGATTATGATAATTTTGAGACCTTTGCTTGGCTTGATTTCCTAGATGATTGAAGTGACACTCACAAACTATTCCATAATTAGCCTAAAACATGAAAATAGATAAGCAATGAGCTGACTCTGCTTGTTTTTCTAGATACTCTACAGTACTCTGCCTAGGCTGATTTCCGTACCCCATTTCAAATCCGATGGTGAATAAACTTATGAACCTAAAACAACTATCCTAGAACAAAGAATGATGTGACAAATTAGACGGTGGCATACATGAATTTACAGATCATTGTTAAGGGAGGGGTATCAGGGACATGGATTGAGATAATCACCTCAGGGGAATAAACGTAAGGTCTAAGGGCTTATATAATGGCCTTAACAGAACCACCTGTAAATTCCAGGCCATAGAAAACATAAATTTGGTTTTAGTAATGTGGTGAAAGTTAAAAAAAAATCGTAACGTCATTTCCTCGACAGCCAAAGATCTTACTAGGAAGTAAAAGCCAAACCGATCGTGAAAGCTTCCTGAGCATGCATGCACATGAGCAAATTCAAAAAAATCGAAGCCCTTTCTCAACTAGTGAAAGAAGCAGCATACCTGTTAACCGACTTGTGCATGGCATTGCCAAAGTTGGAAAGGCTGGAGGTGAGAGAGGCAAAAAAGCTGCCGTCTGTCGCTTCCCTTCCCTTCTTTCCAACATTGCTCCTCATATTTCCTCTGCACCTCCAGATTTACTCTGCGCGTCCAATTTTTATTTGCAACTGATTTTTATGATGCTCCGCGCTACATCATAACAATGGCTACAGAGGCCAGAAAAGATCCCGCCCGTGCGACCCCGTGCGCATCACATCGCCGTGTTTGACGGGAAAAGCCGGTCGGCGGACTTCATATTTAATGTCGCTATTGTTCAAACTTTCAGTCAGAGTCAGGAGGTGAAAATTCTTCATGGCCGATGTACTAACGAAAAATCCAATTTCTTTCCAATGTTTGGTTGGATGGAATCCGGCCACGTCAATGGACAACATTTATGTCTTTCATGTGATATTCCTTTTCTCTTTCAGCACTGAGCTATCCGAGGTATTATGAATTGTTCCACATTCTACCTCGCCGCGGCAAACTAGAACTCTCACAACTCCACCATCAGCGTTCCTTCACTGAGATTCTTCAACCAAAACTGCGGCTTGCTCAAACCTTATTTTAGATTTTAATGATTGCAAGTATAGTTTCTGTTGCAGTGTCATTCGCGACCTGTTCAATGGAACAACCAGCTTTGTGACTCCCATTTTTTAATACAGCAATTGAATTCCTTCCACGCGGGAGCTCATTGCAACTTACAATGATCATCGTGACAAGATAAAAATATATATATTTTTTGTTTAAATCATTTTAATTAGATTACAAAATCCTAATTTATTTTATTTGGATAATTTTTTTTAAATAAACATTTTTAAAGAGCAATATAATAATATATTTTATATGGCAAATATTTGAAAACTAAATTTGTACATATGAGTTTATATTTGAAAATATATATATATATATATTAGGAAAAATAAAGTTAGCATGTATTTTAAATGTTGAATTTAAATATAACATATCCATATAGTAGACTAACATGTCTAAGGTCTCACTTAGAAGCCATGGTGGCACACTTGACATGCATGCCCAAGTACAAATACAATGTCACAAGTAGAAGACTCAATTCAACCATAGGATAAGTCACCAAGATTGACATGGAAAATGAGGCATGTAGAGAGATAGGATGACTAAAACTACTAGTTTACCCTCTTCACATACCCACTAAATCATCCTCCAAGTTTCACTAAGATGTGACAAGTAGAATGGCTAAAACATCTATTATGTGTTCCTAGGAGGGACTAACTACCAAACAAACTTTAGGACCCGACATAGACTTGGAATTTAGTTCCTAGGCCTAAATTCCTTTCAACATCTCTTCTCCACATAATAGACATTCTAGAGTCATTTGCACATGGACCCTAGGCCCCTACTCAAACTCAGGGCTTGTTTTAGGTTGTAGGTTCCACTTGACCTCTAAGCCCCACATCAATAGCCATATACTCCCACATCAATAGCCATATACTCCCACATAATAAATAGGCCAGAGTCATTTTCACATAGACCCTAGGCCCCTACTCAGACTCGGGACTTGTTCCAAGTCATAGGTTTCACTTGACCTCTAAGCCCCACAAAAACAACATATGCTTATTTGTAAGCCTCAAGCTCACATATAAACATGAGACTTGATCCCTATTTCCAAAATCCTTCTATCTTATATGGCCTGCAACATAATTCAAAACTCAAAACACCTCTACGAGTGTTGAACCCCTAATGGGACTTGGAACCTTGGGTTTTGATTCCCTATTTTGTTCCAATCCTCACAACTAGAAGTGCTAAAAACTAAATGCCTTATGGATGTTGGATCCCCTCACACACTTGGGGCTTACTCCCAAGCTCTCAAACATCCCTAACCTTCACAACTCACTAACCACTTCAACAATGTCGACCTTAGACTTAACCTTGAACTAAGGGCATAGTTCCAAGTTCTATGTTTGCTTAGATTCTTGCAACCCATCAACATGGAACCAAATTTTCAAGTGCTCTATCCTTTTTGATGCCTATGGCCGCCAAATTAAATTTACATTCAGATTGCAGAGTCTAGACTTCAATGTTGACTTGGAACCTATGTGAGTTCTAGGTCCTAGTTCCAACTCAAAACCCAACCCCAACCAGAACAAAACAAAGAAAGAAATTTCTATGATGAGAAAATAGCAAGGTTTTTTATTTCATGAGACAAGGCATAGCTTTCTTGTTCTTTGAGTTATTTGTGAGCGATCATGGGGATATATTCATGAGGTATTGGGATCAGAGCTAGCAATATGACAACCTCTTAAAGCACACAAATCCAAAAAAAAAAAATGAAGATTAACAATTTTCACTCTTTTAACTAAAATATATATATATATTTATATATTTATATATGAAAAATTGAAATGAAACTAAGTGCAATAAAGATAATGCTTACCATAACCACAAGATGGTGAAACTCTAGCACACAAACTAATATCCTAGAGATCTCTAAATTCCCAACAATGGTATAGTGTCATCCAACCATGTGGTACCCTTAGGGCCACCCCACTATACTAAGGGATGAACACAAAGGGTGTTATACACACTCACACCAAAAAAAGGAATATGACAACACTCACACAAAACTCACATGCTGAAAAAATCTAAATTGTTAATAAGTCCAAATTATTGGGGGGCTGTAAGTGCAATCATGGTTGAAGAAATAATAGAAAATTTATGGTTTATTCTTGCTGGTTGAAATGAATGTTGCATAGGAAAAGAATGCACAAACGAATTGCAGGTGGTGATTCGGATGGCGGAAGGAGTAGTTGCAGAACGCGAGAGCATTGTCAATCAAAAAAATGTCGGAAAGGAAAATGTTGTTGGATGGGGTTCTCAGCAGGCGGAGTCGGGAAAGCCGGTGGAAATCGATCTTTCTGACATTTTAAAGGGGGATGCAGAGCTCTTGGAGAGAAAGGCGGTTATAGGACGGTTTCTAGGGAAGAGGCTGTCACGAAAAGCAATCGGGGCTTGGGTGGTAGAAAACTAGTGGGCAGATCCGATAATAAACTTTCTTCCAAAAGGTTTTTTTGTAGCAGTTCTGGAAAGCGAAGAAGCAAGGGAAATCATTTTGGATAAATTGGATTGGAAACATGGTGAGTCATACCTTTTCCTCCAACGTTGGGAAAAAAAATTTAATCCTTTAAACTTTAAACCACAAGAAGGGCCGGTTTGGCTAAGATTATATAATCTTCCCTATGAGTATTGGTCCGGGAAATGTTTGACACTGATTGGAAACACGTTGGGAACAACAATCGAAATTGATCAAAGAAATAGCGAGTCACTAATTTATGCCAAAATAAAAAATTTGGTCGTTAAAGAGATTCTGAAGGAAATAAAATTAATAAATGGTGACCAGTCATGGCACCAATCCTTGGAAATTGAAAGGGATGTCTTCTTTTGTTTGAACTGTAGAAGAAGAAATCACATCACAAAAGATTGCAGGCGTATACTAAGAAGAACGGAGGTTGTCTGGAGGCAAAAGGAAGAAAAGAAAATGGAAATGACCCACGAAACAATTGTACAAATTAATGAAGTTGTGAAAAAAGCAGAGGAATGGGCATTGGTTGTCGCGAATAAGGATGAAGCAGTTATGTCGGTGCCTCAAAACCAACTTGAAGAAGGGGAAGTGGGGAACCAGGAGTTACATATGCAACTTACTAAATTTTAAGAAGCGTGGAGCAAAGAAATTCTGGAAATGGCCTCTTCACAAGAGGAGGAGGATGGAATTGATATTTTAGAGGAAAGGCACATAGTGCAATCTAGGAAGGCGAAATCAGCAGGGAAGGTGGGAAGGAAATCCAATAAGCAGAAACGTGAAGAAGAAGTTATGAAAGGTAATCAGCCATTAATAAAGACATATATGACAAGGTCCAAGGGAGGCGTTCCCTCCCTTGGGAAGAGATGAGGGTCCTTATTTGGATTGTTAGGGGCTTAAACGCTCCTAACAAGAAAAGACTGGTGAAACGCCAGTTGGAGATCCAAAGCTCTGATCTGATTCTACTTCAGAAGACCAAACTTGCAATTGGAGAAGTTGAAGCCTTTAGTAAAGCCTGTAAAAGATGGAAAGGCATTTTTGTGGAAGCAGCTGGGGCCTCTGGCGGCCTTGGGGCTCTCTGGAACCCCTCAACTATTGAAGTGTCATTGATAACCTCAAGTCAACACTGGATGCTTTTGGAGGTAAAAAATTTATCTTCTGCTTTCGTCTTTTCAACGTTTAATGTTTATGGCCCTACAAAATCGGACGCAAAATTCAAGGTGTGGGACGAAATAAGTGCAACAATGAGATTAAATAGGACAGTGTTGGGGGGCGATTTTAATTCAATACTTGACCTTAGTGAAAAGAAAGGTGGCTTCAAGAGTGTTTCGCAATCTCAAAAAGACTTTGCCAACTTTGTAGAAAGGAACAATCTGTTAGATATCAAGGCTACTAATGGTATTTTTACGTGGACCAATCGGAGGAAAGGTTTCACCAATATTTTGGAAAGAATAGATAGATTTCTCATTTCAGAAGATTGGTTGTTTGATGATGTCCCCCCAAAGGCAATGATTAGACCAATTTTCATATCTGATCATTTCCCTGTTGAATTAATATTATCGTTCAATTCAAAACCTGCAAGAGGTCAATTTCATTTTGAGAAAATGTGGCTCAGAATTGGAGATCTTCCAGATTTGATGAAGACTTGGTGGGAGAAACCTGTTCAAATCCAAGGCACGAGAATGTTCATCTTTCAAAAGAAGCTAGTAAGGATGAAAAATAGGCTCAAGGATTGGAATACAAATGTATTCAAAAACATTTTTGATGAGAAAGCCAGGATTGAGGAGGCATTAACAATTCTAGGGGAGAAAATACTTCAAGATGAGATGTGGTTGGAGGAGTTTGAGGAAGAGAAGCGACTAATGTCCGACTATAATGAGGTTTTGGCTCGGGAAGAATCTTACTGGAAAGCCAAATCAAGAGAAGCGTGGCTGGACAAGGGGGACCTAAACACAAGCTTTTTCCATAACTCTACAAAGATAAAGCGTAGTTGGGACAAAATAAATGAAATAAAAGATGGGGAGAGCAACCTGGTGATGGAGGAAAAAGAAATTCAAAGTCTAGGGGTCGGGTACTTTGAGAAAATGTTGGGTGGTCAAGATTTGGCAGAGTCACTTAACCTTGACATTTTGGATAGCTTAACGCCATTGGTATCGGATGAGGACAATATGGCACTGACTTGCCGTATAACAAAGTCGAAGGTCGAGGAGGCTTTATTCCAAATGAAACCTGAGAAGGCCCCTGGGCCTGACGGCTTTAATGCCCTCTTTTATCAAACTTGTTGGAACTTCATGGGGGATGATTTATCAGCGGTGGTGGAGGAGTCCCGGAGGAAAAATGCAATGTTGAAGGACTTCAACAATACCAACATAGCTTTAATCCCTAAAAAAGATAAGTGTGAAGATTTTTTAGATTATAGGCCAATCTCTCTATGTAATTCAATCTATAAGTTAATCACCAAAGTGATGGCGAACAGATTGAAAAAGATTCTGCCAAAAATAATTTCAAAAGAACAGAGCAGTTTTGTGCCAGGAAGGAATATAACTGATGGTATTGTGATAGCCCATGAAGTCATGCATTCTCTTCAGACATCTGGGAAGGCAGGTATGATCATCAAATTGGACTTAAGCAAAGCATATGACAGAGTGCAATGGCGTTTTCTTTTAAAAGTCAAGGAGAAGTTGGGCTTCAAAGAAAAATGGTTGAAATGGATATTCAGTTGTATATCCTCACCTAGATATTCGGTGTTGATAAACGACACTCCCTGTGGTTTCTTCCAAGGTGCTAGGGGATTAAGGCAAGGTGATCCAATCTCACCTTTTCTCTTCGTCATTCTCGCAGACGCCTTCAGTAGGCACATTTCAAATCTCTACAGTCTTCAAATTTGGAAGGGGATCAAGATTTTAAACTCCTTCCCAACAATATCCCACCACCTTTTTGCGGATGAAACTCTTCTTTATGGGGAGGGATCAAAGCAACAAGCGCAAATGGTGCATAGGGCAATTGATTTATTCAGGCGGAAGTCAGGTCAAGAGGTTAACTGCGCCAAATCCAATGTATTCTTCTTTAATATGGGGAAAAGGCTACAAAAGGATATTTTAGCAATTATGGGGTTTAGCGAAGGCATAATCCCATCCAAGTATCTCGGTATTCCCTTATACGTTGGGCAGACTAAAACTAAAATTTGGGAAGAAACTATATGCAAATGCAAAGGAAAAATTTCCAATTGGCGTGGTCGTTGGTTGTCACTTGCAGGATGCTTAACAATGGTGAAATCTGTCCTGGCTGCAGTTCCGATTTATATGATGGCATGTGTTGCATTAACTAAGAAGGCTGGCAAGCGAATTGTGAGCATACATAGGCAATTGCTTTGGGAGGGGGCACAAGAAGCTCATCGCATTCCTTTACTTGGTGGGATACGGTGCAAAAAGGAAAAGGAGGTCGGTGGAGCTGGAGTAAAAGCGCTTGATTTTCAAAACACAGCTTTGGGGGAAAAAATGGTTTGGAATGTCTTCGCACAGCCAAATTCCCATTGGGGGAAACTCTTGCGTGCGAAATATCTAGATTCCCAAGAAGAAGACATGATTCTAACAATTGCCAATCCACAGAGGGGATCGGCAATGTGGAATTTCATCTTGAATTGTAGGAGGCTGATAACGGATCACCTAACATGGTCGATTGGTGATGGTGGGAAGGCAACCTTTTGGTTCAATTCCTAGAACGGTTATGAACCTTTAATCAATCTGCTAGGTATGTTGGAGGTGCATCGGCAGGTTTCCGAGACATACGGTGAGCTGGTGAAAAACTATGTTTCCATCCAAGAAAAAAATGGGCGTAAGGAATTTTCATGGAAGTCTTTCAACATGCTGGACTCAGAACACAAGGTAATGCTTGAAGAAGAATTAAAAAAGAGAAGGCTATTTTTTTCAAATTCGCAAGATAAGCTAAGATGGTGTGCGGCAAGATCCGGGGTGTACTCGGTGAAAATCAGGTACGAAGTCCTGAGAAAGGAAATTTCAAGGGATGGTTGGCCAAGTAAGCTCTGTTGGGGTAAATTCGTGCTACCTAAGGCTTGTGCTTTCGCTTGGACAACTCTCCATGGTCATATTTTATCATGTGACAGGTTGTGTAGGCTTGGTTTTTTGGGCCCGTATAGATGTGAATTTTGTACAAATAATCAAGAAACTGCTAATCATATCCTTTTAGAATGTCAGTATGCACAAGATGTTTGGAGTTATTTTTGCAGGAAACTTCGTTGGCAAGGTTCGCTCCAGAATAATAACAAAGATGTTTTTTTGTCGTGGCTGCTCCTAGCAAAGGGTTCGGCTCTGGCGGGTCTCTGGATGGAGGTGTCGGCAATGATCATTTGGCACTTGTGGCACGAACGTAATGCAAGAATTTTCTGGGATAAAGCCCTTTCGGTGTTAAAGGTAATTAATAACATTGAAGGGGGTGTGAGCGAACACTTTAATATGAAGGTTGTCAACAAAAAATTTAGTTTATTTTCTACCTGGGATGAAGCAATGCTAAAAAACTGGCCTCAGATTAAAGCTCCTAAAGGTGCGCTATTAAAGGATAAATCCTGTAGAGCCAATGCAAGGTGGATGTTACCTCCCAGTGGAAGATTAAAGTTAAATTTTGACGGGGCCTCGAAGGGCAACCCGGGACCCTCCAGAGCGGGCTTTGTAATCAGGGATGAGTATGGGCTATTTGTCTGGGCAGCATCAATAAAGCTTCCATTAGGAACCAATAATGAGGTGGAGGTAGCAGGCTTTTATGAAGGTCTGAAATATTGTGTGGATTGTGAAATTCACAATGTGGATCTCGAAGGTGACTTTGAAATAATCATAAGGGCGGCCAGCTTGCGCTCAGCAATAAGCTAGAAACTCCAATCATGGTTAGTGTTGATCAAAACCCTATTGGCACAACTAAAAACCTTTACTATCTGCCATGTGTATAGGGAAGCAAAAATGCTGGCAGATCTCCTGGCAAACGAAGGAATAACACAAGCATGTCAAGTCACATCCTCAAGCAATCCTATGTTGTGGGCATTGTGCATGGAAATCTATAGAAAGGAGAGCATTTTGCATCCTTGACTACTGCAGGAAGGTAGTCAACGGGGGTCGGTGGGACGGGGTGGGCAATCTATGTCGGGGTCTCCACTACTGGCATGTCGGTGTCCCTTAGTCTTCTTCGGGAAGGGAACACTTTTTGTCATTGTTGTTTCCTTTAAAATGGTCAACAACTCAATGTGTGGGCAACGAAGATGGCATCGTGATGGGCATAAGGCAAGGTGGTAAATTGAGATCCCAGGATTAGTTGTTCAACTAAATGATGTGGCATGGGGTCTGAGATCTATCTTTGAACAAGGTGGACTGAAATGTAATTTTCTCTGTTTTGAATGAATGAATGAGTGCTACCCTCTCTGGTAGCAATTTGTCCAAAAAAAATAAAAAAATCACATGCATAGAACAATACTACAACATACAAATGAACAATGCAACATTCACATGATACTCATAACACTATCTCATCGACATTAAATATAAATCCAATGAAAGGAGAAGGATGAGAATATTAGGCATAAAAAGGAGTGTCAACACAGTCACTCAATGATATTGTGGAAAGTTTGGGAGTAGAGCTTCCTCAATGAATGTTGTGAGTGATAATTTAAAAATGCAAATGGAAACAAGTGCAATGCAAAAGACTCCTATTCTAAACCATCGCAAACCTCTAGATAGAGCTCAATAAGTGAAAGCATTTACAAGATAATAACATCAAAACCAACATGAAATGTTACCAAAAACCTCAATTTTTGAATGATTTTTCTCCTTGAATGATTGGTATGTGGGTGCTCCTTTTTGGAAGATCACCAATTTCACAACATATACTTAGCATGAGTGATGATGAATGATGAACGAAGGATAGAGTGCCTGAATTTATAGGCTTTTGGGAGAAGGAATGAATGGTCAAGGTTTGATTGTAATATCAAGGGCGGAGAATGATTGAGAGGAACTCACTAGGATCAAGGAGGAGATGGAGGGTGGAGATGAAGTTGGTTAGATTGTGAATGACTAAGATTAACTTACCAAATTTAACTTTAGTTGTGAGCATGAGGGAAATCAAGGACATGTGCACCTAAGAAGGCTATAACTTTGGGTTGTGTTGGGAGAATAAGGGGGCCATAAAGACACTTGTTCTTAGGTGCCCATCATTCTTGGAATATGTTGAGAGAATAGTGGGACCATAAGGAGAAGTGTTCTTAGGTGCCCAATTCTTGGAAACTGGTTATTTTAGCCACATATGTGAGGTGGATAATAGTTGGAAATAGGTAAGTATTTACTTATTTATTTGTAAAGAGGTGGAAAAGGTGACAAATTAAATAATAGAATTATTTAATATAAGTGATGGAATTTAGGTAAAAGGGATATGTTGTAGATTAATTAGGACTAGGTGAAGATGAATAGGCCTAGGTGAAGGTGTTTGGTCTATTGGGATTAAGTGATAGATTAGGTTGGTTCAAACTAGGTGATAGTGATTAGACCTAGGGAATATCTTAGGTGTCTATAAAGATACTCATGATGTTCACTAATTCCTAGAGTTGTGACACATCCCTCACCACTAGATCAAACCTTCTAGAGAGTTCTAGTCCTAGTAGAAAATATCTTATTTAATCTTTTAATTAATCCCAATGTTCATTATGTTTTCAATTGGTTAAAATCTCTACACATTTGTTCTTGCAGTCCCTTTGTATAGTGGAAAATAATGAGAGCCACTCCTTTACTATCCTAGACCTCAATTGTAAGGGCTCAACACTTTGAACCTACAATTTAGGCATGGCACCACACATAATTTTTACAACATGATTCTCAAAGATGCATAATTTTATTTTACATTGAAAACCATCCCATCAACAAATTGAAACACTCAAATCAAAACTTCAAATTTTTCCATTTTTTAGTATTTTATCAAAATTCTAAAAAAAATCCTTTTTCCTTCATTAATGAAGTGCATGCAACCTTGAAATTTCCTATTTTGATATGGAAGGAATTGTTACCAATTTTTTTCCTCTTGCGTAAAATTGGTGAAGATTTAGTGAAGTTTATTTGCGGGGGTATAAATTTTTTGAGTTATCTGGTGAATCACCTTACTTTCCTGTTTTATTTTTACTTTATTCTTCTATCCTTTACCTCTGTTAAAAAAAACCAGTTTTACAAGAAAATCCAAAGGAAACCAACCCAAAATCTAGAGGTCTATTCTCACCATAGGATACCCACAGCTTGAGAATAGAGTCCCATGTGCACAGGATTTATTGAGTTTTTTAGCTTAACTTCGGGTGCAAATCCTTGTGTTAACAATTTTGGCACGCCCGGTGGGACACTGAGTTGATTATCAGTTCAAAAAATAGCTTCATTTGTTATTGTTTTGATGTGAGCAGTAGTATTCTCAGCCTTTGGAGGCAATATCTACATACACCTGGCGACTCCGAGCTTAAATCTACTGGTTTCAGCAGTCTAAGTGCTGGTATGTTTTAAAATTCTTATTTCCAGCTCTTTGAATGAATAGAAATGTCAAGTTTTCAGGAAAATACATGCTTTCACCCCCCATATCATGAAAACACTACTCCTACACCTTATCATCCTTATTTAGCCAATCACAATGCTGGTTTTAATCCAAGTAGCCCTGCTATAGCAAGTAACGAGCATGCACATCATGCTTATCACCCACCCACACAGTCCCAAGAAGATCATTTCACTCCAAATTAGCATGTTGTAGAGCTAAGTGATATAAAAGGCCTATTGCAAGATTATACTGAGTAGATAGATGAGATGAATAAGAGCTTAGATCAACAAAAAGATGAGTGGGCTTATCAAGCTTATCTCCATGAACAAGAAAAGTTGGATCTTAGAGCCCAACTTCATAGGCAGGAATTGGAGGCACAAGGAGGGCAGTTTGCAAATCTTTTTGCAAAGGAGTTAATTGCACAAAAAGAAAGATACGAGCAGAAGCTCGCAAAGTTAGAAGCACAATTAATTTCTCCTCATTCATTGAAAAAATCTATATTTTTGCAAGAATTTCATCCACTTAGTGCCTTTCCAAACCCATTCTTTGGTAAAGAAATTCCTTTGTTCAACACCATGTGTTTCATACAAAATTAGCCATATGTGAGAAATTTCAGCTTGCAATATCTCAAGAGATTTGTTATACTGAGCATAACATGCTAGAACAACAAGTTATTGAGCAAGAAGTTAGTGATCAACATGAGGTTTTACATATTTTGTTCAATGAACTTCCACTTTTCTTTGAAGAGCAGGAGGTTGTACAATGTTCAATGCCAACAAATCAGTTCGAACAACAAAATGAAGATACAAAGGAAGGTAATGTTGAAGGTACTAATGATCGAGTTTTCAATTTCCTATTTGATGAACTCCCTTATTTTTTTGATCAAAATGAAGAAAGCATGCCCATGTCAATTCCAAATCCAGTTCATGAGCAATATGAAGGACAAGAAGAAGTTCAAATTGAACAAGTTCCCATATCAGAGTAGTAGATGATTCAAAGAGATGCATCAAGTATGGAGAGGAGCTGCAATTATATCAAAATCAGTACTATTTTGCTAAAAACTAAAGAAGATTTGGAGGAGGATGCCTTTTGGGATGATTTGGAGGGCTTTTGTTCAACCTTGGATGTTAAGGCAATGCCTATTGAAGTGGAAGTTCATAATCAACAGAAGGAACTTCAAGAAACAGTCCATTGGCTTGAGACCAACAAAGAGAGTTCAGGTTTTATTCACACAAAAGGGTCTCCTATAAGGCATCTTGTTCATTTGGAGGCCAAGAAGACACAAAACAAACTTTCACCCAAGCATGCAGCTTTGATAAAGGAGCAACATGCTCAACCTGCTTATACTCCTTCAAGCAGTAGTGTGTATGAACAAAAAGAAGAGGTAATCCACTTTGTCTTCATTCTTGAATGCAACTGTTTGTAAGACACCTCCTCATTTCTCAACTTTTCTCAGTTGTTCATCAACATTTAATGCATCCTGAGTTTGGAATAAAAGGAAGTTATTTCACCCAACCAGTTATGGGTTTGTTTGACCAACTTCTTTGCTGGTTAGGGTAGGATAGAGAAAATTTCAGTAGATTCTAGATGTTCAATAAGTGCTTCTGCACATAGATTAGTTGCATTTAAAGTTTCCTCTAAGTTTTTATTCTTTGCTGGGAATAAAAGCTCAAAATCTGATGTCACTAGCTATAGTTCAATGAATAGATACTTCCTATTCATAACATGGAATAGAAATTCAATGTCATCAACAACAAGTATATGCCCCATGGGACTGTAACTAATAACAACAAAGTTACAAGTAGTTACAACAGAAAAAAGGAACTCTGTACAAGGTTTTATGGGTCAAAAAAGGCATAAATGGACTCCATACCCAATGGATAAGCAAGGCAACTAGCCTAGTTGTTTAGCAGGAAAACATCCTTGAGAGGTCGCTAGAAATGTTACCAATTTTTAGCCTCTTGCTTAAAATTGGTGAAGATTTAGTGAAGTTTATTTGCAGGGGTATAAAAGTTTTGAGTTATATGGTGAATCACCTTACTTTCCTATTTTATTTTTACTTTATCCTTTTATCCTTTACCTCTATTAAAAAAAACTAGTTTTACAAGAAAATCCAAAGGGAACCAGCCCAAAATCTGGAGGTCTATTCTCACCATAGGATACCCACAGCCTGAGAATAGTCCCATGTGCACAGGATTTATTGAGTTTTTCAGCTTAACTTCAGGTGCAAATCCTTGTGTTAACAAGAATATGTTGAATCTAATGATACTCTTCTTCCCCAAATTCACCCAACATCACTAATTTCACATAAAATTGGGAAGAGAGGGCACTAATAAAAAAATTCCATGGTAATGGCTCTAAAATGGACATTTAGAAAATAATACAAATTAAACAATGAAAATTCTAGAACAAAACTCCTTCCTAGCTCTATTACATCTCTAAGTCATATTCTCCACCTAGAGTGGGCATGGCAATGTGAAAATCCCATTCAAAATGCAAGAATTTAATTTATATACAAAGGGGAAAAATACCTCTTTCAAATGAAGAACATCATCAATGAAGGTAATTCTTCCTTTAAATCCAACCACACATGTAAGCAATATTTCTCCCAAAAAAATTGTAATATACCCAAAGTTTACTCAACAATTATCACCTAAGTTTTAACTCAGAAAGTGAATAACCCAAGTTCCCAAAAATAGGGAAATGAATTTTTTCCTTTTCAATAACATAATTACACATTGGATAAATAATCTTCACATATCATTACATAAATGAAATAACATTACATAATTCCAAGTAGGATGAAACTCATCTTTTCAAATACAAATTACAATTGATTCATGATCATAAACATATACAATTTCATAACTCATAAGAGTTCAATGATCAAGGTGTCCTCATATGGATCACACTTCTGTTTCACAAGCCTCAGATGTTTTTTTCAAGAGGGAGAGCATCATCCAAGCACTTTTCCTCCAGCCACGAACTTAGCAATCCCTCGCACATCTTCTTAATTGAAAAATGGCCATGTACCCTTCAACTAAGAGTTTGGTATGGAAACCTCTAAAAATGCACATCTAAGTATTTGGTGTTGTGTCCTACATATCTAGTATGTCCATACAACTATGGATACCCTCCCAACATGCATGACTCTACTGACTAGCTATGCAATCTTGAATCACAATGAACCGACAAAGTGTAAGCAACCACTTCTACACCTACTTTAGCCAAAGTTTTGATATATAAATTCAATCCACTTTCTATGAAGTGGTGTTGTATGTTCACCCACCCTTACTTGACTTGGAAACTCTACTGACTTGAGGTTAACTCCTCTCTTGGTTTGCACCCAAGGTTATCATTCATAAAAATGGTTTCATTCAAAAAAATGATGACACACTAAAATTGATTTCATAGACCAAAACTATTTGACACAATCTCTTGAATACCTTGTTACATACTTGTAACATTCGGGATTCGACAACTGCCTCTTATTCAAGTGCTCGCCCTAACCCTAGGGAATAACCTATCCTTCTGATATAAGGGATATAAGCTCCTAAGAATGTAAGTTTTCTACTCATGGTCAAACTACCATACACATAGGTATTCATAACATAATATCATTCAGTAGATAGTAGAGACAACATACTTATATTATGACTTCCAATCCCTATGTTGAAAAGCAACATAACTCATTTAATACAACACAATATAATACTATATTATTATGATATTATCCTATAACCTTATTTTAGCTTCTCTTTGATATATTACTTAAACAATATGACCAAGATAACTACTTATCATGCACTTCATGATTCAATATGCAACTTATCTCTTGTATTTATAATATAGCTATATGTATAGACAATCTAGCTACTTGCACATGTAATCTCATTCTTCCCAATAGCAGAAATAGGCACACAATAATAGCATAATCTTATTCAAATAATAATAAAACTTAGAATCAGAATTAAAAATGAGAAAGAGAGATATCTTAATCATGCTTGGATTAAAATAGCTCCTACAACTCCTTGCTCCAAAACTCAACAACTCAACCTGTTGCCTTCTTTATGCTCAGCTATTCAATGACAAAATGAATTGCAATGATCTACAAATGAACTACAAATAAATAGATTTTCCACTCTCTCTTGATAATTGAAAATGAAGATTTCCAAATATACTTGCCCACAATACACTATTTCCTCATAATCTCATGCCTATCTAATGCTTAGAATAACAATATGAATGCACTAAAAAATGAACAACAAAACTATGAGCAATTGCTCCTTTTATAGTGCAATGGAGAAGTGGTTGATCCTTTTAAGACAACTATGCCTTGCTTATTTGTTTCCACCTCTAAAACTTATTTTCCAATCGTAGCAGCTAGATGTGCAATTTTTAGTTGCAAGCATGAATCAAAAACCAACTCTATAACCTTCCAAATCGACTTGGCTTGTTGTGTGCAACCTTCTTACTTGCTGGAAATTTTTAACACAGTAGAAAAAGTCTTGAAAATGGCACGTATAAGTCCTAATCAAATGCAAATTTTACCTCTTACTCAGTCATCCCAAGTCATGGGCTCCATAGTTATATCACGTCTTTTACTTGGTCAAAGAACTCCTTTTACATGTTGTGCAATAGTGTTTGAAACTCTATTTAAAATTTTCCTCTATCTTGGCACTTTTTCCGTCTATTCTCTTGCAAGATATGGCGCCAATGTTGGCAGCCTTTATTATTTTAAACCGCCATTACAAATAGTTTCCACTCTTGCCTTTGCATGGAATATTGTAATGGAATGAATTTGCACCCCTCACAAATTCCCCATTTACACCCCTTACCTTAGAAAAATAAAACCCAAAGATGCTATTCCACCTCATCCATCCGCTTTCCATCCATTTAGCAATTGTTTATGGTGTCGGTGGGGGAATTTATGTCAAGGATGCTAGTGCGATGTGCAAACGTCTATGCGGCACATTGCCTTCCTGAAGAGATTCCCACCTCTAGAATCTGCAAAGGTGTTACACTTCTCCATTGGAAATGAAGCGTAATGCCTATGCACCCTTGACCAACCTCGAACGACTCTTTTGGGCTCCTATCTACCTTCAAAAGATGTTCTTCATTCAATTGATCTTCTTCAAGCTTCTTCAATTTCACTTCACAATTCTACACACTTCTTGATCATTTTTCATTTCCACACACTTCCTTCACAACACTTCCACCATTTTTGAAGCTCCAAGTTGGCACTCTATTGGTTTTTATCCTCTCGTTGTTGCGACAACATTGGTACTCACAAGTTTGCGAGCTCCCATATTCCTTCACATGCTTGAGGGCACTTGGTTGGGAGGTGATATCCATTTTACTTAGCATCGTTGTTTAATTTAGTAGTGTATTATTGTTAGCATTGTTTGGTATTCTTCCATTTCAATACTTTCTTTATCACATTTTCTCTATTGTGGCTATTCTGGTTGTTCGTGGAGGTGGGAACACCAAAACGGGGGTTTGATTGCGGCAAGCCCTAAAACAGCCCCAACATTTTTCCCTGCTCTATTGTGTATAGATATTTTGTTTGTGTGGAACTTGCGGGAGGCTGGACCAACCGTAAGTTTTATTTTTGCCACCTTCACACTTGAAAAATTCTATTTTTTAAGTTAAAGTGTTCTTCTTGTTGTTTTTGTCTTTTAGTTGTATTTTCCTTTCCGTCATCATATAAAACTATATTTATCAAGTTGTTAGCGAGTTCTTTGTTAGTCCCGATTATACTTTGTACTCTCTATTCGTATGGATGCCAATGCTCAATTGGGATGCTAGAGCATCACGTTGTCATCTGTCTTCTGCGCTGGAGTCCTTTGGCAGAGAGCTGCCTAGGTTACAATCTAGGCTCAAGAATTTGCTCACCTAGTTTCCTAAGCTCTCGAGTTGAAAAAGGGATAGTGACAGATCAGTTGTCCTTCCTTTTTCACCCTCTCAAATGTCAAACTTACCTTGAACAATTCCTTTAGCGTGAGGTAGATCAAGGCAACTAATTGTACTAGACCCTCTCGTGACTTGGCGTCTTGAGTAGTCGGTCCCCCTCCTCTACACATATATACCACTAGATTGCATGGATTACTTGTCATTTCATATGGCTTCCATCATATTTCTAAAATAACAATAATATATATGATATTATTTAAGTATATATATTTATATATATGCATATTATAATATGTCCTCTATTATAACATATATATTATACATATATTGTTGCATGTATGCAGGTGTTTTCATTGATGTCAATAGGCATGTCTACAAGTTGGTATTGTCATTGATGTCAACTATGTGTTAAGGAAGTTGTTGTGTGATGAAGATGTCAAGGATATTGAGAAAATTGTGAAAAAGAGGAAAACAGGTTGTGTGCATGTGTAGTTGAGATATTGAGGAAGTGTTGTGAGTACATGGAGCTATCTTTATGTTGGAGAGATGTGTTGGAATGAAGTAATGTGCTGAGATGATGTCTCTGGTACTTGGTTTCCAAGTGTTTTTTTGAAAATTTGATAAACAGAGAAAACAATGTTCAAAATGTGTTGAGATCAATGCGAGTGATAAATGTGATGTGAATTTGAGCAAAGCAGTGCAAATATCAAAGTATTGGATTCCTAAAAGCAGTGAGCTGAAGGTGTCTGAAATCTTTCATGCAAGGCTGCAAAAGTGTTGGAGCATTTGTGGTGGATTCCTTGTTGCATTGAGAAGTTGTTCTTTGTGTAACATTTCTCTTCTATCTTCTTGTATTTATTTATGTGGTTGTGAGCCCTAGTTGTGAGCCTTTTTAGATAGTGTATCCTATTCTGGAAGTGAGCGCTTGTACCGATTTTGCAATTACTTATATTGTAAGCTAATCCTCGCCGTGGTTTTTCCCTCATTAGGTTTTCCACGTAAATCTGGTTTTCTTGTGTATGGTGTTATTTCATTTTTTGTTATCTACATTTCATGATTAATCACTTTAATAGAATAAGGATTTATTGAATGCATGTGGATCTGATTACTGTTGAGGGTTTTGATGTTTTAATTTGCTACAACTAATTCACCCCCTCTCATTTGTCTTGTTCATTCAACAATTGGTAATAGAGAAAGGTTCCTTGGAGAAGAGCTTAACCGCTTAAGAAAGACCCGAGATGGTGAAACATATTGATTTCCCTAGAGTTAATGGAATAGACTATGTATTCTGGAAGACAAAGATGGAAGGATATATGGCATCTCATGGATTTGAGATTGAAAAGGAAATAAATACTCCTTATGTTGCACCTCATAATGGTCCAAGCACAAGTAATGAGATCAAGGCATATGAGGTAAATGCTAAGGCAATATTTATTCTTATGAATAGTCTTTCAAATTTTGAATTGGTTAAAGTTATGAATCTTAAGGTTGCTAAAGAAGTTTGGGATAATCTCGAGAGTATTTATGAAGGAGATGACAAGGTTAAACAAGAAAAGTTTTAGAATCTAAAGGTGCAATTTGAGACTCTACAAATTTCTAAAGATGAAACAATTTCAACCTACATGCAAAGAGTTGATGAACTGGTAAGTGCTATGAGAGGTCTTGGTGCGCAAGTCAAAGAACCTAGCGTGGTAAAGAAATTTCTCAGATCTCTTCTTGATTCTTATAGTGAAAAGGTATTTGTTATTGAGGAAGCTACAAATTTTAATACTTATTCTAGAGATCAGTTGATTGGTACACTAACTTCATTTGAAATGAGAAAACTTAGTTTGAAAAATGGTACAAAAGTAGAGATTGCTTTCAAGGCTAGAAAATCAAAAAAGATTGAAGATTGAGATGGAGAAGATCTTGATGATGTGGAAGCTAACTTTGTAAGAAGGATGAAAAAGGGCATCAATAAGTACAAAGTTAAACTACCTTTCAAATGTTTTAGCTGTGGAAAAGCAAGTCATTATGCTTCAAGATGTCCAAATAGAATTGTGAACAATAAGAATAAGGAGAATAAAAGAAAGATGATTAAAGAAAGTTACTATGTCAAAGAAGATGCTGGTATTTCTAATGATAAATCTGATCATGGAGATGTTGATGAAAATGAATTCTTGTTCTTGGCTATAAAAGATGAATCTACTTCTGCTAACTTTGAAAGTTCTGTGAAGGAAAGTGTTCCAGAGAAGGTTGAAGGTACTTTGGTTTCTGCTTTTAATGTTAAAAAGGATAAGAATTATTGGGTTGTTGATAGTGGCTGCTCTAATCACATGACCAGAGACAAAAGCAAGTTTGTTAAACTTGAAAAATATGATGGACTCGTTAAATTTGGAGATGATTTAGGAGCCAAGATTTGTGGAATAGGTTCAATCAGTTTTGATGGAAAGCATAATACTGAAGATGTTTATAATGTTAAGGGTTAAAGGCATAATATTTTGAGTGTTGGAAAAATTTTGTAGCAAAGGATATAATCTTGTGTTTAAGGATTGTTGTACCCATTAATAATTTTTGCTTCAATAAAGCATTTTTGCTTAAAATGAGCTAAACCATGTAAAATTGTTGTCAAAAGTATGTTTTAGGTCAAATCAAACATAGGATTTTTGTGGGTTTACATTAAGGAACATATGTGCAAAATTTTGAAATTTTAAAAATTAGGGTTTCATACCCTTGTTTTTAGGAAAACCCCTAAAAATAGGGCCTTTCTAGAATTGATTGAAAATGATTTTGATACGATGAATTGACTTCACGATCACATTTGTCAAGTCAAAATCACCAAAAATTTTGTTTTACTCTGGTGGGTCTATTTTCATTTTTTAGGAAGAAAGTTAAGACCACAACCATTAATGGCAGAATGACCAGTACTAGGTTCTGAAATCTAAGCATCAAAATCTTCAACGAAGAATCCGTGGTGAAAATGCTCAAAAAGATGCTCTATGATAGAGGGGATTTTTGAAAGTGAAAATGTTAAAAATTGACTAAGTCTGGAAAATGCACGCTTTGCTACCAAGAGGAGGTTATGCAGTCAAATGCCTGTCATTTTTCCAACACTCGTACACGCAACATGATGAAGGTGATTGCTAGGATGAATATGTCCATGTCGTTAACGAAAATGCTCAAATAAGTCATGATGCACGATGAACACGAAGTGTGAGGAGATGAAGATTTTGAATGAAAATGATGAAACTACACCTAAAAGCAGCCCTACAGGCCAGGGGCTCCCATGAAGTTAAAGGGTCAAAGGTAGTCATCAAGTGTTACCAAGACAGTCATCTCCTTTGTGTTTTTGTTGGCTTTCCAACGCATTGTCAAGCAAGATTATCTAATTCATCAATCATCGGCAAGAAAAAGTGGAAACATGAGATGTTGAAGGCAGGTATAATCAAAGAAATGCAGACAACCAAGGAAAAAGTGCCCCTGCAAGCCAAGGGTGCCCTTCATTTTGAGTCACTAGATGAACTATTCAACATTTGTTTTCTATAAAGCATTTGCTTAATATCTTCTCAGCTTCGTGTTCAATCCAGTTGCACAATCACAGGACTTGTCAAGCATCCATAGATGAAGATCAAGCATAAAAAACCATAGATGAAGATGATATGAAAGACACAAAAATTGACTAAGTGTCAAGGAAAATGCATCCTCCTAGAAATAGGCACCCATCTTTTTGGGTAGGCAGATGTAGTCTGTAAGCTCAGTGACCTCCAAGATGACCTCTGTTTTGATCAATCTTAATGACACTATCAGCAAAGACAACAGACAAATCAAACATATGACGACAGAGATTGAACTAGGATCATTCATAAAAGTTTGCAACATGAAAATCACAAGTCAAAAATTCAAAGGCGCCCCTACAAGCCAAGGGCGCCCATGCTTTTGAACTACCTAAGTCAACTTTCAAGATCCACAAAGCTAGTCATCCTTTCCAGGACGGAGCTAGTAATCCATCCCATGTTTCAGCAAGATCATTAGACTCAACAGTCATCAGTGATCCCAAATCAGAGCACAGAGGGTCAAAATGGAAGAATTGAAGAACACTCAAGAAAATTGACCAAGTCTGGTGAAAATGCACCTTCTTGGGAAAAGGTGCCCAAGAATCAGAGGCATTAGACTCAGGTTTTGAGCTTTGCAACTCACAAGCACACTTCATCAGAGTTGTTCCACCTCAGCAATGGATCTATCAACAACACCTCAAGATCAACTAAGCAACCGAAAAACAAGGATCGAACAAAGGCACTTCACCATGAAAAAAGAGTGAAAATATCTTCAACTCTTCAAAGGGACACCTAAAGCAAAAGTAAGACTCTGTTGACTAAATTTGTCTATTTAGACAACCTTTCCATGTCTAAAATGTATTGGTGGAAATCACTCCCGGGAACTCCAGGTCAAGCTAATTAACTCCTTAATCAAGAGTTGGCACCCACACTTGATCCATTCAACATCAAACACTATATCTCAATCCTAGGCATCATAATTCAACATCTTTCTTTGCAAGTTGAAGCCAAGAACAACATTTTCTTCTCCAAGACATCTTTTCAAGATCTGACAGAGGGGTTTCATCGTTCTTCATTTTTTTTTTGAAGATTAGTTGCACAGAAGGATAATTTATCAGAGGTTGCATCAAAAGGCACAATTTTTCCAGAAAGACAGTTGATAACTTCCAATCTTCTTATCTTTTTCTCTTTTCTTGTCTCGCATCTTCTTGCATGTCCAAGAAAACAACGGATAATCACATATCTGACCAATTGGGTATGACCAGCACATTTTTTCAGCAAAACCCACTTGTTTGAATTTTTCCAGAAACAACAAACTTGTTGACCCTATTTTTGGGGATTTATGAAAAATTCACAAATCTAAAAAAATCAAATGAACTAGTTTTGTTCAGCATTGAAGCACAAACAATACCCATGTGTCAGATTTTTTTGAGAAAAATGCTTCTCAACAAGTGCTATTTTTAGGGGTTTTCAGAAAAGTACCTGAACAATATCAAGTGCACAGTCAATCTTTAAGTTTTTCAGAATGTAGTTCTCCCAAGTTGAATACAAGACCAAGATGGTCTTGGCTCATGATTTCTTGAAAATGATTGAAACCAATCTGCACCAGGTACACCCAGAGGTCGACTCGGAAAGGTTGGAAGGCATAGACCAATGCACCTTACAGAACATCAAGCAATTCAGATTGCTTGAGGCTGCATCAATACCCATCATAATACATAGCATGGAATTTGTAATTGCTTGTATTAAGCATTACAACCCTACCACACAAGAGATCTAATCAGTGGATGGATAACTGATATGCAGCGTTAAGCCTCAGGATGTTGAAAAGTGTTTTTCCATTCCACCATGTCTGAAAAATGTGGTCATCTCTATGAGAGAATGTGAAAAGGCATTCAAAGTGTCAAAAGACAAGTGGTAGAAGAGAATGGAAAAAAAATGGCTAAAAGGAAAAAAGGACAACTTACCCAAGAATGTGGGACATGAAGAGTTTCGAGTTGAGTATGCAATGATGATCACTTTACTCAACTGTATCACTGGACAGGAGGAGGCAAACCAATTTCAGTCATGGATGTACTATATCATCGCCAAAATTGTAAGAAACAAAGAGCACTATGTTTGGCCAACCCTCATCAGTGATACGCTCCACAAGCAAATGATCGGGTTTTTAGAGGCTCACAGGTTTCACATGTGCTCATATCTTGTATACTTGATTGCCTTCCAAGGCCATTTTAGAGCATTAAACATTGTGGGAACCTTAGGTGTGCAGAAGGTTCACAAACATTTTTCATGACTTGAGTTCACACAAGAAGAAAGGAATTTCAAGTGGATAAATGATCTCTTCCTAATGCACACCATGAGGGACATCAACCATGAGATGCATATACGCATATCACAAGCAACCACGAAGGCAATGGTGGATTGAGTGGATTGGTTCATCCAGTTCTCTACCTTCACCTATATACGCGTATATGGATACAACAGTCATCCCACCATGTTACCTCGCTATCCATCAGATAGGGTGGTCTTCATGGAATTCTTGTGGCAGATGTCTTAAGTACATTCGCATCTACGTAACAAGTGCAAGACAGCCACAAAATTTCCTCTCTAGATGGGAATTTATAGGTGTAAGATTGCAGCTGATGCCAAAAACATGGGCCAGGAGACTGTGAGACTTAATCTCAAGTATCTCATCGAGAGACGGTCATATGATCCTAAAGGCCTTTATGCAACACACCTCAAGAAACACTCTTCAAATGAGTCTTCTATGGAGGACTTTTGGGTCAATTGTGAAGATGAGTTTGATGTACGAAGACGTAACTATAGTCAGTTGAGACTTCCACAAATTGTTGATTTCATGACAAAAGATGTGGAAGGCCTATCTGATGATGATGGGGAAGTTATTCTTCCTTCATTCTTTGTAGACCAGGTGGACTCACAACTACTTGGAAAAGTGGATTGGTATGCCAAGGAAAGTACGTCTATAGAGGAAAGAACCAATAGGGTTGTCGAAAACAAACAACTCTACTTGGACTGTAAGAAGACAAGGTAGTAATTCCCCACACAGAGCTGCCACCAATTCATCCTTCACTACCTTCCATGTCAAGGAAGAAGCCCAAACAGAAGCAATGGAGTAACCCTCCTAAGGGAGTCAAAATTTTAGGGTACATAAGGGGAAGAATACAAACTGCTCATACAAATCAACAAGAGGTACATATAGAGACAACCACAAGCATACCTGAACCAGTGATTGAGACAATCACAGCCGAGACAGAGCCAATGATGGAAGCAATTACAATTGATATAGTGTTAGTGGTGGAAACAAAATCTCCCACTTCACCACCATCACAACAATCACCAGTCCCCATTGACTTGGATTCACCACCATGAGACATCATTGTGCAATCCCATTCGTCAAGAATTCAAGGGCCTAACATTCCTTCGAGTGAGACTAGTCAAAATTCATTTTGGCTTGAGAGTCTCCTAGGAAGGAAGAGAGAAAGGCCATCCTACCAACTAGACTTCACAGAGTTTGATCATGTCCCTCAAGACATGCCAGTAAAGAAGTTGAAGAAGCAGGTTCATGTAGGAAAGAATGTCGACAACGAATTTGTCATAGAAACAGCTGCACCACCTGAGGATAGGAATACACATGAGGTAGAGGTTAATGACTTCACCTTGTCAAAGATCAACCTCAGT
Source organism: Sequoia sempervirens (assembly GCA_007258455.2). NCBI lineage: Eukaryota > Viridiplantae > Streptophyta > Pinopsida > Cupressales > Cupressaceae > Sequoia > Sequoia sempervirens. Next base: position 1,276,632,714 of record VDFB02271358.1, on the reverse strand, counting down.
AAGACCACTCATCAGGTGGAGGCAAATCTCCTTGAAGTTGCATCAGTGAGCATCAAGGAAAGAATGGCTAAGGATGACAAAGATAAAGCAACCTTAAAGTTGAAAACCAGCAGCTGAGATTATACATATCTACTTTGATGTACAGTACTCCAAACATCTTTTCCTTGCCACGAGAGATGCTAGACCTCCCTGCGGAGAAAAATCACCACCAATTGATCCTGTATGGAAAATACTTGAGAATTCAAGTGGAATAATTTGTCATCAGAGGATGGTGTATACTCACAGAGCTGTATCAGCTAAGGAACAAAGCTCATGAACTCTGCATGGAAATTCAACAATCAGAGAAAAAGGCAGTAGAGAAGAGGCCTGGGGATGAGATCACTATCTCAGAATTACAATTGGCATACCAATCAGTTACTACAATGGAGAACAAGCAACATCTTTTCGCTTGGAAAGAACAACTTGCATACAGGGTGAAAGCATATGACACCAACTCTGTAGAATTGATTAAGTACTGAAAAATTGTGGTAGGTGTTATCAACTTCGTAAGAATGTTGGTAATATATATCCCTTGCCTTTATCAACACAAGGGAAGTGCTTACATTGAGCTAGCCGAAGTGCAAACACAGTTCCAAAATCTCATCTATGACATTTTTTGCAGTGACCCTACTGGTTGCGAGTTGAGTAAGATTGCAGTCATGTCAACAAAGTTGGATGACAAAGCTACAAAGTGTATTGAATATCATTAGTAGATTGTGAGTGATGAGGACATGCTTAGGCGACATGTCATCATCCTACGGAGCATTGATTTCTCGGAGGTAGAAGAAGTCAACGACTGGCTAGAGGAGTTGTTGACTAGAGGTGAAGAGGTGTAAAGCACCTAGAAAGGACGTCCTACCCTCCAAAATAACATTAATGACAAACAAGAGTTAACTTGATTCCCCTTTCCAAGTTAACTCACTGTCCCACAAATCATGCATGCCATATCCCACTAATTATGTATGTCTATTCTAGATCTCCACTAATTGTGGATCTCTATTTTGGAGGCACTTTTGTAATTTGAGTTCACTTTTAGTTTAGTTTCAATTAACTAAAGTAGATTTCCATTTAACTGCTTGATCACCTACTTTTAGACATAGGAATAAATCTTGTTTATTGATTGGTAAGAACTCAATGTTAACTCAATGAGACTTTAGGGTTGCCTACTACTTTGAGTTCATAAATAAGAGCCTTTTCTCATTATTTTATAACTTTACTTCACAATAGAAAATTTTTGAACTAAAAAGCCTTAGACTTTGTTCGCTTAGTATATATTCTTGAATTGTATTTGTTATAGTTAAACACCAAGTACAACTTGTGTTCTCTCGATTCAAATAGGTGGGTTCAATCCATGTTCATGTATTCTTGGTTTATTGCTTCATGTGTGATTGTCTCTTTGACACAAGTTGTCCCAAAGTGTAATATTTGATCAAATATTGAGATAATAAATCAGGAGAGCTACCTTGCCTTTGATCCAAAAGTCTCAAGTTTTATCATTGTATGTTGTTATTAATAATCTTCTTTTGATCTACACCTTAGAAAGAGCATTGTTTCTCCTTGGGAATTTAGGCAGTAAGATTATTGTTCTTTATTGTTTCTAGTAGTTTACATTTCAGCCTACACCTCGGAAAGGATATAGTGCCTCCTTGGGAATCCTAAGATATAACCTACCGTTTGAAGATTACTTGTGTGGATTCTATTTTGGTGTAAATCTCGGAGTTCAGAGCCTTCAGATGCATTCTAGGAGAAACATCCATCTAAGTGATTGAACCATTGAATTCCTGCTCCTATGTTCTCTTGCTCTATTTATCTAGAGGAGATATGATAGATTAAAAGTTAGCTTAGTTGTAGTTAAGATCTGCAGAAACCAACGAAAACCTTAGCTGCAACACATTGTGTTTATGCACCCTTGTGTCCTGCTGCTGAGTAAAAAGATAGGAACAATAGTTTACTTTACCTTTTACACAAACATCAACAACAAGAGGGAGCCTCCCCTCCTAATTTGAAGAAGCAGTTACTACCTACTTGCAATAGTTAACCATTTCCAATAAGCACTCCAGAGGTGCTAATTGAAATACCAACAAGGATGAAACATGTGAGATTAGAAAAGGGTCTGGAACTATATTGCTATTGGTAAGAGGACATATGGAAATATCTATCAGCTTAAGGGTGTTGATGGTCATTGCTCTATTTCTTAGATTAATGATAGTTGGTTATGGTACCGTAGGATGTGTCACATGAATTTTGATAATTTGGTTAGAATCGGTTCAATTCACGTAGTGAGAGACCTACCAAGAATCACAAAGACTATCAATGTTGTTTACAAGAATTGTCAATTTGGAAAGCAAGAAGTAACTTCAAAGGAAAGGAACAATCTACTATCAGACTACTGAAATTAATACATACAGATCTTTGTGATCCTACAAGGGTGAGAAGTCTTCAAAGTGACAGGTATTTTATTCTTTTGATTGATGATTATTCTAGAATGACACAGGTTACTTTTCTTAGAGAGAAATATGATGCACTAGATAGATTCAAGGCATTTAAAGCTATGGTTGAAAATGAAATGAATGTGAGAATCAAAATTTTGAGGTTTGATAGAGGTGGAGAATTCACCTCCAATGATTTTAACATGTTTTGTGAAGTTCATGGAATAAGAAGGCACTTGTCTGCCCCTAGAACTCGTCAGCATAATGGAGTGGTTAAAAGGAAAACCAGACTATTCAAGAAGTTGCTAGAACTATGATGAAAGAAGGAAATCTACCAAAATTCTATTGGAGAGAAGCAATTCATATTGTTGTTTACAGACTTAACAAATTTCAAGAAAAAGCTAACAACACAAAGACTTCCTATGAGTTATGGTATGGAAGGATTCCTATGCTGAAGTACTTTAGAGTATTTTGAAGCAAGTGTTATATCAAGAGAGATGAAGAAAACTTATGAAAGTTTGATGCAAGGTATAATGAAGGTATCTTCCTTGGATATTCTACTAAAATCAAAGCTTACAGATGTTACAACAAAAGGCTAAGAAAGATCATTGAAAGTGCAAATGTTAAGGTTGATGAAAATTTGCAAAATTCAATTGTAGTAGATGGGTATGTGTCAGATGAACCTAATTGCAGAGAAGAAGAAGAAAAATATACAGAAAAAGAAGTATGGAATGAAGAGGAAGAAGCTTTGGAGAATACCCCTAAGACCCCTAAGTATGTGCAAAAGAATCATTTTGAAGAATAGGTCATTGGAGACAAGAGGAAAGGAGTATTGACAAGAAGCAAAGCTGGTGAAGTTGAGGTAAATCTGTGTTTAATTTCTAAAGTTGAACCTAAAATAGTGATTGAGGCATGCAAAGATGAACATTGGATGAATGTAATGGAAGAACTTATGCAGATTAAGAAAAAATAGACTTGGGAATTGGTTCCTAGATCGACAAATAAGAACATAATTGAAACTAAGTGGGTATTTAGAAACAAACCGAATGAGAATGGAGAAGTGGTAAGAAACAAGGCAAGACTTGTGTGTAAGGGTTACTCACAAGTGGAAGGTATATACTTTGAGTAAACATTTTCTCCGGTGGCTAGGATGAAAGCTATTAGGATGTTTTTGGCATTTTCAACATACAAGGACTTTAAAGTTTATCAAATGGATGTGAAGTCTGCTTTTCTGAATGGTGAATTGGAAGAAGAGGTTTATGTGGAACAACCAAAAGGATTTAAATTGTTAGATCAACTAGATATGGTGTGAAAAATGAAGAAGGAATTGTATGGATTGAAGCAAGCTCCCAGAGCTTGGTATGCAAGATTAGATAGATATTTGATACAACAAAGATTCTGTAAAGACACCACAGATAGTAATATTTACTTCAAAGTTGAGAAAGATAAAATCTTGATAGTGGTTGTGTATGTGGATGATATTATCTTTGGAGGAAATGAAGTTATATATAATAAATTTGATAAAGAGATGCAAAAAGAGTTTGAGATGTCAATGATTGGGGAGATGAATTTCTTCCTTGGGCTGCAAATAAATAAAAAAGGCATTTTCATTTCATAGTCAAAGTATGTCAAAGAGATATTGAAGAAGTTTGGAATGGAATATTATGAAGCAATATGCACTCCTATGGTGACTAGTTGTAAATTGAGAAAATTTGATGATTCACCTAAGGCTGATCAAAGCAAATATAGATCTATGATTGGTGGACTGTTATATCTAATTGCTACTAGACCGGATATCATGCATGTAGTTTGTCTTGTTGCAATAGTAAAGAGGATATTAAAATATTTAAGAGGCACTCCAGATTATGGCTTATGGTATCCTAAGGATACTGATTTTACATTAAGTTCTTATATCGATGTAGATTGGGTTGGTTGTGTTGATAACAGGAAAATTACAAGTGGTGGTGCATTCTTTCTTGGATGTAGATTGGTGTCATGGTTAAGTAAAAATCAAGATTCAATTTATTTATCTACTATAGAGGCTCAGTATATTGCAACAACATATTTCTATACACAAGTAGTGTGGATGAGACAAACATTGAAGGATATCAATATATGATGAGCCTATATCTATCTTCTGTGATAATAAAAGTGCAATTAACATTTCAAAGAATCCAATGATGCATTATATCTATCTTCTGTGATAATAAAAGTGCAATTAACATTTCAAAGAATCCAATGATGCATTCAAGGACAAAGCTATGTATATCAATTAGGTATCACTTTCTGAGAGAGAAGGTTATGGAGAATGAGGTAAAGCCTGAATATGTACCTACAAAGGATCAGATTGTTGACATATTTACTAAGGCTCTTCCTAAGGATACTTTTGAGTATCTTTGGGAGAAGTTGGGGGTTATTTCCCCTCCTTTGAACTAGATGCATATGGAGATGCACTGGTCTAGTGGATCTATGGATTCATTTATTTTATGGATTGATGCTAGTGGCTACCTCTAAGGGGGAGTAGGTAGTTTCTTGTGTTGTCATTTTGCAGAGTTGCTAATTTGGTTGGGTGTACTCCTAAGGTGGATTATTTAGAGAAAGTATCTTGGTTCAATTTCAAAGGGGGAGAACAATGCAAAATATTTTATCCCTTGCCATTGATGTCAAAGGGGGAGAAAGAACCATTTGAAAATGTTTATCTACTCAGGGGGAGAAAAGAAAGGAAATCATGAGAAAGTGTATTCAAAGTTGTTGAGTTGTCTTTGATGGTTTTTCACATCTTGTGTTACCATCAATGACAAAGGGGGAGATTGTTGCAAGTATGCAGGTTTTTTCATTGATTTCAACATGCATGTCTATAGGTTGGTGTTGTCATTGATGTCAACTATGTGTTGACGAAGTTTGTTGCATGATGAAGATGTCGAGGATATTAAGAAAATTGTGAAAAAGAGGAAAATAGGTTGTTGCAAGTTGTGTGCATGTGTGAAGTGTTGTGAGTACAAGGAGTTATCTTTATGTTGTAGAGATGTGTTGGAATGAATTAATGTACTAAGATGATGTCTCTGGTACTTGGTTTCCAAGTGATTTTGGGAAAATTTGATAAACAAAGAAAATAATGTTGTGTAAGTGTTCAAAATGTGCTTCGAGATGTGCTCTATGTTGATGCTATGCCTATGTGGATCTGACATGTTGTTCAAGGTTGTTAGAGTTGCTATATCCAAAATTTGGGTTTTTAGATTGTTGTGCAGTGTGAGATATTTTCACCAATGTGTGAACCAGTTTTTCAATGATGTTTTCTGTGGTCTGGGAGAAATGTATTTTCTCCGCGTTTCTCCAGAGTTTGGCTTCAGGTTGTGCAAATTTAGGAAGTTGCTTATAATTTGTATCTTTCAGAATTCAAGGTTTCACTTGATTTGGTATAGTACAGTGTGTGTTTTATGTGTCAGTGTGCAAATAAGGTCAATTGGATGTTCTGGGTTGAAGTATCTCTATGATGTGAGTTTGTATGAAGTATTTGTTGGATCTTAGGTGGTTTTTGGATTATTTTATATCATGTTCAAGTGAATTTTGTTGTCTAGAAGTTTCAAATTGATTTAAGGAAGTGTGTACGTAATGTTTTATGGTTTTTAGCATGGGTATTGGCCGACCTTGTGTTAGCACTACATGTGAAGTCTATGAAAGTGTGTTAGGATTAATTTGGATCCTAATTAAGGATTTATATGGGTCACCTTCATTCCTAATCTACAATGGGAATGTTTAGGTGTCGACCTAATTTGAAATTTTAAGTGTAATAGATAGTTGCTGACCTTGGATAAGGTTTTCAAGGCTGAGGTTGATATAAATAAGAGTGATGTTGTGAGATGAAAGAGAGAGACAAGATAGATGTGAGATTGATGCGAGTGATGAATGTGATGTGAATTTGAGCAAAGCAGTGCAAATTTCAAAGTATTGGATTCCTAAAAGCAGTGAGTTGAAGGTGTCTGAAATATTTCATGCAAGGCTACGAAAGTGTTGGAGCATTTGTGGTGGATTCCTTGTTGCATTGAGAAGTTGTTCTTTGTGTAACAATTCTCTTCTATCTTGTTGTATTTCTTTTTTTGGCAGTGAGCCCTAGCTATGAGCCTTTTTGGATAGTGTGTCCTATTTTAGCAGTGAGCCCTTTTACCAATTTTGCAATTACTTATATTGTGAGCTAATCCTCACCATGGTTTTTCGCTCATTGGGTTTTCCACACAAATCTGGTGTTCTCTTGTGTATGGTGTTGCTATTTTAGTTTATGTTATCTACATTTCATGATTAATCACTTTAACAAAATAAGGGTTTATTCAATGCACGTGGATCTGATTACTGTTGAGGGTTTTGATATTTTAATTTTCTACAATTGATTCACCCCCCTCTTAGTTGTCTCGTTCATTCAACATATATTTATATATCTATATCAATCAATTAAATATACATATATTAATATATATATATATATAATATTACCATCATTTAAACATAAGAATATATATATATATATATATATATATATATGTAATGTATATATGAATGTTTGCATATGTATTGTATATCTACATATGGGTGTACGTAGACATTATTATCTATGTATGCACATATTTACATGCATACATATGCATGCGCTACCACATAGATATTTTGTATATATGTATACATACATATATATTCAAATACACAATATATATCTCATTCTCATCACAAAGATTTTAACATAGTAACTCAAATTGACTAAACAGTAAATATAATTAAAGACAACCATCCTAACTTTCCTATCAACCAAAAAGCTATCAACTTGGTTTAATGCTTATCAACAAAAAACTTAAACTAACTCAACAAGGTTCCTTTAGCCTATGGGAGTGAGTGTGTGTGTCTACTCAGATAGACATATCAATGGTTCCCATACCAACCTCCTCTCTTGGGTGATACTCTCCCTCCCCCTCTAGAGGGTTCAAGCCACACACATACAAGCCACCACTTTAATATTTTCTTATCATTCAAGAATTTTCTTTTTAAAATGCCAAGAGGAGGGTTTGAGAGAGGGGTTTTTGGAAAGAAAGGATCAATATACAATACTACAACATACAAATACACAATGCAAAATTCACATGATACTCACAACACTATCTCATTGATGTTGAATATAAAATCCAATGAAAAGAGAAGGATGAGAATATTAGGCATAAGACAAGGAGTGTCAAAACAATCACTCAACGATATCGTGGAAAGTTTGGGAGTAGAGCTTCCTTAATGAATATTGTGAGTGATAATTCAAAAGTACAAATGGAAACAAATAAAATTCAAAATAATACTATTCTAAACCATCAAAAACCTTTAGATAGAGCTCAACAATTTAAATCAAACAAGATAATAACATCAAAACCAACATGAAATGTTACCAAAATCCTCCATTGTTGAATGATTTTCTCCTTGAGTATTTGTATGTGGGTGCTCCTTGCTCGAAGATCACTAATTTTACAACATATACTTAGCATGAGTGATGATGAATGATGAATGAAGGATAGAGTACCTAAATTTATAGGATTTTGGGAGAAGAAATGGATGGCCAAGATTTGATTGTGAGATTAAGGGTGGAGAATGGTTGAGAGGAATTCACTAGGATCAAGGAGAAGATGTAGGGTGGAGATGAAGGTGGTTAGATTGTGAATGGATAAGATTAACTTAACAAATTTAGTAAGTAGTTGTGAGTATGAGGGAAATTAGGGGTGTGTGCCCCTAAGAAGGCTATAACTTTGGGTTGTATTGAGAGAATACAGGGACCATAAGGATGCCTATTCTTAGGTGCCCATTATTCTTGGAATGTGTTGAGAGAATAGTGGGATCATAAGGAGAAGTACTCTTAGGTGCCCAATATTCTTGGAAAGTGGTGAGGAAATATAGGCTTAATTAAATATTAATATTATTTAATTATTTTAGCCACATGTGTGAGGTGGATAATAGGTGAAAATAAGTGTTTATTTCTTTATTTGTGAGGAGATGGAAAACATGGAAAATTAAATAATAAAATTATTTAATTTGAGTGATGGAATTTAGGTGAAAGAGATATGTCCTAGGTTAATTAGGATTAGGTGAAGGTGAATATGCCTAGGTGAAGGTGTTTGGTCAATTGGGATTAGGTGATAGATTGGGTTAGTTTAAACTAGATGATAGTGAATAGACCTAGGGAATATTTTAGGTGTCTACAAAGATACTTGTGATATTCACCAATTCCGAGAGCTATGACACATCCCTCGTCACTAGATCAAATCTTCTAGAGAGTTCTAATCCTAGCAAAAAATTATCTTATTTAATCTTTTAATTAATCAAAATGTTCATTATATTTTCACTTGGTTAAAATCTCCACGTGTTTGTTCTTGTAGTCCCTTTGTATAGTGGAAAACAAAGAGAACCATTCCTTTACTATCCTATACCTCAATCATAAAGGATCAACACTTTGAACCTACGATTTGGGCATAACACCGCACATCATTTTCACAACATGATTCTCAAAGATGCATGATGTTATTTTACATTGAAAATCACTCCATCAATAGATTAAAACACTCAAATCAAAACTTAAATTACATTTTTTAATATTTTATCAAAATTATAAAAAAATCCTTCTTCCTTCATTATTGGAGTGCATGCAACCTTGAAATTTCCTATTTTGATATGGAATGAATATGTTGAATCTAATGATACTCTTCTTCCTTGAATTCACCCAACATCACTAGTTTCACATAAAATTGGGAAGAGATGACCCTAATAAAAAAAATTTGTGGTAGCGGATCTAAAATAGAAATTTAGAAAATAATACAAATTAAACAATAAAAATTATAGAACAAAACTTCTTCCTAACTCTATTATATCTCTAAGTCATATGCTCCACCTAGAGTGGACATGGAAATGCAAAAATCTCATTCAAAATGTAAGAATTTGATTTGAATGTAAAGGGGAAAAGTATCTCTTCCAAATGAAGAACACCAATAATGAACGCAATCATTTGTGTAAATCCAATTACACACTTAAGCAATATTTCTCTAAACAATTTCCACACACATACAAGCCACCACTTCAATCTTTTCTTGTCATTCAAGAATTTTCTTTTTAAAATTCCAAGAGGGTTTGAGAGAGAGGTTTTTGGAAAGAAAGAATCAATAATAATTTTTTTTCCTCCTTTTTTTCGCATTCTCTTTTTCCTTTATTTTTCTTTTCTTTTCTTTTCCAAAATAGTATTTTAGAAGAATCAAAATAAAAGCATACTATTCATTAACTTTTATCTTTTCTTCAATGGATAGTAACTTATTTAATTCCCCAAGGTAATTAAATATAAACATTATTTTTCATAAGAATAAATTAAAATGATATATTTTCCTCCTTTGATGCATAATTAGACATTATTTCTATAATTATAATAAACACACAATTAAATATAACTTTCATATTTCAGATATTAAAATAGAAACAAGAGCATATAAAATACTCACATACACTTCACAAGTTTTGCACAACATAAGGATTTCAAAATTACCTTCGA
>VDFB02271358.1:1276550667-1276620667 GCA_007258455.2 Sequoia sempervirens | reverse complement strand
CGATTATGTGCTTTTAGTGAGATGTGTAATGCCTCACATGTGTTTTTGTTGAGATTTAATGTTCATGTTATGTGGTACAACCCTTGGTTTTGTATATGCTTTTGGGGTCTCCAAGGAGAGTGGCTCTTCGTGGGGGCTGGTGCCTCAAAAGGAGGAATGGCCAGGATAACCCACGTAGGAGTTAGATTAAAAAGTGAAAACCTAATAAAATAATTAGGGGGATGGGTAGTAATAACATAATAAGATAATCTTGGATACCTCGTCTATCCATTAGGGCTTTCACACACTAATGGTAGACTAAGAAGGCCATGGTTGGCAAGGTCTTTACCTTGTCCTCATGAGAGGTTAACGACTCTGCATGAGTCACCTTATGGGGCCAACGCCTCAAGTAGGAGGAAGGGCAAGGATAACCATAGATGGGGGCCGACGCCTCATGTAGGAGGAAGGGCCAGGATAACCCATGTAGGACTATGCGATGACACTCTCCACTAGTTGCCCTTATGTTGTGATTTCTTACTTGCCTCTAGAAGTGATTTATGGTTGTTTCTTTTGAGCTATTTATGATGTGGTTAATGGTCTTGTGTTTATTGTGTTTGGTTCCTAGTTGTTGTGAGTTTATGATCTATGTACTCTATTGTGGTTGCTATTGGAGTTAGTGTTACTATGTTACTGTTTTGGAGTTTAGTCTTGTTGGCATCCTTGATCGTGGTCACTTCCTTTTCACCTCCGAGCACGGGGGGTGGGTTTTTCTAAAACTCACGTGGTCGGGTGGAATGTGCTCTGCACTCGTTGGGTTCCCAATCAATGTTTGTTCCACACAGTATCTTCCAGATGGAGCTGTACCTGATGTTCCTAATGTATTTCTGATATTCCTTGTATGATTTATCTACCCCACGTGTATGGGAGATTTTGATGTAACTCATGTATATGATCATGTAATGTATTAAAAGATGATGTAATGTAAATGCACTCTTGTAGTCATTCATGATTTATAAGATTTATGATGGTTTGGTATTGTGTGATGTATTTATACTTATGCTTATGGATATATGGATGTTATCTCTTGCAAATGGTTATTTTAATGTCTATGATGGATGTAAAGTTAGTTAATTTGTTTAGTTTTATATGGAACTTTCGTTATGGTTGGTTTTATGCGATGTGACCTCGCGTGCCCCAAAGGACTTAGATGTTTAAGATGTTATCGTGTAATGTAATAATGTATAATGGTTCTTTATATGTTTACTTTGTGTTATAAAAAAAATGTGTGCATAGTTGTTGTCCTTTGGGGTTTGCACGACGGGCGTTACAACTTGGTATTAGAGCCAAGGTTGCTAATGCTAGGTTCTTTGGGTAGTTTTAGTCCATTAGGAAACCTTTGTGTTTGAATATTGAGCTCACTTGTACCTTTATCTTGTTGTGTCGAAATATGCCTTGAGGTAGAGGACGTGGTCAAGGAAGAGGACGTGGTGCCAATCGTAGAGCAAACTGGAAAAGTCCATTAGTTCCAAGTTCCCACGGTTCAAAGCATGAGGAACGAAAGAGTCCTCAAAACAATCCATCAAGCGGTGGTTAGAACCCAAAATAGCCTGGTTTAGATGGACAGTTGCGACACCTTTTGGGGGAGATTCTTGATCGGTTGGGACCCAGGTCGGAGGAGGAATAGTGGGTCGAGAGAGAAAGGGAAAGGTCATCGAGGCAAAGGGAAATAACGGCATATCAGGATGTAGTGCTAGTTGGTCATATGAGAGACTTGATGAGAGCACACCCGCCTATTTTTGATGGTTCTAGAGGAGGTCTGGAAGCATAAACATGGTTAATCAATTTGGATCGATGCTTCGCGATGCACCCCTATGTTAGCAATACCAAAGCTCGGTGCGCAGTCATGCATCTGCGAGGCTTTCCCATCCACTTGGTGGCGGCTGGAAGAGAAAAAGTTACATCTAGATATTAGCATGGTCACATGGGACCTATTTCTAGATAGGTTCAGGGCTCGCTTCCTTTCAGATCATTGGAGGAAACGTAGGGTAGATGAGTTTCATGACCTTAAGCAAATGTTAATGTCTGTTGAACAATATGAGAGGCGATTCTATGAATTAAAGTAGTATGTAGGGATTAGCCATGATGAGGGGATGTTAGTTCAACATTTTTTTCAAGGCTTAAACACCCGAATTAGTGGCGGCATGCAAGTCTTCAAACCAAAGACGATGGAAGTTGCAGTTGAAAAGGCTCGATTGGTAGAAGAAAATTTGGCTATGGCCTTGGGTGGTCACATTGGAGTGCAGATTGGCAGTGCGCCTACACCTGGCTTTGGCACTCATGGAGGTCAGACACAGGCTACAGGATCTTTTAGGAACTGATATGCACCCTCTAAAGGGGGTCAACAACAGTAGCAACAATCGCAACTGAAGCATAAAAACTCTCCATCTCAGCAGAGTGGTAATTCTCAGTTTCAAAGGGATCGGAATTGGAACCGAGCTCGTTAGGAGAATTTTGAGTAGCCCACACCAAGTTTTCAGTCAACGCCAAGCCGAGGAAGCTTTCAACAGTCAAATGCTCCATCCGAGGGCAAAGGATTTGGCTGAGGTACTGGTTGCTACTCATGTGGGCAGCAAGGGCATATCGCTAGATTATGTTCACAAAAGAGCACCTCAGGATTTAATCAGAGACCAGCTGGGTCGGAGCCGATAGTGGGCAACGTAGGGAGAGCTCATCAAGTCTTTGCGACAATGGATAATCAATAGGTAGACCACCAGAGCACCGTCATTGAGACAACATGTGTGTTGCATAACACTAGTATTTCTATACTCTTTGATTCTAGTGCATTTGATTCTTTTATATCTCCTTTAGTAGTAGAGCGATGTGGATTGGTGGCAATTAGTCAAGGCATAAAATGGCAGGTTGAATTGGCCTTAGGGTCAAAGGTTGTAGTAGAAAAACTTGTTCAGGGTTATAGTATGGATTTAGGGGAATTGACAACTAAGGTGGACCTCTGAATCCTACCACTTGGCTCATATGATGTCATCTTGGGTATGGATTGGTTGAGTGCACATCGTGCCATGATAGTCTGTCACTATAAAGCAGTGCGGTGTGTGGATGATTCTGGAAAGGAGGTGGAGATTGTGGGTATTCAAAGGTCTATCTCCTTGTGAATGATCTCTACCATGCAGCTAAAAAGGTATTTCCGATAGGGTTGTCAGCTTTTTGCAGCATCTATGAGTGATCTTGAGTCAAAGGATAGTCGAGGGGTGTCATTGGATGATTACCCTCTTCTTAAGGAGTTTTCAAATGTTTTTCCGGGTGAGATACCTAGTATGCCGCCAAAACGGGATATAGATTTCAGGATTGATCTGGTACCTGGAGTTGAGTCGATATCCTGAGCTCCGTATCGAATGACAACGCAAGAACTTCAAGAACTCCATCTTCAATTGGAGGAGCTGTTGGCTAAGGGGTTTATCCGCCCAAGTGTTTCCCCTTGGGGAGCACCTGTGATATTCATAAAGAAGAAGGATGGTTCTCTCTGCTTGTGTATTGATTACAGGCAGTTGAACAAAGTAATGGTGAAGAACCGATATCCCTTGCCCAAAATTGATGATCTTTTCAATCAGATAAAAGGGGTGAAGGTATTTTCTAAAATTGATCTCAAATCAAGATATCATCAGTTGCGGATTATAGATGCAAATATTCATAAAACAACATTTCGCACTCGATACAGACATTACGAGTTCATTGTGATGTTGTTTGGGTTAACAAATGCACCTTCAGTCTTCATGATTTTGATGAATGGGGTGTTTCGTACGTATTTGGATAGATTTGTCCTTGTGTTTCTTGACAATATTATGATTTATTCCAGGTCTATGGAGGAACATGGGGAACATCTAAGGCAAGTGCTGCAGTGCTTAAGGGACAATCAGTTGTTTTCCAACCTGGAAAAGTGTGAATTCTATAAGACTGAAGTTCAATATTTGGGCCAGGTGATTTCAGGCGAGGGAATTTCAGTTGATCCTGCAAAGATTCAAGCCATTGTGGATTGGCCCACACCCACAAATGTCTCAGAAATTTGTAGTTTCATGGGACTACCAGGCTATTATCGGCAGTTCATCTTAGGCTTTTCAAGGATTTCCCATCCTATCACCTCTCTCTAGAGGAAGGGAAAGAAATTTCTTTGGTCAAATCAATGTCAGTTAGCATTCCAAACTCTTAAGGAAAAGCTGACTAGTGCACCAATTTTGGTAGTACCGAACCCTATGGGGGAATTTGTAGTATGTACGAATGCTTCTTTGGAAGGCTTAGGGGCCATTTTGATGCAAGAAGGGTGTGTAATTGCGTATGAATCATGGAAACTTAAGGATCGTGAACTAAACTACCCCAGACATGACCTTGAGTTGGCAGTAGTTGTACATGCTTTTGTAAGATGGAGGCACTTCCTTTTAGGGCATCGGTTCGAGTTGCATATAGATCATTGTAGTCTGCAATACATCTTCACGCAATAGAACCTAAATGCAAGACAGAGGAGGTGGATGGAATTCTTGTGCGAATATGATTTTGAAGTAAAGTATATCTAAGGAAAAGAGAATGTGGTGGAAAATGCATTGAGTCAACGCAGGCATGACATTTATACTGTGGCTCTCAAGGTTGATTTGAGGAGTCAGATCCTCGCAGCTTTTCCTTCGGACAATTGGTATCAAGAGGTGAAATCTAAGATTGGGTCGGGCACAACTCTGGAAGGAAAATTTGCTAGATACTCGTTGGATTTTGATGGTGTTTTGCGCTATGCAGGCCGAATGTATGTACCTCCTGCAGAGGGTCTTCACACCCTAATCGTGATTGAAGCCCATCAAGCACCTTATTCGACACATCCTGGAGTTAAGAAAATGTATGCAAATCTGCGCTCACTATATTTTTGGGCAGGATTGAAGCGTGATATCGCTGATTTTGTGGCTAGATGTCTAGAATGTCAGAGGGTTAAGGCTGAGCATCATCATCTGGCAGGTTTGATGCAGCCTCATCTTGTTCCAGAATGGAAGTGGGATTTTATCTCTATGGATTTCATTGTCGGCTTGCCTATGTCCTCCAGGCGGCACGATGCTATCATGGTCACCATTGACAGATTGACCAAGGTAGCCCATTTCTCTCCTATCTGATCTTCCTATACTGCTTCTTTGGTAGCCAAGGTGTTCATAGAGGATATTGTTCATTTTCATGGGATACCACGAAGAATCATTTCTGATAGAGATCTAGTATTCACATCTGCGCTATGGACATCTTTACAGTGGTCGTTAGGGACTCAATTGAACTTTAGTTCTGCCTACCATCCTGAGATAGATGGTCAGATTAAGAGAGTCAATTAGGTGCTCGAGGATATGCTCCGCATGTATGTCATGGACCAACAATCACGTTGGGAAGATTATCTGCACTTGGTCAAGTTTTCCTACAACAATGGTTACCATAGTTTGATCGACATGGCTCCATTTCAGGCTTTATACAGACGTCCTTGTTGTACCCCTATGAGCTAGGATTAGTTAGAGGATAGGGTTCTCCTTGGACCCGAAATGCTTCGAGATATGGAGCAGCAGGTAGCTCGCATCCGAGAGCATCTTGTAGCAGCTCAAGATAGGCAGAAAAAGTATGCTGATGCACATAGAGTTGATCGATAGTTTGCAGTTGGAGATCGAGTGTTTCTTCAAGTGCATCCACGAAAGAGCCCTATTCGCTATGGAAAGGGTTCTAAGCTTGCGCCCCATTTCGTAGGGTTGTTTGAGGTGTTAGAAAGAATTGTTCATGTTGCCTACCGCCTAGCCTTGCCACCCAGTTTGTCGCAGATTCACGATATTTTTCATATTTCAGTCCTTAGACCATACTTTCTTGGTGTTACTCACGTACTTGATTGGAATTCCCTACAGGTTGAGGACGGGCAGCTAGCTCTCGAGCCTATGGTTGTGCTACAACACAGGAGACTCGCCCTTAGAGGCAGGGATATTGAGCAGGTGCGGGTCCAGTGGGACCCCAATGATGAGACTTTAGCAACATGGGAGGATGCCTCCTGAATTAGAGAACCTTATCCTTATCTGTTTTCTGGCTTCTAGGAGTAAGGTGAATTCATGGGGGGCAAGATGTAATACCCCTCATGTTGCTGTTTGGACTTGATATTTTATATGGTTTTGCTTGATGCTTTGAGACTTTGATGGTTATTGTTGTTGGTTGGATTGGTTGATTGGATAGTTTAGACTGCTTGATGACTATGCTACTTTATTTGATGACATGGATATTATGATATGAGATTATGGTTACATTTGATTTGGTAATGTTTAATTTGATGCAGTAGTATATTGTGATGCAAAAGATTAGTAATTATTTAATGATGATACGATGTGATCAGTTTAGTTTAGCAATGTTACTTTATATTTGATGTTGTAGTTGTTATTATAGCTTTGGTGAGGGGACAGTGTAACACCACTCGTTTGCGAGTGCCCTACTACGCTGCGATTCCTTCTCATGATGTGATGTATTTGATTATATATGCATGTTGTACACAACTTTGTTTGTATGCAGGAATTGCAGGAACATAGTCTCGATTGCACCTGCTTCGGCAGGACAAGATGAGCATCAAATTAACCCAGCAGGCATGAAGTTGAAATAGAGATGACAAGGAAGTCACCCCGTCCCAAGTTTGTCAACCCGTCTTGTGTCTAGTGGTATTGTGCGTCTTTGACCTTAGTCATTTTTGTATTTTATGATAGTTGTTTTGTGTGAGTGTATTTATGATATTTATTTTACGTTGGTGTGTAGTATGATGTAATTTAAATAATTAAATGATTAAAAATAATTGTTAATAATAGTTATTGGAATAGTTTTATTAAAATATAAAAGTATTAAATTAAAATTCATGTAATTTATTAAAGATAAATAAATTGAAAGGTGTAAATTAAATTATTTAAATTGGTATTTAGATAATTTAATGAAAATAGCATGTTGAGGATAATTAATGGAATAAAATAATTATATATAAGTTAAATTGTGTGAATTGCAAGTATATATTAATAAAATTGAAATTATAACAAAAAGTGCAGTTCAAATGGAAAAAAAAGAAAGAAAAGAATAAAAGGGCCAATGATTGTTGAGATTTTTGGCTGAAAAGCGGGTGAAAAAAAAATTTAGAAGATTTCTATTCATCCTCTTTTTTTTAAGTTTTCGAAAAGGGAAGAGGTTATCTTTTTTTTATTTAATAGCAAAAATGAGAGATTTTCATTCACGAGAAATTTAATAGAAGCTTCAAAAAAAATATTGAGTTTGGGAAAAATTTGCATCCTCTCTTGTTTTCTCTGTAAAAATTGTTTCCCTTTCATTGTTCTGGGGAAAAGGCTCTTCTGAATAGAAAAAATAGATTGAAAATTGGATCAAAGAATCTGGTGGAGACATTCTGTAGAAGGAAAGGGAGCTCTTCGAAAAGGCTGGTTGGGATCATCAAAGGGAAGCTTCATCAACTTCTCAACAAGCACAGGATTCCAGGTTCCTTTATTGATCTTTATTGCTTGTTAAATTTGAAATGGCAAATATGTTGTTTTGTAAAAGAAAAATCTTTTGAGGTTTTTAGAATTTGTTGGGTAATAGATAGATGAAAGAAATTTATTTGAGTCTCTGAAAATGTTTTGTATGTTTATAATTTTGTTATGGGAAAATTGATTCCCCTCTGTAATAAATGGGTTTATATATATTCATATATATATATAGAAATATATATGTATATATATATATACTTATATATATATATATATATATACAGATATATTATATATATATATATATAAGTGTATTTTTTTAGTCTCTATAGAAAAGAAAATGTTTTGTGTTCATTATGCTATTACATATATATATATACAACATATATATATATTTATATATATATCATTATATATAAATATACATATATATATATTATAATATATATATACATATATATATATATATATATATACATATATATATATATTTGTAGTGTTTTTTTAAATATAAGGGACGAATTGAAGTCGTTGGCCAAATGCAATTGAAGGCATCGACGTACATTATAATCTATGGGTTGAGGGAGGGACGGTTACCGTATCCTTCCCCCATCCTTGTTGGGCCGCCATGGGCTGCACACCGCAGTCCATAGACTGTTGTGCGCAACAATCCTGCGGACTCCTGTGCGACAGTGGCTTTAAAGTTTCATTTAATTTTAATTTTAATTTTTTTATTTTATTTTAAATATATTTATATATGAATATATATATATATATATTTATTTATTTATTTATATATTTAGGTTTTGGCATATGTGTTTTTATGAGTATGATTTAATTATCCAAAAATTAATTAGATTAGATTTATTTAATAAAACAAAATATTTTTATATAAAATATAAATGTAAAGATATATTGATTTTTTTTATGATTGCGAAATTATGAATTATAAAAAAAAGAGGGCAAATTATATATATATGTCAGAATTATTATTGAACTTCTATTTCAAAATTATATTAAGGAAAATGGAGATTAGTAAATGGAATAAACGAATAGTTTAACATTGTGTGAAAATTATTATGTTATTCTATTTGTAAATCAGCTTGACTTCTTTATTTCATTAGGTCATTCTTTTGACTTCTTCGGTGTGGGAACCCAGTTTGCCTTAGGAACCCGCTTAGGGATATTGTGAACCTTAGGCTTCCAGAGGCTTGAGTTACCATTAGTTGATGTTTCTCTTGTTATGTGCTCTTAATGTGGCAAGCCTTTTTGGTATCATTGTTTGAAAGAGTTGTACGAGACTTTGTTGAGACTCCAATTATGTGCTTTTAGCGAGATGGGTAATGCCTCACATGTGTTTCTATCAAGATTTAATGTTCATGTTATGTGGTACAACCCTTGGTTTTATATATGTTTTTGGGGTCTCCAGGGAGAGTGGCTCTTCGTGGGGGCCAGCGCCTCAAAAGGAGGAAGGGCCAGGATAACCCACGTAGGAGTTAGATTAAAAAGTGAAAACCTAATAAAATAATTAGGGGGATGGGTAGTAATAACATAATAAGATAATCTTGGATGCCTCGTCTATCCATTAGGGCTTTCACAGACTAATGGTAGACTGATAAGGCCGTGGTTGGAAAGGTCGTTACCTCATCCTCATGAGAGGTTAACGGCTCCGCATGAGTCACCCTATGGGGCCGACGCCTCAAGTAGGAGGAATGGCCAGGATAACCATAGATGGGGGTCAGTGCCTCATGTAGGAGGAAGGGCCAGGATAACCCATGTAGGACTATGCGATGACACTCTCCACTAGTTGCCCTTATACTGTGCTGTCTTACTTGCCTCTGGTAGTGATTTATGGTTGTTGCTTTTGAGCTATTTATGATGTGGTTAATGGTCTTGTGTTTATTGTGTTTGGTTCCTAGTTGTTGTGAGTTTATGATCTATGTACTCTATTGTGGTTGCTATTGGAGTTAGTGTTACTATGTTACTGTTTTGGAGTTTAGTCTTGTTGGCATCCTTGGTTGTGGTCACTTCCTTGTCACCTCTGAGCATAGGGGGTGGGTTTTTCTAAAACTCACATGGTCGGGTGGAACATGCTCTGCACCCGTTGGGTTCCCCATCAACGTTTGTTCCACACAAGTATCTTCTAGATGGAGTTGTACCTGATGTTCATAATGTATTTCTGATATTCCTTGTATGATTTATCTAGCCCATGTGTATGGGATATTTTTATGTAACTCATGTATATGATCATGTAATGTATTAAAAGATGATGTAATGTAAATGCACTCTTGTAGTCATTCATGATTTATGAGATTTATGAAGGTTTGGTATCGTGTGATGTATTTATACTTATGCTTATGGATATATGGATGTTATCTCTTGCAAATGGTTATTTTATTGTCTATGATGGATGTAAAGTTAGTTAAGTTGTTTATTTTTATATGGAACTTTCGTTATGGTTGGTTTTATGCGATGTGACCTCGCGTGCCCCAAAGGACTTAGATGTTTAAGATGTTATTGTGTAATGTAATAATGTATAATGGTTCTTTATATGTTTACTTTGTGTTATAAAAAAAAATGTGTGCATAGTTGTTGTCCTTTGGGGTTTGCACAACGGGCGTTACAATTGGACTTGACCACAAATCTTCCGCATACTAGGTATTGTCAAAACTTCTCCAAGGCATGCATTATAACCGACATCTCTTTAGCATATATTGAGTACCATTTTTCATAGGGTTTCTACTTTCTACTCTCAAGGGAAATAGGATGCCCCTTCTAAGAAAGGATGACTCTAATTCCTTCACCAAATACATCACATTCTACAACAAATGAAAGTGAGAAATTCAAAATTGCAAGAACCGAACAAGAACTCATTACCTCTTTCAGCTTTTCAAAGGTTGTTTGTGCTTCCTTCATCCATTCAAAGGATCCTACCTTGGTCAAGTTGGTGAGGGGTGTCACAAGCTAAGAAAAACTTTTGACAAACCTCAGGCAGTAGCTACACAATCCAAACAACCCTCTCAATTGAGACAAATTGGTAAGGGCTGGCCAATCTAGAATAGCTTGGATCTTTTTCTAATCAACCTAAACTCCTTTGGAACTTAGGAAATGGCTCAAATATAATATATATGTTAACCCACTCACATTTGGACATTTTTACAAAGAGAGAGTGTTGTTCTAGTATTCCCAAAACTATGTCTAGGTGCTTCAAATGTTCTTCCCATGTCATGCTATAAACCAAAATATCATCAAAGAAAATGAGCACAAACTTCCTTAGGTGCTTACCAAATACATGATTCATGCATTATTGGAAGATTTCTAGAGCATTAGTGAGGCCAAAGGGAATAACCAAAAACTAAAAAATGCCCATAATGACACCAAAAAGTAGATTTTTTATCTTCTCTCATGCGGATCTAATGGTATTCGAACCTCAAGTCAATATTTGAGTACACAACAATGTGCACTTCATCAATTATTTCATCTATCTGTAATATCGGGTATCTTTTCTTTATGGTCTTCTTATTTGGTGCTCTATAGTCTATACACATTTGCAAAGTTTTATCCTTCTTTTTTACCAACACCATGTAGAAGATGCAAAGGGGTTGTAACTTAGTCTAATGTACCCCATATCCATAAGTTCCATAATTTATTTCTCTATATCCTCCTTATACATCTTGGGATGGTGGTAAGGGGTGGTCATGACTAGCTTGGATCTGGGTTCAAGTTCTATGATGTGTTGGAAACCTCTATTCAGTGGTAATATAGGAGGTATATCATTGAATACCAAACTATGCTTATCCAAAATATTTTGTATATCAACTTGAACTTGACTATTATTACCTTTAGAAGACTCTTTTGAGATTACTAAATAGTTGGTAGCCCAAGTGACTTGGAGCTTTTAGAATATCCTCTCCATTCTCCTAGCTGAGACTACTCGTGGAGCCCCATTTTCCATTCCTTTTAGTACCACATCCTTCCCATCAGATTTGAATTTGAGTTCCATCATTTGGTAGTTTGTAGAGTACTCATCTAGTGAATGTAGCCACTACAAACCAAAAATAACATCAATATCACCTAGACCAATAACATATAAATCATCACAAACCTTATGATCTCCAAAGGTTATGTCCAACTTCTGGTTTTTCTCCTTGCAAGGTAGATTATACCCATCTGTCACAACGAAATTAAAGCTTATCAAATCGGTTTCATTTAGTGATGCATTTGAATGTGAAAAGGATATATTTTTATTCATATGTATGATATGTGGAGAAATGTAATGGTGTGGCAATTCTTATATAAAAGAAAATGGCATGGTGTACCTAGTTTTGTGCATGTTATATACTTGATGTTGATCATGCTTGTTGCCTTGTTATGCATATTATGTGGATCATGCTTGCTGGCCTCTATGCTTTCATGTCGATCATTCTTGATTGCATGAATTATATGATGATTTATCTTATTGAATGAAATATGTAAGATGTGTTGGTTGTGCCTCTTGATTGGTGTGTTTGTGATCCATGCTCCCTTCTTTTGTGTGGGTGTTGTGTTTGTGCCCAAATGACAATCTCCTAGCATGGTGGGGTGGATATAAGGGTACTAGATGGTTGGATGACATGAAAACCACCATTAGGGATCATAGTTATTGGAGGTTTCTTCTTGGAGGAGATTTGGTATTCAATTGGAGCTTCTCTCCTTGCTTAGTTTTATCATTTCTATAAAATTATGTAAATGTATATTAAGGAAATTTGAATCCTCTCATATAAATTTAATAATTTTATTTTTCCTATTCATGTATTGGACTATGATCCTTGCATATTGAGAAGTAGCCTCCATCTTGTAATAATTTAATGAACTTAGTAATGGCTAATTGTAATAACCCATTTGTTATACTAAAAAATACCACTATTTTTTTTCTTAATTTTTTTAAATTAAGTTATTAGGTGTTCATTCATTTGTATACTCAGATACTTCTATCTGTATGGGATAGGCTTTTGTTTATCTAGGATAGGAATCTATTGCGACATAATAGGCATATGTCCATACAAGACACACATCCATCTATACAGGATAAGCACACATATCTATCTAGGATAGACATCTACCCAAATATAGTAGGAAGTTATCCATAAAGGATAGGCATACACTCTTCCCAAAGACTTAAACTCATCGAGACCATTTGAGTCTTGAGTCACTCTCTAAATACTACACCCCCTATTAGGAGTGCACTGAGATAACCATCTTGAGGAGTATAAATATATAAAGCAAAGGTTTGAAACTTTCCTTAGAATTTAGCCTAAAGCCTCAGGGAGTTAAGCAATTCATCCACTGGATTCTTCTAAGCATACAAATAATATATTTTATCTTATTATTTATGTTAGAGATTTTACCACCCCTTCCTCCAAATCAAATTTTTATGTTGAGTAATTAATCCTATATTAATAATTAAGTTGACATAACCTTTCATGGAACTCCCTAACCTCACACTCAATTTCATGTGTACTGGAAATCTCCATTGACTAGACTATGCATACATACACTAGTTCCAAATGAGATCAAGGAGTACATATGTATTTCTATTTTATAAGTTATGTTTCATGTAACTATGTGAGTGGGTACACAAACCTTTATGGGGTCTAGTTCCCCAAACAATTATTTATCAACTACTACCCACTCAGGTGAAACAAGCACGAAAACCTAGTTAAGAAGTTTTTTTACAAACACACTCTAGAGAAGTGTTTGATGTTGAGTTTGATTGTGAATATTTATATTTTTACCTAAACCTAAGTTTGATTTTCTTTATCACTCAAAAATTTATTGGTTTAGTTTATTGGGTATTTAATAACCAACTCCTAAGAAATTTACTTTTATCAATACATCTTAAATTCAATTAGTTCAAGATTTCCTTACAAAATCTAATTGAGTTATCATAACTGACTATATAACTAGTTCAATTTACTAGGATAGTTACATTATCAATGAAGAAATTATACTTACCATTACTATGAATCTACTGAATATATAATTCTACAACACTTATGAAATCTTACCACCCACTAAAGTAATCTGTGAAACTCACACTCATTAGTAAATTACAACATTTTATATACCAATTAGTTAATTAAATGTTCCTCTTCAAGTATTAAGAAAAAATAATAATTTAATAATTTTTGTTTACTAATAAACATCACCAAGACCTATTTGAATTCACTAATTTCTATCTAAGGATGTGATAATAATGGCTAATTAGACAAAAATTCTTTATACTTCAGTATCAAATGATATATTGGTGTCTAATGTAATAAAGAAAAGAGAACAATAACCTAATACTCTCAATCAATAGTAACCTTTCCAAAAATAATAACCAAGACCATTTCAATGACAACAACTTGATATCTAGGTTTAAAATGAGAGAAATTAAATGAAAGTGGTTGCTAAGACTAATTCAAATGACAAAAAAATGTTTTTGATTAAATAAGTAAGGAAAGGGCCCTGATCCCATAAGTTCAAAATATTAACTTAAACATAATAAAAAGACAACAGAAGGGAACACAAGCCCAACAAAACAACACTAGAGAAAACAAAAACAATAGACAAGCTACAAGAAAGATAGAAACTTGTTAATTAGAGGTAAATTATAATAGTTTAATGAGAATGATAAGTAGGATCATTTTAAATGGTAATACATTATAATAGTTAAAATTATAATCAATTAGACAAAAATTGATAACTAAGTTTATTTTCAAATGATAATATTTTAATAAAATGATAACTTGCAATGTGTGTATAACTAATAATTAATGTACACTAAACTAATAGAAACTTAGTAGACAACTTTATGCAATACTTATGGATAACACGTTAATGACTAAAAAATGCAAGAAAATATTCAAATCGGTGCTAAACTATTCAATCCTAGTAAATATCACATTAATGTAACTAACTATCAAATCATTATTTTTAATAATTCAATCCAAAAGTATTAAAGACTATCCATGATAAAAGGAAAGCATATATATTTTTGAAGATATAAAATGGATAGCCTATCATATTTTTAACATGACGTTATTTTCTTTGATAATTTATTCTAATTACCTTGAATACTATACTCAAGTTACTAATATATTCTTTTTTATAATATATGAAATTTATTATTCATCATGTTTACATGGCTAGATATTAACCTATTAACCATAACAAATCTACATTGTTAACCAAAGAAGGGTGGAGGGGTTCAATTGAAACTAAGACCAAAATCTATAATTCAATATAATCCATAACTATATGTATAAATTAAACTACAAAGTACATCATTTTGAAAAACTTGATACTACCAATGGTACTTAGGTACATTGGGCCATGTTGGTCTTGAATAATTTAAGTTCAAATTTCTTTTATATAATTATTTGCATAGATAGATATAAATTAGAGTATAAATGTGAATACTATTCTTCTTACACAGATATGTTGGGATTGGAGTTTAGATGGACAAAAGTGATGTAGGTGACTTCAACTTGTAGTTCAAAAGAGCCTATTTGTACAAATAATTAGGACAAAGCAATGTTCTAAGCTAACTAAGCACAAGGACTTCACTAGTATCTAAACAATTACAATCATTCAATGTAGTAAACAAAAATTGTGTTGTAGATTTAGTGATAAATTTGTGAACTGTTGCAATTGAAGTCAATAATTTCATAAAGACATGTTGAGAGCTTGGTAGTTAATGTGTTATATATATATATGTGTGTGTGTGTGTGTGTGTATTTACATGTATATATACATGCATATGTATATACATATATGTAAATTATATATATATATATATATATATATATATATATATATATATATGTATGTATATATATACATATATATATATATATATATACATATACATATATATATATATACATATATATGTATATGTATATGTATATCGGCTCTAGGAAAATTCACCATCATGAAAAATTCACCGCCGCAGAAAATTCATCGCATTAAAAGTTTACGATTAATTTTTCATGGCGGTGAATTTTCTTACGGTGAATTGTCGGTGGTGAATTTTCCGGCGCTGAATTTTTCGGCGCTGAATTTCCCTGATGCCATATATATCAGTGTACCACTTTTTGCTCATCTGTTCTCTAAATAATTGTCAATAATTAATATTGGGTAAAGATGAGAGAATTGTGTGTGATCATTCTTTCACTATATTGACATAACTAGTGAGTATAATGGTTGATCAACTTGACTTAGTAAATTCAATAACATTTGTTTAAATTCAGACTTAATATCAACTACTCATCTAATCATGCTTGATTATGTGTGTGTGTGTGCGCGCACGTGTATTTACCACCTTTTGTTCATCTGTTCTCTAAATATTGTCAATAATTGATATTGGATAAAGATCATGGAATTACATATGATCATTCTTTCACTATATTGATATGACTAATTAGCATAATGGTTGATCAACTTGACTCAATAAATTCAATAGCATTTATTTAGAATCACTTTGTATAAACTACTCATCTAATCATGTTTGCTGATGACTAATCTATTATTTTGGATCACTCTTCTCTGTTGGTAACTAGTTCTCATCAATAAGAATTACTCCTTACAACTGGAACATTTTCTATAAGTATCAACTACTTCGTTGTGAAAGATAATGCTTGTCTAGCTGTAGATGTTTCGTTCTTAACCACTAGCATTGTAAGGGTAAATTCAGGTTTAAACAAAGACGATTACAACACAATGGGACATACAAATATGCCCCTTGTGAAGACTTAGAACATAGTCGATTTTAAACTAAAATTCACTTCTCAGGTTTTCTTTAAACCTGCAACTCCAGTTCTAGAAATTTGCACATAATGAACTTGTTGAATAGACTTCAGAAACTTATAAGCAATAGAAATCGGTGGGTGTAGAGCCAAATACCAAATGGAAGTTTGGAACGTCCACCAAGTGTAAACGATAGAGGAACTTGTAATTGCAACCGTTCTGGTAGACATGCATTCAAAATGAGGAAGTAGATATAAGGCTCCCAAACTGTTCAACATAATGCCTCAAAGAAATGTGGTCTCATGGACTACAATTATAGACAGATCTGCTTGAATTGGATTATTAAAAGGCTTCAGAAACTTTCATGTAAATGTAATTGGGGTTGTAAAACCGAACTCCTTAACCTCGACCAGCCCACCCAACTAAAAGCATACTATGGTGGTCATACATCAAAGGAAAAAGGATATAGAGATATGTCAACAATTGAAGTGTGAATGCTTGATAACAAGTATGCAAAATTTGGAAGCACAGACAAGGTGCATGAACTGTTCGACACAATAGCTCAAGGAGACATTATCTCATGGAATGCATGTAAAATGTACAAGTGTAGATAAAGCACATGAACTGTTTGACACAATGCTTCGAAGAAATGTGGTCTCATGGGACGTCATAATTGCAGAATATGAATAAAGAGTTAGATCAGTAGATAAAGGTTATAGAAAGTCTTTTTTTTTGTTTTTTTTTTTGTTGACGAGGTATCCCCACGATTCAACCCAACAACCCACCAGCCTATATCTTTCCAGAAAATGCAATAGGTGGGTGTAAACTCAAACTCTACAACCTTGACAAACATCCACGCAACCTATGCCAAATGCAAATTTTGGAACTGGATAAGGACATCCACCAAACATAAAGAATAGTATCATATCAGATACTATAGTCACAACTGCTCTAGTAGCCATACACGGAAAATGTGAAATCACATACTAGGCTCGCGAATTGTTTGAAGAAATGCCTCAAGAAAAGTGGTTTAGCAGTTTCCAATCACTACATGATATGCACAAAATGGATTGGTTGAAAAGGCTTTAGAATCTTCCAGGCAACTGCGATTGATGTATGCACGAAAATGGATTTTTTTTTAAAAGGCTTTAGAAATATTCAAACAAATAATTTCATCGAGAACAGTTCCACACTGAAACAACTTAATCTCTTTCCTATAAATATCTTAGGAATTAATACAAAAGAATAATTTTCTAATAGGTACTTGTAAATTTTGTTGCAAGAATCATTAGGTTTGAATAAAATTTATATCATACATATTGTTAATATAAAAGTTGCTAATTAATTTGGGTACATACCTCAATTTCGCTACATACACTTGACTTTTTTGGTCTAGATCATTAGCATCAAGAGAGATTATGTATTCACTGATATCAACATGTATGAACTCTTTGCTTCCTAAAGAATCTTCCCTTTATCCATTATGGTCATGGAGTAAACCCAAGATTTAGCTGATATGTTTATTTCTCTTTCTCTTTATCATTGCATTTTGGAGTCATGTAGACTAGGTTACTTAAGAGATGCCAAAAAAGTCAATTTCCCACACTGATCATGCCCTTTTTCCATCTCCTTCATAATCTCTCCTAAAATGCAGGTTGGACTGCTTCCATCTCCATTCCACCCCTTCTCTTTTCTAATAAAGCTTGACTTACTAATCGAACTCCCCAAAATGATATATGGAATCCCGCCCCCCTCTTCTACCTATTTATCCCCATTTTGTAATCAAATTCCCTCTGTTGTACCCTACGTAGAGCTTTGATTGAATACACTAAGAAGAGTTGAATGATAATTAATTTCATGCACTACTCCTAGCATCACCCTTGATTGGCTCTACATTGCACCCTTAACTTCCTATGACTTCCCTTTCTTGTCATTACTATGGTGTTTACAACCAGTCTTTAAGAGATAATTCTTTTAAATAGAATGCTAAAAATAAATCATTGTTTATATTGTTTATTTATTTACCTCTCTTTGTTTAATTATGGTTTATATTTGTTTAACTTTATGGAAGGTAATAACATTGTTTAATATGGTACTCCCATTGGGAAACCAAACTAATCACTTCTAGTCGAAGTTGAGGCCGCTTATAATGGCATTAAATTGACATTTGACAGAGGTTTTAAGAAGGTTTAGATTGAAGGGGACTCACTCAATATCATTAGGTGTTTTCTTAAACTTCATCCTCCAAGTTGGATGATTGAGTCAACAATTCATGACGCCATAGGTATGATTAATTCCTTTGATGAGGTTAAAATATCTCATATCTTCTGTGAAGGCAATATGTTGGCTGATTTCTTTGCCAACAAAGGAGTTAGAAGCTAGTCCATTAAATCATGGGAAGGGTATTTGATAGTACCCTTTGATTCCCTTTCCATACTAAATAATGACGCTAAGCACGAAAAACTAAGGCGAGATGAGACGTGATTTTAATGACTAGCTTTTTCCTTGCACATTTTATGGGTAAAAATGGGTATTTTTCTTGATTTCTATTTGGAGATTAGGAAGTTTCTAGAGATTTACTTTCAAGAATAGTTATGTGAAGATGGGTGGTGATTTCAGTTGTGTCGATTCACTCTCTTACAATGGGATTAGAAGGAAGCCCAAGGTTTGGCGTATCTTGGAGGAAGGGGGGCTCGCCCCCTTTTGGAGAAGCTTCATGGATTTGACCCTAAAGCCTCCAAAATATTCATCAAAGGGTGGAGAAATAAATCAATGATGGTGAATGGGCTTGAGTTCATCATTTAGGAGGAAGTTATTGCATAGATCTTTGGGCTTCAAATGCATTTTCATAAATTCTTCAAAGATAGAAAAGCTAATGAGGAGGCTTTGAATCACTTTTTTAAAGGAAATGAGAGAGATAATTTGGTGAAGTTATCCTCCTAGGGATATGATTGGCTATCCATCAAGCCCATTTGGGCCAAGATAGCTGAGGTGATTATGTTCTATGTCACTCTTGAAGGCAGGTACACTGCAATCCTTGGAGTTCACTTCAATTTCCTTAATCATTTTAGACATAAACTCCTTGTTTCCTTTTTGTTTTATCTTTTTTCCTCCTTAGATGCCTCAGTGAAAGAACATGTAAAATATTTAAAGCTTTTGGTGTTGCATAAGGGCTCGGTTTTGTTGATTATGGAATATGTCAAATCCTAGATCCAAATGAAGCCACTAGAAGGTAAGGGTAGTGATAATAAGAAGCATAACACTAAAGTTTTGGAGTATTCTATTACGAGTTTGGATTCCCCTGAAGAAGATGAAGATAAGGAGTGACAGGAAACAAAAGTTGGGGCCAACTTTGTGGAAGTTTTATCTTCATCCCCTTTCGACGTAGATGTGCAAAGGAAAAGGAAGGCTTCTTCAAAGAAAATCCTCCCAAAAAGATATCTGAGAAGGTGATCTCATGGTCTAGAGGTTCCCAAATAGGTGATGAGGAGGTGGGATGCAAAGATCAAAGGAGGGGAAAACAACCTTCTACTTCTCATGGGGTTGAAGGTGGTAAGGGTAAGGAGAAGGTTGGTGAGGAGACATTTCAAGATAAAGATGATGCTAGATTGACAATGGCCACTCTCCTCTGAAAGGTCGGGCCAAGGACACTACAAATGCTACAAATATTCACCTTCTCTCAGAATATTTCTCATATCTACATGTTGAAAGGGAGGAAATATATGACATTATAGGGCTTGCTCGAGAAGGAGTGACAAGTAACTTTAGACTAGCCAAATGGTTTATTTTTGGAAATAAATAAAGTTAATGTTAAAGTATGCAAGTTGTAGGAAAAGGCTACAAATGAGGAGAGTGGTCAGTCTCATTTTGGGAATTAAAGAACAAAGTTGTGGTTGTCGAAGACTCCATCAGTGAGCTAAAAATGGATTATGAAAACCACATGCAAGACTTAGAAAAATGATTCAAGAGATTAAAACAAAACATTACGAATCTCCTAAAAATTAGTTAATATTCAATCAAGAATAGTGCGGAAGCACTAAAGATCCTTATGGAGAAATTAAAGGAGCTAAAAGAGGAGCAGACGACGGGTGTGAACACTAGCAACAAAAAAATGAAGGAACATGCAACAAAAGAAATTTAAGGTAAACAATTATTGCTAGAGGGTGAGAAAGAACCCAATGCTCAGACCCATGGGAGTAAGAAAAAATCATTCAAAGAAGAAAATGATGATTTGTTGACCTTGGTGAATCAACACTACAACTAGGAACTAGAGGTGGTGGACAACCTTAAATTTATATGAAATAGTTGCTTTTAGTTGCTTTTAGTTTGATGTTGTTTTGTTGTTGGATGGTTGTGTGTTTATCTGATAGAGAAACTTGTGTTGTTAAAGGGTTTCAGGTCCCTTCAAAATGCTTTTTTCCTATTTATCAAAAAAATTGTTTAATGTTACTATTTTTTCAAGTTACATGATAATTAAATAATTCTTTCCTTAGTCACTACCATCAAATAATTGGTTTTCTTGACTTAGGTTTGATCTATGGTTGTTGGACACCAACAATCACATTCTAAAAATCATTTATATGCTTGTGAAACCTTTATTTCACTCAACCACATTTTGTGAACCTAGAAACTTATGGTAACTTATATTTGGGACCACTATTATTTTATCTAAGAGAGGGTCATGATAGTAAGTAGGATTTTAGAAACCTTTGTAATTATTGCATAGTTATGGCTTTATATATTTTGTTATGTGGGCTATTTTTTTTCTATGTTTTTAATGAAAACTTTAAACATAATGGTTTATTATAATCATTTGATATTTTTCGACACCTTTTATTTCAAGGGTGTTTTCCTATTTGTAACCTTGAATTGTAATAATTGGGCATGTTTGGATTAAATTATTATATGTTTTAATTATATGTTAATGTGGAAATATATATTACATTATCATAATGGATGAGTTCCCATTTGTTTTCTTAAGCCCATCTCAACCATGTTGTGGAAAAGGCTTGGCTTTTCATAGCTATTTTCTCTTGTTTTTCTTGTAGTTCCTTATATATGTTAAGGAGCTAGTGTAGCCTTGTGCTATGCTTCTTGGGATCAAATCCTTTGGAAAGACTCTCATTTGGAAATTGTAGCATTCATAATCCATTGAAATTTTTCCTTGAGCCCTTTCATAATAGCTCATGATTCAAGGAAGTTATGCCTCATTAAGTGTGATAGTTGAGCCCATCGAGTGTCTTTTCCTTAGGATTTTTCTATATATTGTTTCAGGGTATCAAACTTATGATAATTTTGATACCAAGGCTTTCCTAAGCCTTATATTTTTTCTATGCTCTATGGTTGGGGTATTAGACTTTTGAGAAGTTTGATATTTGTGCTTTAAAAGTTTTGTATACCTCTATTTTTGGGGTATCAATCTTTAGTGAAGTTTGATACCATGTTGTTTGGGTATCAAAATTTAGTGAAGTTTGATACTAGCCTCTTGGGTATCAAACTTCATTGAAATCTAATATCAACCTCTTGGGTATTGGACTTAAGTGAAGTGTTATACTAGCATCTTGGATATCAACTTCAAAGAAGTTTGATACTAGTATTTAGGGGAAAAAAATTATTGAAGTATGATGTCACTCATTGTGTATCATACTTAAGTGAAGTTTGATACTAGTGTTAAGTATCTGACCATGATGAAATTGGATACTTAGGTTTGGTCCCTAGCAAAGCTTGATACTATGGGTATCAAACTTGGGGACATCCTAATTATTTTTAGGGGTCAAGAAATTCCAATGACCTCTAATAAAAAGGATAAGCCTTTTTCAATAAATTTTCTATGTGTTGTGGCCTAGTAGGATTTAGAGGGTGGTTGGGTAGAGAGTAGTGGAGGATTTTCTAATGGTTTTGGGAATATTGACTTGCCTCCGCCTCATTTTTATTTTCAACCATGGTGTTTGATTCTTCCACTTGTGTTACCATGCCTTAGACCTTGGTGTGTGTGCCAAGTGTGTCGTCTTAGGTTGTTATGATACTTTATCATGTATTTTTTGTGTGGAGTGGATTTCTTAATGTCAATTTTATATCACAAAAATTTTATTGGTCTATTTTTTTCAATAATGTTCTAGGTGTATGGATTGGGGAATTCCATTTGGTATTAGATCCCATGTTGCAACATTGGGATCCCTAGTTTATGTAATTTCATTTTTTTTGTGCTTGATGTGTGGTTGCTCAAGTGATTCTTGTCATGAGACAATTGATTGGTTTTATGCCTTGTGTTCCTTAGTGTGATGTTTTAAAAGGATTGACATGAATTAACCCTTGTAGTTTCATAGAGGAATGATGACTCCTAGGCCTTACCACACTTGTCAAGGAAAGATACCCTATGTGTTTCTCATTATGTATGAGCATGTAAGAGCCTTAGTGTGTTTTCATGTATTTTAGGCAATTGGTGTTATTGCATGGGTTGTCTCCTTTTGTGATATGTTTGAGGAAAGCTTGTTTTTGAGGGTTTGGTAGACACTTGAGTTTCAAGAAGTTACATTCTTGTGTGATTCCTTTTTGATGTTATGATTCTTACTTTGTGTGAATGTGGAGTGATTCTTGTGTGGTATTATTGTGCTTTTGTGTCTACTTTGGATGGTATGACTATGAAATATCTTTGAGAAAAATTAATGTTAATTATTTGTCTTTTGATTGAGTGTTGTGTGCTCTCTTGTGTGAGTGATGGATTTGAATGTGAAAAAGATAATTTTTATTTATATGTATGATGTGTGGATAAAGCTAATGGTGTGGTAGTTCTTATAGAAAAGAAATGGCATGGTGTACTTGGTTGTGTGCATGTTATGTGCTTGACTGGGAAAAGGATTTGAGACCCTCTTCCCAATTTTTTTTGGATTGGATTTGACACCTCAAGGACCACTTGGCTACAAGCCTATTCAAGAGGGCTAGAATGGTGGATCAAAGCTTTAAGCCAATGTTTATTTGGTATGTGGATGATAAAATGTGAATGTTATGATTGTTAACTAACTAGTTTCTAAAATTCCATGATCTAATTATGAAAACTATGAAAATGTTGCAATATGTTACAAATTATGATAAACTAATTATAGAAAGAAAAAATTCAGATCCAAAAATAGAGAGGCTAGACAAAGAGGACCCTGGGATTTAAATTTGATATAGATCTAGATAGTCTAGGGTGTAGTACACCCTAGAATGTTCTCCTTTTTTTGGGAACTAAAAACATAGGTTTGAGTTTCTTGGTCTGTAGCTTCTATGTTTCGGAATTTGTTGCTGGAACTTCATCTGTTGATGAGAAAATGCAGATTTTGTGACTTAACAACTTGTAGGGTTAAAGTTCATGAATGAAAAAGTATCTTTCAATCTTCCTTCGACTCAATTCAGATCTGCAACTTGCACACATAAGGAGAGGGGATGGGTTGTGTCATATAGGGTCTTGTCTAAGTCAAACCCCATGTTGGTATTTCTACCTCCACAATGGTAAATTATGATAAAAGAGGCTATATCCTTGGTTGGATAGAGGCTAATGATAAACAAGCAATGAATTAAAAACTTACTACAACTCACCACTCATATCTAATCTCCTTGGTAGATTGATGTCACACTTATCACCTTCAAGGATCAATTGCTGCTTGACTTGAATTGATTTGATCACATACAAGGGTTAGTACATGTAAAAACAAGGCATATAAACATGAACAAAAACTCACATAACCTATGACATGAATGCTTGAATGATGAAATGCTGCAATAGTCTTGATAATTCTACTCGTGACTGCTCTTGAATGCTTTTTAGGATCTTCACTTGCTCAATTGAATTCACTAGCTTTCTTAGGATTAAAATTGTGAAAATGACTAGGTATTTTTATGTAATTTTTCTAATTTTTCAAAACTAAAATGTCGATAGACAAAATTTGAAATTGGAAATTGAAATAATAAATTACAGACACTAGCATATTTGAATTTGGAGCCAAATTAGTTGGTCTAGGGCATAGTATTCCCTAGACTAGATCCACCTCTTTCAGGGATTACAAGTGTTGGGGAAAAATATTAAATGCATGATTTTTATTTCACATGTTTGATTTTCCAATAATATTTATAAAAATGGGCAATAAGTGCATAATAGGTCCAAGCACATAGGGGGGAGCTAAACTTAGTGTGAAATTGTCAAGGGTGACAATTTTCAACACTACATTTAGCCCCCACTTTAGTGAGAGTGTGAAATTATGCTTAGACTCACACTAAAGTATGGATAGGTCAAGAGGGGTTCAATTATCCAAATATTGAAGAGATAGGATGGTATTGAATATTGGGGAAGTGCTAGCCCCCAAGATTCAAGATCCTATTACAAGACAACATAAGGACAAAAAGAATACACATGTATGAAATTTAATGCAACATGACAAATATGGATGATGAAACACATCACACAATGCAAAAAAAAAAAAACAAGATGTGAAAATAATGCAAATGGGATCCAAACACAATGTACACATACAAAGGAGGGTATGACAATCGCAAACTAATAAAATACACATAATTCTTACTAGGATCCATACCTAGGGTGTACATGATTCATAGGCTAACAAAGTCTGATATTTGCTAGGTGAACCATGAACCAAAGCATCATAGGCTAGTGAAGTCTGACATTCACTAGGTGAGCTTTTTGAAAGTAACAAAATGAGAAACACAAAAGGGCTAGTGAGGACCGATTTTCACTAGGTGTGATCCCATGTCAACCATACCAAGAGTTATAATCCTAATAAATCTAACAAGATGCCACATAAAATGATCAAAATTCCAAGACAACACATCACAAAGTCCAAGGTATGTGAAAAAACTGCAGCACATAATGGAATGCATGACCTCACCTTAAAGTAATTGTTAAAACCCAATTGTGAGCAGTTGATTTAAGGTAGAATGATGATAAATGCAACATGAAAAATCAAGGCCATGGGAGCTTATTGGAAAACCCTATTCCACTAATATGTTCCCAATATAGCTGACTCATGACAAGGGGTTTCCCCCAAGACAAAGCAACATAACAAGATAGTAAATGATACATAAGGGATCCATGAATCCAGGTTCAGTATAGACCTTTGCTAATATATAATATGATTATGCTCAAAATTAACATCATTACCCTAGATACTCGTGGAACTACAAACATGATGGAAGAAATACACATAGAGATGAGAAAAAAATTTTGATTCAACATGAAAGAGACCTAAGTGTCTTAATGCCTTGCATCATCCCCAAGAGGAAAAAAAAAAGACAACAACAAGTGTTTATGATATATAGAAGAATGGAGATACAAATAGATGGATTTTATGATAGATTTTTTTTCTTTGTATCCTTGTGCCAACAAGAACATCAAGGGTCATCCAAAAGAAAATCAAAAACATAAAGTCACACTAAGAAACACATCATGGGTGGTCACATCACGGGAAACCAAACACAAATAAACACACAAAGGAGTACCACACATGCAAGCTGATCTAAAGCAAAACATCTACATCCTAATCTTTCTCATCATAAATGGAAGGTAGAAAATATGCCAAAGGGACTACAACAAGTTTCGTACAAGGAGTATCACCAAGTTCAACACGTGGTTGATTACTCCCTTCAAGAGGATTATCATTGTTGGCCCCATTGAAATATATAGATATGGAGAATAATAAAGATAATTCATTATGTACTTGTTCTTCTATCTTAGCTTCTTCATCTTCATTATTCAAATTTATCACAATAGGTGGCTTGCATATAATATCATCTAGGTGTTCACTTTTCATTATTTTCCTATGTTGGGATAGTTATGGTTTAAGTTCATGTTTTTAGAACAGTGGCAGAGTGGATTCAAGTGATGATGAGGATGGGTGGACATGAGGTAATTCTTCAGAGTTGGTTTGGATGGGTGGTTGGTCATTAGGAAAAGTCTGATTATTTTCAGCAATTTGGTGAGCCAAGGCACAACATATACACTTATGATCTTTTGCACTTCTATTTCTTCTTACACAAGTTTCATATTTCAAAGGATTAATCGAGGTATCTTCCAACATAGGTTTCTTTTCTTCCTTTAGAGGATGAACTAAAAGGACCACTATGGGTTGGGAGATCACTATGTTCTTAGGTACATAAACTTGTTTTTCTTTCAGAGGTACAAAGTTTAGTATGCAATTATCCTTAGGTCTCTTGTAGGATGGTGGGGTTGGAATCACGATGTACATGCCCAATGATCTAGGGATGGTACTTGGTTTAGACTTAGGTTCCTCCATTACCTTTGGGGTAGGAGAAATATCCACGCAATTCATAGTGGGTCGAGGAACCTTAGGTGGGATATTACTAAGAGATAATTATGCTATACATTTTTCTTTAAAAAAATTATATGCTATGAAAAATTGATCTTTATGAGTTTTGACAGGTTCATTGGTTTGAGGCCAAAAATAATCTAATGAAAATTTTCCACGGGAAGCTAAAGGTTTGTACCCACTATGAAAAACTATATATTTCATTCTCAAATAGAAACTTATGCATTTGTGCATAACCGATGGGGCCACATTCATTGAGCGTAGCCATGGATAGCTTAACTTCAAATGAAATTGGTTTGACATTGAGATAATGGTGAATGGGACATCCAATTGTTTTGGTCCAACTTTGAGTGGGAGAGTTATCGAACCTATCGTAGGGCAAACAAAACCATCATAATTTTTTAGCCATGCTTTCGATTTCTCATAATTGTCTTTGTAAAGTTCATGCAAAAATAAAAATTCTTCAGTGATCACATTCTCTAAACACACGGGATCAATGAGTATTCCCCTTGTGGGTTTGTCATTAATACAACCGGTGATGTAAAGAGGACCAACAAGTTCCAGTATGGATGCATCACTATGGGTAAAAGCAATGTCTAGTAACAAAGTGGTTTGATCCTTAAGAGGTTGAATATCAATTTTATTTATCATTTTAGACATATCATCATCTTCTTCAACATTATCACTACATTTCACAAAGTTGGATGAATGACTTGGTAATGGATTGGTGAATATTTTCAATTTTGGCTAGGTAGTGAGATTGACTTATTTCCTTTGTCATTAATGTTGGCTAATTGGATTTGATTAGAATCAATGAGGTCTTGCACTTGGTGCTTAAGACACATACATTGTCTTGTATTATTTCCAAGTGTATGGTGATATTGACAAAATGATTTTGCATTAAAATTTGGTGGTAAAGGTTTACTTGTGCCAACTAGCCTAATCATAGGGAGTTGACTTAGGTTCTTGCTTAATAATTGTAATATTATCACATGAAAATAATTATGCAATTGTGTGAATTGTCTATCTCTTGGTAGAAATTGATATGGAGTGTTACTTATAGTGGCTACATTTCAATGTTATTGTCAATTTGAGGAGTGTTTATCTTAATGAAGTTTTTGTTTTACTTTTTGAATGATGGGTAATTGTTTTGGAGTATAGTCTCAGATTGACCAGTAGGAGTTGATGAAGGTATTCCTTCATATTGATTAACTGGTTGCCAATAATCACAAAGAGTTGTACATAAGTGTGGGAATGACAGATACTTCATCAACAATATCTTGTCTCAAATGTTGGGTTGCAAGTTTCCTATAAACACCCTTTGAATATTAGCATCAGGAAGACTATAGGAGATTTGTGAGTAAAGCAATTGATACCATCCTATAAAGTTTGTTATATTTTCCTTAGGCCCTTATTTACAATGCACGAAGTCGATTAACATCGCTTGAGGACCAATGTTTTCTTGAAAATTTTGGATAAATGCACTAACAAGTTGGGTGAATGAATATATGGAGTTTTTCGGCAATGATAAAACCATTCCAAGGTTATATCTTTCAATGATATAGGAAAGAGTTTAGCTAGGAGCCTATCTTCAAACATGAAGTCACTACACAATATAGTAAAAGTCGATATATGGTTTTTTAGGATCTTCTTTACCATTGTATTTCTCAAATTGGGGTATCTCAATGTTTTGAGGTATAGGTGTTTTCAAGATAGTAATTGACAAAGGATTACATGTAAAAAATTATGGAGGTTTACCATTTTGATTTTGATTCAACAATGAGATTTATTGTTGAAGTGATGTCACATTTTGCAAAAGTTGGTTTACCACTTCACCATTTGGTGGCATGTTTTGAGAGTTTCTTGAATAAGGTGAACTAAAGTGAGCAACCAATGGGTTACTATGTTGCATGTTTATGAAAGGTGATGAACATGGTGGTGTTAATGGTGATGTGACAAAACTATAAGGATTCACATTATGAAATCCTAATCTTGTGTTTATGTCATTGGTATATTGTATGGTTGATGTTATGGTTGGTGATGTAAATGTGGGAATAGAAGGTATGGTTGTAGGAGCATAATTTTTTTTCCTCCTTAGCTTTGAGCATTTGTGAATGCTTGAGCACAACTGTATGTCATAGGGATGTTAGCATCTAAAATATGAGCTAGACTACGTAATACTTCTATTCCTTGAGAATCATTTATCAACTTCCTAAGGCTATCCATAATGGGTATTATTTCTCCCGCTAAGGACTTAGTACTTAAATAATCTTGAAGACATTCCAAATATTTGTCCAATTGTTTTAACTTATATTTGGCATCATAGGAAATGGTGATATCTAAGTCCACATAAATATTGGGTTGTGAGGTGGTCATGGGTAATATGTGGTGTGGAAGGGAATCCAACATGGACCTTTTAAAGGCATACCTTGTGTGAAAGAGCTAGAAAACACAGGCTCCATAGTGGATGTGGTTACAATGTGGGATGCCATAAGTCTAAAACTACATCTCACAAGGGTATTAGCAGTAGGACACTAGGTCATGAAGCTCATATGAGTTTCAAAACACTTAGGTAAGCCTACTATACACAAGACATGCACAACAAATCATACAAAATGCAAAATCAAAAAGTAGTAGACAAAAGACACATAAATAGACCTATGATCCAAATTTTAGCTAATTTTGACTGGTCTAGGGTGCAATATGCCCTAGAATAGCAAGGTTCTTTTATTAAATTCAAATTTTGGATGTGTTTTATAGTAATTAAGTGTTCTTTTATGTGACTATGCAAGTCTGACAATAAATAATTTTCTAAAATTTAACAAATTTGTGATTTTCTAATATGAAATACAATTATGTAAGCAATTTTTAAAATCCTTAATGATGAATGCAATTTTTAAAATCCTTAATAATGAATGCAATTTGGAAATATAACTTTTAGTATGTAAAGTGCAAAATTTGACTGATCTTAACTTGACTAGTCTAAAAATTTGAAAAAAGTTGTAACAATAATCAAGCACTTTTTCCACTTTTCTACTATATGCAAATGCTTAAATGAATGTTGTGAACACTTTTAGATTTTATTTTATGCTTAATGCAAGTTTATCAATGCAAACATGAACTAAGCCTATATTTCAATGACTAAATTTAACCCTAGATACAAAATGTAATACAATTTTTCACTTTTTTCTCAATGTTTTATATGACAATTAAGTATGCAAACACTCTAAGATCTAATTCGGATTTGGATATGATAGATTCATATTTCAAAGGTGGTCAAATGTTTGAAATAGGTAGGTTCACCAAAAAAAATTATTGGGAAAAGGATTTGAGGCCCTCTTCCCAATTGTTTTGGATTGGATTAAAGATAACCTCAAGGACCACTTGGCTACAAGCCTATTAAGGAGATCCAAAATGGTGGATCAAAGATTTAATCCAATATTTATTTGGTGTGTGGATGATAAAATTTGAATGTAATAATTTTTAACTAATTAATTTCTAAAATACAATGATCTAATTATGAAAACTATGAAAATACAGAAGTTTGTTACAAATTCTGATAAACTAATTGTAGAAAGACAAAATCCAGATCTAGAAATATAGAGGGTAGACACAAAGGAACCTAGGATTTAAATTTTATGTAGATCTAGTTGGTCTAGGGTGTAGTATGCCCTAGACTATTCTCCCTTTTCTAGGAATTGAAAACATAGGCCTGAGGTCCCTAGTCTATAGCTTTTGTCTTTCGGGAGTTGTTGCCAGAACTTCATCTATTAATAGGAAAATGCAAACTCCATGACTTGACAACTTATAGGGTTAGAGTGCATGAATGAAAAATTATCCTTCAATATTTGTTCAACTCAATTTATATCTGCAACCTGCACACATGAGAGGGGAAGGGCTATGCCATACAGGGGCTTGCCTAAGTCAAAACCTCTATTGGTATTTCTACCTTCGTAATGGAAAATTATGATAAAAGAAAGTGTATCCTTGGTTGGATAGAGGCTAATGATAAACAAGAAATGAATTGAAAACTTGTTGTAACTCACCACTCGAATATGATCTCCTTGATGGACCAAATTCACACTCATCACCTTCATGGATCAATTGTTTTTTCACTTGAATTGATTTGATCACATACAAGGGTTAGTACACATAAAAAAATGCATATGAATATGAACAAAAACTCACATAGCATATGATATGAATGCTTGAATGATGAAATATTGTAATAATCTTGATATTTTTTTTCTTGAGTGCTCTTGAATGCTTTTTAGGATCTTCACTTGCTCAATTGAATTCACTAGCTTTCTTAGGATTAAATTTGTGAAAATGACTAGGAATTTATATGTAATTCTTCTAATTTCAAAAAAATCAAATATCGATAGTTGACATTTAAAATTGGAAATCAAAATAATAAATTACCAACACCAACATATTTGAATTTGGAGCCAAGTTAGGTTGTCTAGGGCACAGTATGCCCTAGACTAGATCCACCTTTTTTGGGGATTGAAAGTGTCGGGGGAAAAAAATTAAAAGCATGGTTTTGATTTCCCATGTTTGATTTTCCAATAATATTTATAAAAATGGGAAATTAATGCATAATAGGTCCAAGCACATAGGAGGGAGCTAATCCTAGTGTGAAATTATCAAGGGTGATATTTTTTTATGCTACATTATGTTGCAAAACTAGCATAACTCTCATTTCTACCTTGTTGTAATTTGAAAATGTCATCTCCCTCTATGTGTGGTAAATTGAAATGTGTGCAAGGAGTGCATTATGCATTGATCTTGAGCAAGTGCATGGCATATGTCTGAAATGGCTATGTTGGTGCATGAAATAAATATTGAATTTTTGTAATAGATCATTTCAATCAATGAATTATGTCCTCAAATTGTATTTTTTCCTAGGATTCATGTGGGAACCTAGATGGTTTATTGCATTTTATAATTTGAAGGGTTTAAAAGGGGAGTAAATGGGGCATATGCATGATGATTGTGATAGATTTTTGACAAATATAAAGAATGCCTTATTAAATACTGAATCTATTGAACATAAACATGTGTTGCTTCCCCCTCTTGAACAATGTGCATGTTGATTTATAAAAAATAAATTATACATTGTAAAAGTATTATGTTGCTAAGAATTAAATCCCCCAACTATATTAATTATCTTTGTGAATCATGTTGATCTTACTCTAGTGTACTGTAAAGAAGATAGATATGCTATGATAAATAAATGTCCCATGTGATTAGTGACTTCTTTCCTTGTAATTATCTTTGTGCATGATATTGTGAATGTGTTGTAGTGAAGTTGTAATTTCCTACAAGCTTGGTTTATGTTAAAATAGTTAAGAGGGTATGGATATCTATGTTATTCGATTTTTTAATTCTTAGAAGACTTTCTTGCTTGGGGTGTTTCAGCATGTTCTATAAATCACCTTGCATGTTGTATTCTCGGTGAAGTGTAGCTTTATCCTCCTCATTTGTGACTAGTGTTAGTCATGTAGTGAATGTAGTTGTTCCTTCCAAATTTGATACCTCCTTTTGGTTATTGGTGAATTCTCCAATTTTTGTGAAGGACTACATTGAATTTTTAATTCTTCTTATGATTATTCTAGTCACAAAAAAATTCATCTATTTATTTTGGTGACCCTTGGTCATGCTCAATTTATTGTTGGAATTGACTCCATTTTATGGTTTAATGTTGAAATTTATAATTCTTTCTCTTCGGAATTATTTTCTTATTGTGGTGGCTATAGTAAAATGTATTAAATTTCTAGTCACGTATAGTGTAAGTGTTGTTCTCTATCATATTCATGCTAAACCTCTAATGGAATGTATAAGAGAGTAGATGGAAAAGAACATACTAGTTCTTGATGTTTATATCTTTGATTAAGATAAACATA
Source organism: Sequoia sempervirens (assembly GCA_007258455.2). NCBI lineage: Eukaryota > Viridiplantae > Streptophyta > Pinopsida > Cupressales > Cupressaceae > Sequoia > Sequoia sempervirens. Next base: position 1,276,588,174 of record VDFB02271358.1, on the reverse strand, counting down.
GGAAGGGCCAAGATCCACTATAAAAAAGCTAACAAGACAAACAAAACAAGTATCATCTTCTTGGGTATCAGGACATAATAACCCGGCCAAAATAACCCTGGACAGAATAACCCGGCCAAAATAACCCAAGGACAAAATAACCCAGGGTCATAATAACCCATGGAAAAAATAACCCATGGTCAAAATAACCCATGGAAAGAATAACCCATGGTCATTTTAGATCAAACTAGTAAACTAGAAATGACATAAAATAAATTATAAATATGATTGTGAGGCATCATAGCCACTATTTGGGGATGTTTTTTCCATTTCTCTCAATGCTTGTGGAGGAAAGTTCAAGAAGAAGGTCTACAAACACATTACATGTCGATGAAGTATTTGCATATGAGATCAAGAAACTTGTTGCATTAGCTTTCGTGCCTCAGATAGATGTAATTGATGCATTTGAACCACTTCAACAATCTCCTTATTATACAGAACATGAGGAGACCCTGCAACCCATAATTGATTATTTTGAAGACACATGGATTGGTAGACTAACCAAAAGAGGCAACAGACGATCACCCAAGCTTCCAATCACAATGTGGAAATGTTATTTAGCTACTCAAGATGATATTCACATAACCAATAAAACTATTGAGGGATGGCACAAAGGATTTAGTGAATTGTTTCAAGCATTGTACAACTCAGTCTGGAAATTCATCAAAGTAGTGAAAAAAGAAAAGAGTCTCCAAGAGAAAAGAATAGAGAAATATATGGCTGGATACACTGGGCAACCAAGTAGGAAAAAATACTGTGAACTCAAAGAAATAATAAAAAGATTGGTTGATGGTTATGACAACCATAAAATTTTAGATTATATAAGAGGCATCGCTCATAATTTGACACTTTAATTGAAAATTTGAATAATAAAGTTTTTTTAGCAACATACATGTAATTTATAAATTTTGTTTTCCTTTCTCTATATTCTTATGGGGATATTTTGTCCATGGCTTATTCTGACCACGGGTTATTTTGGCTTGGGTTATTATGACCCTGGGTTATTTTGTCCCTGGGTTATTGTGTCCGGGTTATTTTGTCCGGGTTATTTTGTCCAGGGTTATTTTGGTTGGGTTATTATGTCTCATAACCATCTTGAAGTTTATGTTAATTATAATTATATTGAATTTAAAATTCCTTGCCTCTCGTAGAATATAATTAGATTCTTTGTGAAGTATTTGGAAAATTGTGAATTTCATTGTATGTATGTGGATCCTTGGCTATGAGTAATTTGTGCATTGATGTGAATACCATTGCAATCGACATTGAGTGGTATGTATTTGAATCTCTATGTGAGGTTGATTGTATTTTTATCTAGATGAGCTTAATAATGAATTATGTTAAAACCCTTGTTGGTATTGTTCCTTGCTTTGGTTGTGAGAATATGGTTGGGTATGATTTTTTCCACCAACTATGCTTGTTCTTTATTATATTTCTCTTATTTTGTTTTTTGGCCATTGTTTTCCTCTATTTGTTAGACATGAAGTTCTTCTAACCATTTCTCAAGCAAGTATCTTTGTTCAATGTCAAAAGGGGAGATCAATGCAAGAAAAATTATGCTTTTCCATTGATGTCAAAGGGGGAGAAAGAAACATGTGAAAAAACCTATCTACTCAAGGGGAGACAAAAGGAATTCATGAGAAAGTGTGTTTAGAGCTGTTGTTTTGTCTTTGATGGTTTTTCACATCATGTGTTTCCATCAATGACAAAGGGGGAGATTGTTGCAAGTATGAAGGTGTTTTCATTGAAGTAAACATGATGGTGTTTTCATTGATTTCAACTGTGTTGAGGAATCTTTTTGCATGATGAAGATGTCGAGGATATTGAGAAAATTGTGAAAAAGAGGAAAACAATATGTTGTAGGTTGTGCATGTATAGTTGAGATATTGAGGAAGTGGTGTGAGTACATGGAGCTATATGTAGAGGCATACTAATGTGTTATGGACTTGGTGAATTCTACACAATTCAAGGGTGTGCCAAGCTGAATAGTCCACTTGACATTGCAAGCCTACAATAAATCATCAACCAAGGTGCGTAAACTTACGATGGTACTACACTATTTGTGCCCTCACAGACTTGTGTTCACCTAAATTATTCTATGCAAACCTATTCAAACTATTCTACTTTTCTGAAAACTTATAGAATTATAAAAATAATGAAAGTAGTTATAGAACCTAATGGCTATGGGTACCTGCAGCATAAGTTGTAGGTGACTCCTAAAGATATGAGTGCAGAATTAATCTAAAACTGTTAAAACATCAAAATAACCAATCCTAAGCTCTGGAGTACTATGATATATCTATTATATCTATGTTCATGGACAACTACAACTTAACTATCCATAAACTATTTTACTTTGCAATGCACATGTAAGATAAAGAAACCAAAATTAATGGAAATGCATAAATAAACAAATAGATAGATGAAGTGAAGAACAGTACCTGAGTGGCCAACTCAAAAAGTTGTCTCACTTAACTTAAAGCCAAATCTAACTTAGATTCTTATGCATCCATGCATCAGAAAACTCCATTCATTGCATAACACCAGATATTCAGACATAATCCTTCTTGCATATTTTATTCCATAATATCATTTCAACAACATGTCTTTGGCTAACTGGAAAATTGGAAAGACTACTAACTGATAATAACTTGTATCAATGGTCTCAATCCCTAGACCCATTGGATGGCAGAAGGAGTAGTTGCAGAACGCGAGAGCGTTGTCAATCAAAAAAATGTCGGAAAGGAAAATGTTGTTGGCTAGGATTCACAGCAGGCGAAGTCAGGAAAGCCGGTGGAAATCGATCTTTCTGACATTATAAAGGGGGATGCAAAGCTCTTGGAGAGAAAGGCGGTTATAGGACAGTTTCTAGGGAAGAGGCTATCACGAAAAGCAATCGGGGCTTGGGTGGTAGAAAACTGGCAGGCAGATCCGATAATAAACTTTCTTCCAAAAGGTTTTTTTGTAGCAGTTCTAGAAAGCGAAGAAGCAGGGGAAATCATTTTGGATAAATTGGATTGGAAACAAGGTGAGTCATACCTTTCCCTCCAATGTTGGGAAAAAAAATTAATCCTTTAAACTTTAAACCACAATAAGGGCTAGTTTGGATAAGATTATATAATCTTCCCTATGAGTATTGGTCTTGGAAATGTTTAACACTGATAGGAAACATGTTGGGAACAACAATCGAATTCGATCTAAGAAATAGCGAGTCACTAATTTATGCAATAATAAAAAAATTGGCCATTAAAGAGATTCCGAAGGAAATCAAATTAATAAATGGTGACCATTCATGGCACCAATCCTTGGAAATTGAAAGGGAAGTCTTCTTTTGTTTGAACTGTAGAAGAAGAAATCACTTCACAAAATATTGCAAGCATATACCAAGAAGACAGAAGACTGTTTGGAGGCAAAAGGAAGAAAAGAAAATGGAAATGGCCCACGAAACAACTGTACAAACTAATGAAGTTGTGAAAAAAGTAGAGGAATGGGCGCTGGTTGTCATGAACAACGATGAAACAGTTATGTCAGTGCCTCAAAACCAACTTGAAGAAGGGGAAGTGGGTAACCAGGAGTTACATATGCAACTTACTGAATTTGAAGAGGCGTGGAACAAAGAAATTCTAGAAATGGCCTCTTTGCAAGAGGAGAAGGATGGAATTGATATTTTAGAGGAAAGGCACATAGTGCAATCTGGGAAGGCGAAATCGGCAGGGAAGGTGGGAAGGAAATCTAATAAGCAGAAATGTGAAGAAGAAGTTATGAAAGGTAATCAACCATTAATAAAGACATATCTGACAAGGGCCAAGGGAGGCGTTCCCTCCCTTGGGAAGAGATGAGGGTCCTTATTTGGAATGTTAGGGGCTTAAACACCCCTAACAAGAAAATACTGGTGAAACGCCAGTTGGAGATCCAAAGCTCTGATCTTGTTCTACTTCAGGAGACCAAACTTGCAATTGGAGAAGCTAAAGCCTTTATCAAAGCCTGTAAAAGATGGAAAGGCATTTTTGTGGAAGCTGTTGGGGCCTCTGGCGGCCTTGGGGCTCTTTGGAACCCCTCAACTATTGAAGTGTCATTGATAACCTCAAGTCAACATTGGATGTTGTTGGAGGTAAAAAAATTATCTTATGCTTTCGTCTTTTCAACGTTTAATGTTTATGGCCCTACAAAATCGGACGCAAAAGTCAAAGTGTGGGATGAAATAAGTGCAACAATGAGAATAAATAGGACAGTGTTGGGGGTGATTATAACTCAATACTTGACCTTAGTGAAAAGAAAGGTGGTTTCAGGAGTGTTTCGCAATCTCAAAAAGACTTTGCCAACTTTGTAGAAAGGAACAATCTATTAGATATCAAGGATGCTAATGGTATTTTTACGTGGACCAATCGGAGGAAAGGTTTCACCAATATTTCAGAAAGACTGGATAGATTTCTCATTTCAGAAGATTGGTTGTTGGATGATGTTCCCCCAAAGGAAATGATTAGACCACTTTTCATATCTGATCATTTCCCTGTTGAATTAATATTATCGTTCAATTCAAAACCTGCAAGAGGTCAGTTTTGGTTTGAGAAAATGTGGCTCAAAAATGAAGATCTTCCAGATTTGATGAAGGCTTGGTGGGAGGAACTTGTTCAAATCCAAGTCACAAGAATGTTCATCTTTCAAAAGAAGCTAGTAAGGATGAAAAATAGGCTCAAGGATTGGAATACAAATGTATTCAAAAATATTTTTGATGAGAAAGCCAGGATTGAGGAGGCATTAACAATTCTAGGGGAGAAAATACTTCAAGATGGGATGCGGCTGGAGGAGTTTGAGGAAGAGAAGCGACTAATGTCCGACTATAATGAGGTTTTGGCTCGGGGAAGAGTCTTACTGGAAAGCCAAATCAAGAGAATCGTGGCTGGACGAGGGGGATCTAAACACAATTTGTTTCCATAACTCTACAAAGATGAAGCGCAGCTAGAACAAAATAAATGAAATAAAAGATGGAGAGGGTAACCTGGTGATGGAGGAAAAAGAAATTCAAATTCTAGGGGTCGGGTACTTCGAGAAAATGTTGGGCGGTCAACATTTGGCAGAGTCACTTAACCTTGGCATATTGGATAGCCTAACACCAATGGTTTCAGATGAGGACAATATGGCACTGAATTGTTGTATAACAAAGTCAGAGGTAGAGGAGGCTTTATTCCAAATGAAACCTGAGAAGGCCCCTAGGCGGCCTGACGGCTTTAACGCCATTTTTTATCAAACTTTTTAGAACTTCATGGGGGATGATTTATCAGCAGTGGTGGGGGAGTCCCGGAGGAAAAATTCAATGTTGAAGGATTTCAACAATACCAACATAGCTTTAATTCCTAAAAAAGATAAGTGTGAAGATTTTTTAGATTATAGGCCAATCTCTCTGTGTAATTCAATTTATAAGTTAATTACCAAAGTGATGGTGAACAGATTGAAAAAGATTCTGCCAAAAATAATTTCAAAAGAACAGAGCAGTTTTGTGCCATGGGGAATATAACTATGGTATCGTGATATCCCACGAAGTCATGCATTCTCTTCGGACATCTAGGAAGGCAGGCATGATCATCAAGTTGGACTTAAGCAAAGCATATGACATAGTGCAATGGTGTTTTCTTTTAAAAGTCGAGGAGAAGTTGGGCTTCAAAGAAAAATGGTTGAAATGGATATTCAATTGGATATTCGTTGACAGGTCTAGGAACTTCGATCGCAGTTGGCCTTAGTAAACATGACATAGTGCTTCAAATTTGGAAGGGGAGTCGAGGAGACTCCTTCCTTCATACAATATCCCACAACACCTTTTTGCGAAGAGGTGACACTCTTCTTTATTTTAGGGATGGGTCAATATCCCACCACCTTTTTGCGGATGACACTCTTCTTTATGGGGATGGGTCAAAGCAACAAGTGCAAACAGTGCATAGGGCAATTGATTTATTTAGGCAGGAGTAAGGTCAAGAGGTTAACTACGCCAAATCCAATGTATTCTTCTTTAATATGGGGAAAAGGCTACAGAGGGATATTTTAGCAATTCTGGGGTTTAGCAAAGGCATAATACCATCCAAGTATCTCAGCATTCCCTTATACGTTGGGCAAACTAAAACTGAAATTTGGGAAGAAACTATCCGCAAATGCAAAGGAAAAATTTCCCATTGGCGTGGTCATTGGTTGTCACTTGTAGGACACTTAACAATGGTGAAATCCGTCCTGGCAGCAGTTTCAATTTATATGATGGAATGTGTTGCATTAACTAAGAAGGTTGGCAAGTGAATTGTGAGCATACAGAGGCAATTGCTTTGGGAGGGGGCACAAGATGCTCATCACATTCCTTTACTTGGGTGGGATATGGTGCAAAAGGAAAAGGAGGTCGGTGGAGCTGGAGTAAAAGCGCTTGATTTTTAAAACACAACTTTGGGGGAAAAAATGGTATGGAATGTCTTCACACAGCTAGATTCCCAATGGGGGAAACTCCTGCGTACGAAATATCTAGATTCCCAAGAAGAAGACAGGATTCTAACAATTGCCAATCCATGGAGGGGATCGACAATGTGGAATTTCATCCTGAATTGTAGGAGGCTGATAAAGGATCACCTAACGTGGTCAATTGGTGATGGTGGGAAGGAAACCTTCTAGTTCGATTCCTAGAATGGTTATGAACCATTAATCAATATGCCAGGTATGTTGGAGGTGCATCGACAGGTTTCTGAGACATACGGTGAGTTGGTGAAAGACTATGTGTTCATCCAAGAAAAAAATGGGCGTAAGGAATTTTCACGGAAGTCTTTCAACATGCTAGACTCAGAACACAAGGTAATGCTTGAAGAAGAATTAAAAAAGAGAAGGTTGTTTTTCTCAAATTCACAAGACAAGCTGAGATGGTGTGCAGCAAGATCCAGGGTGTACTCGGTGAAAATCGGGTATGAAGTTCTGAGAAAGGAAAGTTCAAGGGATGGTTGGCCAAGTAAGATCTGTTGGGGTAAATTCGTGCTGGCTAAGGCTGGTGCTTTCACTTGGATAGCTCTCCATGGTCGTATTTTATCAGGTGACATGTTGTGTAGGCTTGGTTTTTTGGGCACGTATAGATGTGTATTTTGTACAAATAATCAAGAAACTGCTAATCATATCCTTTTAGAATGTTAGTATGCACAAGATGTTTGGAGTTATTTTTGCAGGAAACTTCGTTGGCAAGGTCCGCTCCAGAATAATCTCAAAGATGTTTTTTTGTCGTAGTCGCTCCTAGCAAAGGGTTCGGCTCTAGCGGGTCTCTGGATGGAGGTGCCGACAATGATCATTTGGCACCTATGGCGTGAATGTAATGCAAGAATTTTCTGAGATATAGCCCTTTCAGTGGAAAAGGTAATTAATAACATTGAAGGGGGTGTGAGTGAACACTTTAATATGAAGGTTGTCGATAAAAAAATTAGTTTCTTTTCGGCCTGGGATGAAGCAATGCTAAAAAATAGGCCTCAGATTAAAGCTCCTAAAGGTGCGCTATTAAAGGATAAATCCTATAGAGCCAATGCAAGGTGGATGTTACCTCTTAGTGGAATATTAAACTTAAATTTTGACGAGGCTTCGAAGGGCAACCCGGGGCCCTCTGGAGCAGGCTTTGTAATCAGGGATGAGTATGGGCTATTTGTCTGGGCAGCATCAATAAAGCTTCCATTAGGAACTAATAATGAGGTAGAGGTGACAAGTTTTTATGAAGGTTTGAAATATTGTGTGGATCATGAAATTCACAATGTGGATCTAGAAGGTGACTCTGAAATAATCATAAGGGCGGCCATCCTGCGCTCAACAATAAGCTAGAAACTCCAATTGTGGTTAGTGTTGATCGAACCCCTATTGGCACAGCTGACAAACTTTACTATCCGTCATGTGTATAGGGAAGCAAATATGCTGGTGGATCTCCTGGAAAATGAAGGCATAGCACAGGCATGTCAAGTCACATCCTCAAGCAATCGTATGTCTTGGTCATTGTGCATGGAAATATATAGAAAGGAGAGCATTCTGCATCCTTGACTACCGTAGGAAGGTAGTCAGCGGGGCTCATTGGGATGGGGTGGGAAATCTATGTCGGGGTCTCCACTACTGTCATGTCGGTGTCCCTCAATCTTCTTCGGGAAGGGAACACTTTTTGGCGTTGTTGTTTCCTTTAAAATGCTCAACAAATCAATGTGTGGGCAGCGAAGATGGCATCGTGATGGGCATAAGGCAAGGTGGTAAATTGAGATCTCGGGAATAGATGTTTAGTGTGGCTGGAGAGAGGTACGAGTTGTGGTGCGAGAGAGGTGTTTGAGAATCCCGAAGCTTGGAGTGGCGGTGGTGATCTCTAGGAAGCGATTTGGGTAGGAAATCTCTAAGATATACTTGATTATATATGTGTATGGGTTAATGTTCTCAGTCAGCTAAATGATGTAGCATGGGTCTAAGAACCATCTTTGAATAAGGCGAACTGAAATGTAATGTTCTCTATTTTGAATGAATGAGTGCTACCATCTCTAGTAGCGATTTTCCAAATAAAAATTTAAAAATAACTTGTATCAATCAACTAACTGAACTATGAACTCATCCCTTGACTTTATACAAAATGAGGAGAGTCTTATTCAAACCACTAGCTAACTAACTAACTACAATCATAAATCTCACTCCTAGATATGAGGATGTAAATTTAAGACTAACTTATTCATCTAACTGAAAAGGAAAAAGAGACCTATTCAAATAAGAATAGCTTGCATGTGAAACACATAGGCAAACATACAACATTCTAGAACAAGTATCTTTCCACATTTATTCCTTCCATAATGACCACACTCATCTCCACAACTTCTTACACTTTGAATAGCTTGAACTTCATTAATTCCTGTTCTACTACCTTGGTGCTTGCTACAAATATTCCTTTCTTGTTACCACGTGTTGAGATATAGAGAGATTAATTCATACAACATGCATATGCAACTAACCACCATAATTCTATCATGGTCTTAAGATGGCACAAATCAAAGGCTATAAGAAAGTTTGGATGGAGGGTGATTCTCTGAATATAATCAACAATTTGAAAAATTGTGCTTCCCCTTCTTGGACTATTGAGTCCTTGATAAGGGACTCCATTGTTATTCTTAAATCTTTTGATGAATATTAAATCTTTCATATTTTGGGAGAGGGTAATGGTCTAGCGGACATCTATGCTAATATTGGATTTACAGATGTTAGGGAATGGGGTTTGAATGACCCCCTCCCTATAGAGGCAATAGCAACTATTAACCATGATTGCCAATTTTAATTTGCTTAATGTCTCATTATGGCCTACGGCGTGCATGTCGTTCTTCACATGGCCAAAAATTATGTGGAAGGATGGTAAGCCTGATTTGAATCAAGCTAATGGTACAGTGGAAGCTAGCCGTAGGGAATGGAACTCTATGTTCTTAATTCTCCTCTACCTTAATTCAGTTCTCACATAGATTTTGGGCACTCCTAGCATTGTCTTCTAGAGTTTTCTTTTCTCTGGGTGTAGAGTTCTCAAGCTATTGCATTCTGCTAATTCTGTCAATATGGGTGGAGATAGAAACTGCACCAAGCCCTTCTCGTGTGAAGCTACCAAGAAGAAGGAGGTTTGGTAGGTGTTGGAGAAAAGAGAGTTAACTCCATACCTAGAGAAATTGCATGGAAATAACCCTCAAGTTACTGTGTTATTTCCTAAAGGATGGAATGATAGGGTGTTGAAGCTGGGCGGAATGGAGTATGATGTCAATGAAGAATTTATAGAAAATATTACTAACCTGGCCATGGATGGTATGAAATTTTTTAGAGATAAAAAGGAGTCACAAACTACTATGCAAATCTTCTTCAAGGGGGATGAAGCCAAGTATTTTAGGACTGCAAGGAGTGGAGGCTACCAGAGAAGCTCTCTTAAGGCGAAGTGGGGAGACATGGCTAAAGAGCTCATGTGTTTTATTACCTTGGAAAAATGCTTCTCCACGGTAAATGCTTACCATTTCATTTTTCTCAATCATTTCCACCATAAGAAAAGGATTTCCTTTCCTTATTATCTTCTGGTGTCACTGGATTCTGGTCTCAAGGACCTTAACAAAAACCCTAAAAATACAGTCTTCCATGTGGGGTTAATCCTTCTTATCTCTGAATATGTGAAGTCCTTTGAGGTGGCTAAGCCAATTGCTACGCTGAAGGATAAGCAATCTAAGCTGGTGAAGGAGTATGAGACTGCCTCAGAAGAGGAACCGACTAGTAAAAAAGGGAAGAAAAGGAAACTCATTTTGGAAAAGGGGTCAAACTTGGAGGAGGATGCAGACTTTGTCCCACACTCACTTTCCTCTTTGGAGGTGGGTTCTCAATCCCTTGCTGTGAGAAAGACAAAAAAGGGGAGTCGTGTGCTAGCAAGGGCTATGTGACTTGCAATGATGAGGTGGCTATTGATTTTTCGAGTAGGAGTGTGAAGGAGAAAAATTATTTGTATGGTGATTCTTCTTCACCGCCCCCTGTGACCAAGCAGAAGGAGTCAGAGGAGGGAAGTAGGAAGAAATGAGTTTTAAGGACTGTGAGTCAATTACTGGAGAGGGTCTCTCCTCTCACAATAATGGGTGGTCTGGATGTTGATGATTCTCCAAGTGTTAACCCAAACTTGCAGCAGAAAGGTAAGACTGGGGTTGTTGGTGGTATGATTGTTGAGGATATCCAGGATGTAGACTTGGAGGGGCTAAAGAAAAGAAAGATTGTGGTTGAGGATATTGTGAATTCCATCCGCAAAATCAAGACTCTAGTTGCTACTGGGAAAGGTAAGGAAATTGCTGCCAGTCAGGATAAGGTTAGCTCCTCTGAGGAGGAAGATGCTTTGGGGAAGGGGGTTTTTAATATTTATAGGGAAGAAATCTTTGATTTGCTAGGAACTGCTCGTGAGGGTTCCATTGTTTTGTTCAAACTATTTAAATGGTTTTTTCATGAACTCAATAAAACTAATGTCAAAGTTAGGGGTGTGGTGAGTAAGGATAAAGAGTCCTCTGTCCAAAACTAGATTGATGAATTGTTTGATTCCCTAAACACTATTGCAGACACTATAGCAGATGAAACTCTTAAAATGAAATGGAATTTGGAAGGTAGAATCCTCACCCTTGAGGATCAAATGGAGAAAATTTGGTCTACTGTGATCAAGGGTGGGGAGGTTCCTAGATCTATTGTTAAATTTGATTCTATTGGTGTGACTTCTCCTGTGGTTAGTGCCAAGAAGCGTAAAGAAATTGTTCATGCTGAAGAGACTGGTGCTGCTGGAAAGCTGATGGAGGAGGAGGTTGATGCTGATAAGGGTGGGGAGAAGGGTAATGTTTTGATTACTCAGGTGAATACGGATGGATCTGGTGCTAGAACTAGAAACAAGACTAAAGCTCAGGTTGGGGTTTTTGGTAAAGAAATTCTTGATGTTTTGGATGATGCTCAGAAGGCTATGGTGAGCAATGTGGAGGTGACGGATATTCTAAAAAACATGTAGTGCTGTTGGTTGGGGTCCTCCTTTTTGGTTGACTTTTTTTTGTTGGTTCGTTGATTATGGGCTGATTTATGCTTAGTGTAGTTTTCTTTAGTTTCAACTGCTTTATTTTGTAAAGGGTTTCGGGCCCCTTCAAAACTCGTATTTTACCTCTAATAAAAAACTAACCACCATAATTAAATCACAACATTCCATTCATATACATATATATTCATATTTAAACCATGCAATGCTATGAATATTTCACCATATTTCATATCCACAAAATGGGTTCAACGCTGCAAGGTATGCATGAAAGGATAACATATTATGGAAGTATTGTCTAAAAGGTACTTTAAAAACATATGTAAAGTGTCTTAAAAGTATATGAAAAGAAAAAAAAAGATACTAATAACCAGACCCATCACTATCTTTATGTTTCAGTGTTTGGAGATGTGTTGGAATGAAGTAATATGTTGAGATGGTGTCTTTCGTACTTGGTTTCCAAGTGCTTTTGAGAAAATTTGATAAATAGAGAAAACAATGTTGTGCAAGTGTTCAAAATGTGCTTTGATATGTGCTCCACATTTCTTCTATGTTGATGATATTCCTGTGTGGATCCGATATGTTGTTCAAGGTTGCCAGTAGTTGCTATATCTAGAATTTGGATTTTTGGATTGTTGTGCAGAGAGATATTTTCACCAATGTGTGAACCAATTTTTTAGTGTTATTTGTTGTGGTTTGGGAGAAATGTGTTTTCTTCACATTTCTCTACATTTTTGTTTTAGGTTGTGTGGAACTAAGAAGTTGCTTATAATGTTTGTATCTGTTAGAATTTAAGGTTTTACTTGATTTGGTACAGTACAGTGTGTGTTTCATTCGTCAATGTGCAAATAAGGTCAACCAGATGTTCTAGGTTGAAGTATTTCTATGATGCGAGTTTGGATGAATTATTTGTTGGATCTCAAGTGATTCGTGGATTTTTCTAGATCATGTTCAAGTGAATTTTGTTTTTTGAAAGTTTTGCACTGATTTAAGGAAGTGTGTACTTAATGTTTTATCGTGTTTACATGGGTATTGGTCAACCTTGTGTTAACACTACATGTGAAGTTTATGAAAGAGTTTTGAGGTGTGTTAGGATTTATTTGGGTCCTAATTAAGGATTTATATGGGTTTCTTTCATTCCTATTCATAGTTGGAATGTTTGGGTGCTGAACTAATTTAAAATTTTAAATGTAATGGATAATTGCCAACCTTGGAGAAAGTTTTCAAGGTTGAGGATGATATAAATAAGAATTGTGTTGTTGTAGGATGCAAGAGAGAGGAAAGATAGATGCGAGTGATGAATGTGATGTGAATTACAGAAGTATAGATGCGAATTTGAGCAGAGTAGTGCAAATTTCAAAGTTTTGGATTTCTTTTTGCAGTGAGTTGAAGGTATCCACAATATTTCATGGAAGGTTGTGAAAGTGTTGGAGCATTTGTGGTGGATTCATTTTTGCATTGATAAGTTGTTCTTTGTGTAACATTTCTCTTCTATATTCTTTGTTTCTTTCTATGGCAATGAGCCCTGGTTGTGAGACTTTTTGGACAGTGTGTCCTATTCTAGCAGTGAGCCCTTGTACCTATTTTGCAATCACTTATATTGTGAGCTAATCCTCACCATGTTTTTTACCTCATTGGGTTTTCCACATAAATATGGTGTTCCCTTGTGTATAGTGTTGTTATTTTAGCTTTTTTTTATCTACATTTCATGATTAATCACTTTAACAAAATAAGGTTTTAATGAATGCCAGTGGATCTAATTACTGTTGAGGGTTTTGATGTTTTAATTTGCTACAACTAATTCACCCCCCCTCTCAGTTGTCTTGTTTATTCAAAACTTATCTGATGTTTGATAAAGTTCATGATTGGATGTCATGCCTTATCTAATGTTTGTTGAAGTTCATGGTTGGATGTCATGTCTTATCTAATAAGTATTGAGTATAGTTATTGTCAGCAGAGTTGGCTTCATAATGATATATTAAAATGAGGATTAGAAGCATTAGAAGTATTTTTGACAGTGGAGAGATTTTGATGAAGGTTTATACTATGTCTTATTCTCTCTCTTGATGTTCCTAATGAAGCATCTGTTTCTAAAAGAAAGTTCTAGCCTCCAAGAGTTGCTTAAGTGATTCTACTCCTGGAAGCTACATTGAAGTCTATTTGGGAGAATCCTCTACATTTCTTAGATGTTTAAGATTTGCTCTTGTGTTTTGGGATTAAAAGTTAGTGTTCTGTGGATGTTGTACTCCTATCTTTTTAGGTCACCAGTGTTTCCAAGGAGGTTTCTATGAATTGCAAAAGGTTGGCAGTATTGTTGGTTTTCTAGATTGGTCTGGGAAATGCTCCACATTTCTCCGCATTGATGTCTCTACTCCTGCAGCTTGTTGAATGTGTTCTCAATATTTTTTTAGTATATCATTTCCAATTTCACGTGTTGAACTGGTTTATAAGTTGATTTATTAATGTTATATCTCACGATTGAGCATTTTTTGTTTTTGGGATGAATTATTTGTTATCAATTAGATTTGCACCCTGATGAATACAAGATTCAACAATCTACTGAAACATGGAAACCTTCTTCAAATGTGGGTGATCTGAACGAAGAAGGAATCTCCAGAGTGAGCTGGTTCTCCGAATGATGAATATTATTCTAAGTATTTTCTGGGAAAAGGGATAAAAGGATAACTTGAAAATAAAGCCTATGACAAATAGATGATTCACCAAACATATGAAAATTCAGACTTAACCACTCATATCAATTTCTCTATCACAGTAATCCTCACAATCTCATTAGCATATACTTCATCAGTGATTTGCATGAAGATATGGAAAAACTAAACACAACATGTAACCTGACACATGTAATTCTAAAAAAAAGGTTTACAATAGAAAGACATATAAGGATTCAAGTTTGAAACACAAAGACATCAGATTGATATTACAAAAATGAGATAGAAATGAAAAGGAGAATTGTGTTGCTTTATTAAAACTGAAAGAGTGTTTGTCTGAACTGAGTATGACTGAGTTTACAAGCTCCAAATGCTAAGAGCCAGAAACTGTAATCTGAACTGAGAAGACCAAAAAAAACTAATTCTCTTCAATATATCTCTCAAGAAACCCTAATCCGAGCTCACAAAGAAGCTCAAGAAAAAAGCCTCAAAACTGTCCCAAAAGATTGCATAAAAGCAGAAAAAAGCACACTGCTTTTATGATCATACTGAAAAGCCTCTAAAAATAGGCTGAATCTGCTATAAAATCCAGAAAAACACCTTATCTCTCCAAGATGAAACTCAAATCTGACCAAGAGGAAAAGTCAATACCAATCTGCTAAAAATAGCAAGAAATCATAAAACAGTTTATAAGTATTGCTTTATGCTTCTGCTTCACATGATTGCAGATTTTACAATTTGTCTATTTTTGCAATTAAAGATTGCTAAATATTTTGCAAAAAACAAATACAACCTTATTCCACCAATACAATGCTTGATTTTCCTTTAAAAAATCATAAAAATATCAAGGCATATTACTTCTCAATAACTCAGTTGATTTCTTCAAAATCAATTAAAAGACAAAAGCCTAAGTTTTAAATGTTTCACCCTTAGGTCATAAAATATTTACCATTCATATTTTAATTGACTTCCTTCAAAATCAATAAAATAATCCTAAGGCATTGACACTCTACATTCTTCACTTAAGCAAAAATATAAATGTTAAATGTAGAAAACACTAGCCCTAAGGACTTAGACACATCGACCTAGGCATATGAGAATTCGGCCACCAAAAGTATTAAGATTCAGATTTTAAATTCATAATGCAAAGTAACCCTAAATTTAAATTTCTCCACATGCTATTGTTAAAGGTGAATATTCAAGGTAATCATAATGTTTGACTTAGCTCGAATTAGGGCATGAGACAAAAAGAAGTCAAACCCAAAAAATCAATTCAATTTTGCAATCATCATTTTGAAGACCTTGGTCTCTACATGAAAGGATAGCGCCACCATGATTGAGCTCAATCTGTAGCTCGCATGCTTGATAATCTTCACTCTTTGTCTTCAGATATTCGGATCTCCACTGGGTAAGCTTGATTTTAATACTACTGTGGCCTTTTCACTTCATTCGAAGAGCAAGAAAGGCCATTAAGGTCGCAGCCTGTACATACTTAGTCTCTGATTTCTCTTTGCATACTTGTGACTTTATTTTCTTGGCCGCTTTGTACGAGCATGAACTCGGGCTTTTTTTCTGGAAAACTCCATGAGAGATCTTGCTCGAGAGTTATTGTTCTTCACTGCGCACAAGGTAATCTATTACTTATAGCTTTTATAACTTTAGTTCCTGAGCTTTCTGGTCTTGTGGCCACAGCTGCAACACAGTGTCTAACACTTTTATAACCTTCTATGTTTGTTATTTTCCTATTTATGTGCTCTTTGCATCCACTGGCCGCCATGCACGAGAGCCCGTGTCTTGGTTTTGCTTGGGGTTTTGAAACTTTGTAGAACTCTGGCCACGGCTATATGTGATCTCCTACAGGCTTGAACTGGTAAGTTTTGCTTCTAAGCATATATTTATGTCTTCAGAAAGCTTAAAAAAACTTCTCTTTCACTTATGAATTTATGACCATGCACAGGCCGCACCATATGTATCTCTGAAAAAGCATATTTAAAGCTTTTGGGCTCGACCCAAAACAAGAATTTCTTTCTTCTTTCACATTTCGAACAAACACTTTCATGGGTATCATGAGAATCGAAGGAAATCTATATTCTCTATTTTGAAGCTCGACCCATCAAAGGAAATTCACATTTTTGTACTCTCCGAAAAAAAAATAGATATGGGTATTTGTTATTCTAAAGAAATCACTCTTACTTTGGGACTTTCTCTTACAGAGCTTGACCATTATGATTTCCCTCTGTATTCTATTGTTTCATATAAAATCCTCATATGGGTATCTTGTACATATGATAAAACATTTATCTTGTTGTTCTGATAAAATACCCATATGAGTAAACTGGAAATGATGAAAATATGTATACTTAATTTGGAACCCCAATGTGGGTATACTCGAAAGAATAAACAAAAATTTATATTGTTATTTTTAGTTGAGCCGAACTCAACATGGCATTCTTCTTTCTCAGTCTTCTCTATATGAGCACTTGGAATTCTAAAGCATGTTTCTATCCTGGTGCATTTTCTGTTGTATTACAGCCTGTCCATAGAAATACTGTGCATTATGAGAAACATATTTCTTCTCCTTACTGTCGAAAACCCTTGCATGGGTAAGCTGGAAATTCCATTAAATCTATTTGTCTAGATATTCATGTGAAAATTAGCTCGACCCATGAAGATTTACTTTATATTTTGTATCTGTTTAAACTCCACCATATGAGTTCACTTGTGATATGAAAAAGTCTGTATATTTCGATAACTGTGTAAAATCTAGACTTCCTTTAGCATTCGAATTCTTCAATTTTCAACATACAGGCCTTTGGAAACTTAGAGAAATATATGCTATTATGTTACACAGGTACACCACAATATGACAAAACTGAAAGTTTGTCAAAAACCTTCTTATAAATGCACTTTGATTACATTTCGTACAATCACTTCCATATTTCTTATTTGTCTCTTTGTGAAGAAAAGTATCTCTGAATATACTACTGTTGAACACCCTCCACAGGTTCATAAAATTCTGGAAATGTATCTTTTGTTTATATTTTCAA
Source organism: Sequoia sempervirens (assembly GCA_007258455.2). Taxonomy (NCBI): domain Eukaryota; kingdom Viridiplantae; phylum Streptophyta; class Pinopsida; order Cupressales; family Cupressaceae; genus Sequoia; species Sequoia sempervirens. The sequence goes on along the minus strand of VDFB02271358.1, from coordinate 1,276,570,886 downwards.
TTATCATCTCCATGATGTCTCCTTTGCACACATAATTCTTTTGACTAAGTCTGTAGATGAGTTGGCATCTTGATTATGTTTTGAATTTATGCAAAGATTTGATTTAAAATACTGCAGCTCTATGGACTGCATTTCCTCTTATGCTTTTCATTTTCTATTCATTCTGAAATGACTTTCACCTGCTGTATCACCATTTGAAATACATGACAAATGAAGAAACAAAACTCTAAAAAGTGGTATATCTTGGACTATTTTATTTCACTATCAGCCAAAAGATTACATCAAACTCACTTGAACACCGTACTTTTTACCTACAAGCAAGTTGATTGCTTCACCACTCAACGAATGACTGAACTGCTTATATTTGGCACTCTTATTGCATTTTTATGCTCCATTTAATAAACTGTTCTGTGAATCTGCTCTCCTCTGAGATGAAAAATTGAAACAATTCTCTTCATTGAGGCATTATGTATGCCTGTTCACTATCCTTGATTGTCAGAAAGAACACTGTTGAACTGAACCTTGCATGACATATGATGATGATGAACAAATAACACTATAGCAAAAGAACATGAATCATACAACAATGTTCGAGATGAATTTACTCAGTTAAGTGATTGAGCAGATTAAAATCATTGTTCTCTTGTAGCTTTCATAAAGCATTTACCTGATTGTTATGAATGCACAGTTGGTTTAATAGCTTGACAAATAACTCTGCTTAACTCTTTCAGTTGTATATCATTTCTTGTCTTGATGAATATGATGATGTAATTACTATCTCTTTATCAGCCCACTTGTAATGAATAAGGGCAACATGCTGAGCTCTACCCTTGTAGGAGCCTGTTTTTCTCCACATGCTTGGCTTGGTCTTCAAATAATAATCAGCTTTGTGATTTTCCCTATACCTGCACAAGGAAACAAACAAAGTTAGCATAAAAAATAATATATCATGATCATATTGATGTTTCTCCTTCAGCTTATGTCTCTGCACTTTCACTTGATTGTTTCAGTGTATGATTAGTAGCAGACTACATTATTGTTGGTGATTCATATAGGTATCTTCATAATCGGAGCCTCTGACATCCCTCTCTTCCTTTCTACAAGTCAACGGAGCTTGGAGAAGACAAAAGGTGCACCATTTCAGCGTCGACCATCAGCCAATCAGGAAATGATGATTATGTTGTTACTTATGTAATTTCTTCTTTTGCATCTTCCATAGTGTAGTGTGCTATTAGTGATGCACTGTGACAGTCCCATCCACGGCTTGTGTGGATATGTGATTTCATCTTATGCTTTTCATTTTGAAAATAAAATGCATCTCATTGCAATGTTGTATTATCATTTGGATTCTTGCAATCAAATGAAGCTCTGTAAATATGAATTATTTCATGAAATAAATGAAAGCATTTGAAATGCTTTGTTGCTTATATGCTCAATTTTGTACTTCATTTAATATTAAAACATTGAATAACACTTCTGAAAAAAAAATTCCTCATTTTAACGCACAACTGTCACTTGACAAACAACGAACAAAGTGCAAACAACACTTAAGCATAATGCATAAATAATTGTACTTTCCACTTTTAAATATAACAGTATTAAATCTAGCTCCACCAATCAAGCTGTAGCAAAAAATTGGTAACATTTTGGTGATTTCCGCTAAATGCTTGCCTGCTAAGCATAGATCAGATGGCTTAAAACACTCCATTGGGCGCAGAGTCAAATTTGCACCCTCATGAAACTCAAAACTTGAACAACAACACTCCAAACAGCAGCAAAAAGAAAATGAAATAGAACTTGAAACCAAACTAACAGGCCCTGATGCCCAATGGAACATGCGCAACAGCACTTAGGGAAAGCAAAACTACTAAAAGTAAATGTGCAAATGCACTTATTTGCAATACTAGTCTACTTAACTACGAAATCAAAAATCCTCAAACCAATAAAAGCCAAACCATTGTCAGAACTAATTGAGTCTAGAACACCAAATCTCGATATGAGATCTTGATAGAAATTAAGCACTGAAGTCTCTTTTGCTTCCTTTAAAGTAACAGCTTCGGTCCATTTTGTAAAATAATCTGTGGCAGTAAGAATCCATGTATGACCCGTGCTTGAAGGTGGATTGATAGGACCAATCAAATCTAAGCACCACTTAGCAAAGGGTTGTTCGACCTAAATCGGATGCAGGGGCAGTGGTGCAAGCCTCTGTTTCCCAGAAAATAAAGCACATTTCTCACATTTTCTGACCCAAGCAATAGCATCTTTAAACAAATCTGGCCAGTAATAACCATCCTGCATAATCTTTAGGGTTGTTGTTCTTGCGGCAAAGTGACCTCTTGCAAGTCCATCGTGAAACTTTGGTAAAAGTTTGTTAACTTGATCAGGCTGAATACAACGTAATAAAACACCTTGGAAATCTCTCCTATAAATAATGTTCGTCAATGATTGTATAAGGGATGGCTTGTAATCTGTAATACCTTCTTTTCGCTCTGTCTAAGCCTTCGGGCCACTCACCAGTTTGTAAATAATGCATCATCTATTGTAACCAAGTAGCAGGAGACGCTGGAACAACACCTACAACATCATTATTTAGCACTGTATCCACACTTTCAGCTTCGTTTAAGCTGTTGTTCTCATTTCCAGCAATCTGTTCACACAAACCCTTACCTCTAACGAGCTTGGTTACTTTTACATCAACGTCAAACTCCATTACTTTGGTAATCCAACTAGCACGCTTATCATTTATGTCTTTGTTAAGCAGAAAATCCTTAACAGTTGAATGAGCTACCAACAAATGAATCTTGTTGTTGGACAACATATGCCTGAATTTCTTTAAACTTCTTACAACAGCAAACACATGCTTCTTTACAAAAGAATATTTTACTTCATAGTCATGCAATACTTGGCTGAAAAATGCTACTGGTTGCTCCAAGCCTTCATCATTTTGTTGGCATAACATAGCTGAAACTGTATCCACTCCTCCAAAGGCATACAGGATGAAATCCTTGTCAAAATTTGGATTAATGAGAGTAGGAGTGGCTGAGAGGGCTTCCTTAATCTGCTCAAAGCTCCTCTTACTTTCCTTGGTCCAACTGAATGGCACATTTTTTTTAAGCATAGAAGTGAGAGGTTGCAGCAAAGCTGCAATATTCGGTATGAACCTCCACACAAAATTTATTCTTCCAAGAAAGCTTTGCAAGCCTTTCTTATGAGTTGGTAATGGAAATTCGAGAATTGCATAAACTCTTTCAGGGTCTATAGAAATACCTTGCTTTGAAACAATGTGTCCAAGCAATTTTCCTTCGTGCACTGAAAATATACACTTCTTCGGATTGAGAGATACTTCAAACTCTCTGCATCTCTGAAAAATCTGCTCCAAATGATCAAGGTGTTCGTTAGCATTTCTGGAAAAAACAGTAATATCATCTAAGTATACCAGAACGAACTTGTTCATGAGGCCGTGAAAGGCCATATCCATCGCACGCTAAAAATTTGCTCCAGCGTTGGATAAGTTGAAAGGCATCTTCTTGTAGGCCATCGTGCCCCACTTAGTTGTAAACGTTGTTTTGAACCAATCTTCCTGCTTTACCAGAATCTAGTTGTAGCCTAAGTAACCATCTAGCAAAGAAAATCTGTCAGAACCAGAAACTACCTACAAAATTTGCTCCATGGAAGGGAGTGGGTAATGGTCTTTCAATGATGCTTTATTTAAATCTTGGAAATTGACACATAATCTAATTTCCCCACTTTTCTTCCTAACTGGTACTAAATTTGACACCCAAGAGGTGTGTTTGATAGGAAAAATGATACCACTCTCAACCAGCTTATTCAATTCAGCCTTCATAACGTGCTCTAATTTGGGGTTAAGCGGTCTCTGTTTCTACCTTACTGGTTTTGCATCGGTTCAAGTTCAATGGTATGCTGGGCTAGTTCTGGGTTAAAACCTCTCAAATCCTTGTACTCCCAAGCAAAAACATCACTAAATTTCTGAAAAAATAGGATAAATTCTTGTTGTTCGTCTTTACTATATACCTTTCCCAGCTTGAGAAGCTTTCCTTTGAAAATTTCAATCGCTGCATAATGTTCTTCCTTAACAATCAAGCTGCATTTGTCTTTACGCACTTGGTCATCTGAGTTGAACACAAATTCCAAGGTCACCAATCATTTTGGCAACTTGTTGGTCTTCAACTGCACAATCTGGTCATCATATTGCTACTGCCATTTTTGCTGGTTTCCATCTACAAACTCAGCTTAAGCGATCAGGAAATTTACGATTTGCTCATCGCTGTCAAAAATCTGCCAACTCACATTATTGTCAGGTACAGAAGGTCTGACCACTATTTTCACGTATTGATGTGCCTCTACCTTATGAATCTCCTTGGGAATATCAAACTGGGATCCTATGGCAGTGAGCCTATCAGCATGCTTATTTTGATTACGAGGAATTGACATGATATTAAAAGCATCAAAATCTTCCATCAAATCCCATACACGATGCTTATATTTCTTAAGCAAATCATTCTTGGCAGCATTTAAATTTTTGATCTGATTTAAAATTAGTTGTGAATCACCATAAACTTGCAAGCATTTAATACCTCGTTTGTGGGCCCATTCAAGGCCATGCACCAATGCTTCATACTCAGCTGTATTATTTGAACAGCTGAAAGCAAATCTGCAAGCTGAAAAGTATTTATCTCCTTCGGGTGATATCAACATAGCCCCACCCCCGGCACCAATACTGCTCCTCGAACCATCGAAGTAAAGCTTCCAAAGCTCATTTCACGTTTCTGCAGAAGGTTCTTCCTCTTTACAAAGATTAGGCATATCGCAATCAGGTTCTCGAATCATATAGACTCCTAATCCTATCTCATCTATGTGCTAAAAAGGATCAAGCTCGTGATCTTCGGCTGCCCATTAATCTAGATTGATATTGTCTACATGGGTGTTACAGTCTGAGGTCATGGTTTGCTCCTCTAGTACAGGGGTGGCGTAGAGGTTAGCGTTTATAGGATTTGGTGAATATGGTTCGATATGGTCTTTGGCGAGAGGTTCGGACTTTATGGTCACTTTCGTACCATACCTTGTTCTAAAAAACAAATGAGACCAATCAGAAGACAAAAACCCACCCAACTTGGCTGTAAAATCCCTTGAGAGACAAATGGAAAAGTGCGGTGGTAAGTCAATGACATGAATGTCCTGATGAATAGCAAAACTCGGGGATGCGTGCAACATAAGAGCTAGATTTTTTATAATATCAGCAGTTTTAACAACAAACCCATCTAATTGCACTATGCCTTTCTGAGGATTAGGCTCGTCAAGACCTAACTTATCAGCTAAACTCTTAGGCATGACTGAACTACTGGCACCAGAATCAACCATACAATTATGAACGATTTTATCGCCAATGATCATACTTAAATAGAATGGAGGAGGCTTTACCTCTTTCGTTTTCTGCTCATTTTTATCCTCCAGATCATTAGCAAGCACGACCTTTGCAACTCCTTGATTAGCGTTTTCAGAAATAGACAACTAAGCTAAAGCTTCCTGCAATAAACTTTTTTTCCCTAGAAGGTGTAAAGCATCTAATATTGACATACTAACAGTGGTTTTCTTGAGATGCTCGACAATATTAAATGATGAAGAATTTACCTTCTACTGGTTTTTTGTGACAGTAGCATCGTTTTTCCTTTGCAAAGGCTACAAATGCGTTTCTTGACTGCTCCTTGCTAGGTATCTCTTGGCCTCTTTGCAGAATCTGCATTTTAGGCTGCACGATAGCGTTAGCATTCGATGAAATGGGCTGCTTACTGTTTGTAGGTTGCTGCTGTGAATTTCCAGCTTACTGTCCTGGGTCCATAGCTCTCTTTTTTGACCTGGTATTAGCTGAAATAGGTGAATTTTGTTGATCTAGACCGTTCACGCCATAGAATTCAGAGCTCTTCTAGTTTGGCAAGGCAACTTCCATGTTATCTTGTTGTTCTTGATTCTGATCTACAACATTTTCTTAACCAGCATAGTTATTTTGGACCATCAAAGCCTGATTTCTCATTCCATTGGCGCACGCTAATTGGTTATGGGGCTAATTGCATGGATAACACCAATCGCAATCTTGGGAAACATTATTTTGCAGCACAAGTTCCTTTGACGAACTGGCTACGTTCGGATTGTATGGTTGGAATGGCCTAGGGTTAAAATTTCTTCTTTGAGCTTGATAATCATTTTGAAAAGCAGGCCTATTTGGCTGGTTTTGCTGATAAGGGGCTTGATAAGGATTATGTTCTTGACCAACATGCTTTTTAATGCTCACGAGATCATTTCCAAAGGTCTTTAATATTCTTTTAATCTCTTGCATCTCCTGATTTGGGGTCAGGACAACAACTTCTTGGGTTGTGTTATGATATCCTATCGCTGGAACAGGCGGGACAACAGCTAAGGGAGGTATAGCAGTAGGGGTAGGTGGCTGTATTTCTAGAAACAAAGGCATAGGAGGTCTAGGAACTATGTCTCCAGCTTGGATGAGACAGTTCTCAGCGTTAATGGCTATGTTGTAGGCATTAGGGAGTGCAAGCCCACCCATAGATTGAGTCATGACTGCAATTTTACTATTCAAAGCTTTTAAGTAAAACAGAAAAGCGTGTGCTAGTAAAGGTTTTACCGTTGCAGGAATCTTGTCCTAGGTTCTCTGAAATCGGTAGTTGAAGTCGGCCAAGTGCTCGTGTGGCGCCCTCTGAATGGTGCTCAACTACTCTAATAAAGACAGGTTGTCAGACTTATCAGCAAAATGTTGATATAAACCATTACCTAACGCATTCCATGTTGCGATTGAGTTGGTTGCGAGACCTCTAAACCATTGTAATGTCTTCCCTTTGAGCGACGCAGCCAACAGCCTTAGCGCAACATTTTCCTGCATGATATTATGCACTGAGCATAACGTGGCTACGTCACGGATGTGCTCAACCAGGGTAGTGAATTCCTCCCCGGTGAAGTATGGCAGACCTCTAAGGGCTGCAACTGGGATGTCGTCATGCTGAACAATTTTTAATGGAGTACCTCCATTGAAAGGCGCGAACGGGTGCTGCCTTGGTGCTGCCATTGGCAGTACTTGTGAAATTGGGACCGGTACTCTTGGTGATAAAACCAAGGAACTGAAAACGGGAGGTGTTGAATTCAATCTTGTGGGTGTTTCAAAAAGCCTCCTTGTTGTTCTGCCTCTTCTTCATGATGGGGACAACTCTCGATATTTGAAGGGTGCAGAACTTGATCTTTTTTGTATCTTTTCCATACGCAGGCTGCACTAGCATGCAAAAATAGAACCAGAGTCGCCAGGTATATTGTAATGAGCCTCCAGAAGGCTGGAAAATCTACTACATACACCAAACAGCAAACTAAAAATACTGAATTTTTTCTGAAAATGGCTTTTAGTGTCCCACCGGCCGTGCCAAAAATTGTTATCAATTAGATTTGCACCCTATTGAATACAAGATTCAACAATCTACTAAAACATGGAAACCTTCTTCAAATGTGGGTGATCTGAACGAAGAAGGAATCTCCAGAGTGAGCTGGTTCTCCGAATGATGAATATTATTCTAAGTATTTTCTAGGAAAAGGGATAAAAGGATAACTTGAAAATAAAGCCTATGACTAACAAATGATTCACCAAACTTATGAAAATTCAGACTTAACCACTCATAACAGTTTCTCTATCACAGTAATTCTCACAATCTCATTAGCACATACTTCATTAGTGATTTGCATGAAGATCTGGAAAAACTAAACACAACATGCAACCTGAAACATGTAATTCTGAACAAAGGTTTACAATAGAAAGACATATAAGTATTCAAGTTTCAAACACAAAGACATCAGATTTCTATTACAAAAATGAGATAGAAATGAAAAGGAGAATTCTACTGCTTTAATAAAACTAAAAGAGTGTTTGTCTAAACTGAGTACAACTAAGTTTACAAGCTCCAAATGCTAAGAGCTAGAAACTGTAATCTGAACTGAGAAGACCAAAAAAAACTAAGTCTCTTCAATATATCTCTCAAGAAACACTAATCCGAGCTCACAAAGAAGCTCAAGAAAAAAGCCTCAAAACTATCCCAAAAGACTGCATAAAAGCAGAAAAAAGCACACTGCTTTTATGATCATACTGAAAAGCCTCTAAAAATAGGCTAAATCTACTTTAAAATCCAAAAAAATAGCTTATCTCTCCAAGATGAAACTCAAATCCGACCAAGAGGAAAAGTCAATACCAATCTGCTAAAAATAGCAAGAAATCATTAAACATTTTATAAGTATTGCTTTATGCTTCTGCTTCACATGATTGCAGATTTTACAATTTGTCTATTTTTGCAATTAAAGATTGCTAAATCTTTTGCAAAAAACAAATACAACCTTATTCCACCAATACAATGCTTGATTTTCCTTTAAAAGATCATAAAAATATCAAGGCATATTACTTCTCATTACCTCAATTGGTTTCTTCAAAATCAATTAAAAGACAAAAGCCTAAGTTTTAAATGTTTCACCCTTAGGTCATAAAATATTTACCATTCATATTTTAATTGACTTCCATCAAAATCAATAAAATAATCCTAAGGCATTGACACTCTACATTCTTCACTTAAGGAAAAATATAAATGTTAAATGTAGAAAACACCAGCCCTAAGGACTTAGACACATCGACCTAGGCATATGAGAATTCGGCCACCAAAAGTATTAAGCTTCAGATTTTAAATTCATAATGCAAAGTAACCCTAAATTCAAATTTCTCCACATGCTATTGTCAAAGTTGAATATTCAAGGTAATCATAATGTTCGACTTAGCTCGAATTAGGGCATGAGACAAAAAGAAGTCAAACCCTAAAAATTAATTCATTTTTGCAATCATCATTTTGAAGACCCTGGTCTCTACATGAAAGGATAGCGCCGCCATGATTGAGCTCAATCTGTAGCTCGCATGCTTGAGAATCTTCACTCTTTGTCTTCAAATATTCGGATCCTCCACTAGGTAAGCTTGATTTTAATACTATTGTGGCCTTTTCACTTCATTCGAAGAGCAAGAAAGGCCATTAAGGCCACGGCTTGTACATACTTGGTCTCTGATTTCTCTTTGCATACTTGTGACTTTATTTTCTTGGCCGCTTTGTACGAGCATGAACTTGAGTTTTTTTCTGGAAAACTCCATGAGAGATCTTGCTCGAGAGTTATTGTTCTTCACTACGCACAAGGTAAGCTATTACTTATAGCTTTTATGGCTTCACTTCCTGAGCTCTCTGGTCTTGTGGCCGCGGTTGCAACACAGTGTCTGACACTTTTATAACCTTCTGTGTTTGTTATTTTTCTATTTTTGTGCTCTTTGCATCCACTGGCCGCCGTGCACGAGAGCCCATGTCTTGGTTTTGCTTGGGGTTTTGAAACTTTGTAGAACTCTGGCCGCGGCTATATGTGATCTCCTACAGGCTTGAACTGGTAAGTTTCGCTTCTAAGCATATATTTATGTCTTCAGAAAGCTTAAAAAAACTTCTCTTTCACTTATGAATTTATGGCCATGCACAGGTCACACCATATGTATCTCTGAAAAAGCATATTTAAAGCTTTTGGGCTCGACCCAAAATAGGAATTTATTTCTTCTTTCACATTTTGAACAAACACTTTCATGGGTATCATGAGAATCGAATGAAATCTGTATTCTCTATTCTGAAGGTCGACCCATCAAAGGAAATTCACATTTTTGTACTTTCCGAAACAAAAATAGATGTGGGTATTTGTTATTCTGAAGAAATCACTCTTACTTTGGGACTTTCTCTTACGGAGCTCGACCATTATGATTTCCCTCTGTATTTTGTTGTTTCATATAAAATCCTCATATGGGTATCTTGTACATATGATAAAGCATTTATCTTGTTGTTCTGATAAAATACCCATATGGGTAAACTGGAAATGATGAAAATTTGTATACTTAATTTGGAACCCCAATGTGGGTATACTCGAAAGAATAAACATAAATTTATATTGTTATTTTAAGTTGGGCCGAACTCACCATGACATTTTGCTTTCTCAGTCTTCTCTATATGAGCACTTGGAATTCTAAAGCATGTTTCTATCTTGGTGCCTTTTTTGTTGTATTATAGCCTGTCCATAGAAATACTGTGCATTATGAGAAACATATTTCTTCTCCTTACTGCCGAAAACCCTTGCATGGGTAAGCTGGAAATTCCATTAAATCTGTTTGTCTTGATATTCATGTGAAAATTAGCTCGACCCATGAAGATTTACTTCTTTATATTTTTGTATCTATTTAAACTCCACCATATGAGTTCACTTGTGATATGAAAAAGTCTGTATATTTCAATAATTGTGTAAAATTTGGGCTTCCTTTAGCATTCAAATTCTTCAATTTTCAACATACGGGCCTTTGGAAACTTAGAGAAATATGTGCTATTCCGTTACACAGGTACACCACAATATGACAAAACTGAAAGTTTGTCAAAAACCTTCTTATATATGCACTTTGATTACATTTCGTACAGTCACTTCCATATTTCTGTATTTGTCTCTTTGTGAAGAAAAGTACCTCTGAATATACTACTGTTGAACACCCTCCACAGGTTCATGAAATTCTGGAAATGTATCTTTTGTTTATATTTTAAATTATCATCTCCATGATGTTTCCTTTGCACACATAATTCTTTTGACTGAGTCTGTAGATGAGTTGGCATCTTGATTTTGTTTTGAATTTATGCAAAGATTAGATTTAAAATATTGCAGCTCTATGGACTGCATTTCCTCTTATGCTTTTCATTTTCTGTTCATTCTGAAATGACTTTCACCTGTTGTATCACCATTTGAAATACATGACAAATGAAGAAACAAAACTCTAAAAAATGGTATATCTTGGACTATTTTATTTCACTGTCAGCCAAAAGATTACATCAAACTCACTTGAACAACGTACTCTATACCTACAAGCAAGTTGATTGCTTCACCACTCAACGAATGACTGAACTGCTTATATTTGGCACTCTTCATGTATTTTTATGCTCCATTTAATAAACTATTATGTGAATCTTCTCTCCTCTGAGATGAAAAATTGAAACAATTGTCTTCATTGAGGCATTATGTATGCCTGTTCACTATCCTTGATTGTCAGAAAGAACACTGTTGAACTGAACCTTGCGTGACATATGATCATGATGAACAAATAACACTGTAGAAAAAGAACATGAATCATACAAAAATGTTCAAGATGAATGTACTGAGTTAAGTGATTGAGCAAATTAAACTCACTATTCACCTGTAGCTTTCATAAAGCATTTACCTGATTATTATGAATGCACAGTTGGTTTAATTGCTTGACAGATAACTCTGCTTAACTCTTTCAGTTGTATATCATTTCTTGTCTTGATGAATATGATGATGTAATTACTATCTCTTTATCAGCCCGCTTGTAATGTATAAGGGCAGCATTCCGAGCTCTACCCTTGTGGGAGCCCGTTTTTCTCCACATGCTTGGCTTGGTCTTCAAATAATAATCAACTTCGTGATTTTCCCTATACCTGCACAAGGAAACAAACAAAGCATAAAAAACAATATATCATGATCATATTGATGTTTCTCCTTCAGCTTATGTCTCTGCACTTTCACTTGATTGTTTCAGTGTATGATTAGTAGCAGACTGCATTATTGTTGGTGATTCATATAAGTATCTTCGTAATCGGAGCCTCTGACATTCCTCTCTTCCTTTCTACAGGTCAACGGAGCTTGGAGAAGACAAAAGGTGCACCATTTCAGCGTCGACCATCAGCCAATCAGGAAATGATGATTATGTTGTTACTTATGTGATTTCTTCTTTTGCATCTTCCATAGTGTAGTGTGCTATTAGTGATGCACTGTGACAGTCCCATCCACGGCTTGTGTGGATATGTGATTTCATCTTATGCTTTTCATTTTGAAAAGAAAATGCATCTCAATGCAATGTTGTATTATCATTTGGATTCTTGCAATCAAATGAAGCTCTTTAAATATGAATTATTTCATGAAATAAATGAAAGCATTTGAAATGCTTTGTTGCTTATATGCTCAATTTTGTACTTCATTTAATTGTAAAACATCGAATAGCACTTCTGAAATTATGTTTCCTCATTTTAACGCACAACTGTCACTTGATGAACAAATAACAAAGTGCAAACAACACTTAAGCATAATGTAGAAATAACTGTACTTTCCACTTTTAAATATAACATATTTAAATCCAGCTCCACCAATCGAGCTGTAGCAAAAAATTGGAAACAGTATTATGTCCCTATTTGGTTTACGGTGGTTGCTAGTGGCATGATAGTATGAAATAAGTTTCTATAAATGTTGTTGGATGTTCATGGAACATCCCCATATGATTCGCATGTTGTTGATTGGTCGCTTTGGTGCTGCATTGTGTCTTGAGTTAGTTATTTGGGTTATTTATGGATATCTGGCCAATAGGGCTTGTTATTTTTCTTGCGTCGTGTGCTTGGGTTTTGTGCCAATAATTGAAGATGTGTTATGTTAGATTTGGGTCCTTACCTATCTTGGTTAGAACCACCTTGAGTGAACTCAATTGGAAGAATGTTTTTTAGATGACTAGTTATATGCTTCACGTTTTATTTACACATTTCCTTGATGTCAACTTGGAGTGATGTGTGCTAGCACATGAATTGTTTTGGATCAGATTAGAATATGTAATAAGTTTTTTTTGGTCTTCTCTATCCTCAAGATAGGACAACATTATGCTTTGGTGGCCGACTTGTCGAATTCATTATTTATCTTCTTCTTGGCCAACCTAATTCAAGTTTTGAGGTCTTGTGGTGCATATAAATGCAAGAACATTTTGAATGCAACAGGTATGGAAGTCTGAGCAAGTGCGAGGAAGTGTGAATGTGGAATATATTGAATATACAACAAAAAAAGTGTGAAGATGTTTGAAAAAAATGTTAGATATGCTTGAACACCTCAATCTATAGAGTGTTATGTTGAAAAATATTGTAATTCTTCTATATACTCTCTTTATCCTACTCTGAGATAGTGAATCTCATCAAGTCCTTGTATCTTTCCCTTGATGTTGTGTTAGCTTTAGTTCAACAAGTCCTTTGTATCATGTGTTGAGGTATTGTGCCTTGGTCTGCAAGTCCTTTTTGGTAGTGAGTAATTGTGATTTAACTCTCACCGTGGTTTTTCCCTCATTGTGTTTTCCACATAAATCTGGTGTCATCTTGTGGATGTGTGTTCTTGTCTCTTTTATCATTTTTGTTGATCTAATTAGAGTTAAAATTGTTATATCTTTAATTGTTGAAGTTGTTGAAGCCGTATACTACTATATCCTTGTTTAATACTATTCTGTTTAAAAGTTTTGATTTGGTTAAGTGTTGAAAATTTCAAGTTTAAGAAGGCATTAATTTTTTGAGTATATTGATTCACCCCCACCCCCTCTCAGTCTCTGGGTGTGTTCAACTCAATCAAACATAACCAAGAATTTAATTAAATGAATACCTTGAAGTTTAATATAATTTTTCACACACAAGGGTTGAAGAATTCCTTGTACCTCCACTCACACAATAGACAAGATCCTTCAAATATTCATTTCTCACAAGCATTGCAATTCTCCATGTAATCAAATTCTGTTTCCAAACCAAGCAAGAAGGAGTGTTTTCTTTAGGAAATAGAGTAGGATGAGTTAAAAATTCCTCTTTCTTTTATTTTTTAAATTTTCAAATTGTTAAGCCCTTCTTTTATTTTCTTTCTATTTCCCATTAACTAGATAATTTGTAAGTGGATATTTCCCATAAGATATTTCTAATTTAGAAAATTTCACTCAAGGATATTTTCCAAATTGGAAATTAACCCTAGGAAAAATACTAATGTTGCAACATTTCAATTAAATGTAAATAATGTAATTATTTTCTCAATGAGTTATCACACATACTTTTATAAAATTGGCTAAGGTATAAGGCCCTACAAATCTATTAATTTCAAATATAGTATTAAATGCATAGGACCATTCCACAATGATAATCAAATTACATCAATTTCACATTTAAAGCACAAATGTCATTTGTAAATTCTTCACAAGTGATGTGGAAACCAATAGAAATTTAAATGGAAAACAAAATTTAAAATAAAAATGAATAAAGATCTAACACAAAATTCATATGTTTATTCACAATAGAGCATTTGGAATTGATATTGATTTGGATCAAAGTTTCACAAGTATTAAAGTAATAAGTCTTGCAACTCAAATCAAGTGAAATAGGGAAGATATATGCAACATATTTTCCAAAATTGAATTGTCTCCAATTAATCATCACGGTGGCTAGAGCTTGTGTAGGTACACACTCAATAAAATATAAAGCATACCTACTCCATACAATATAATCAAAGTATATCATAAACACCCAATGCATATATAGATTAAATAATATAGATAAAATGTATCAACATAAAATCATTCCAAACCCACATGATCCAAACACATAAGTGAAAAAAACAATAATTATCATAAAAATAAATTTTAACTAGATAATTATAATCAAATCACATATAATAGGTATAGTAAAAATAGTGATGTCAAAGTACTAAAATAGTCCAACATAAATGAATCTAAAATTCATGACCAATATCTCTTGATGGCAATCCACAAAGATGCTTATCAACAAATATGATGTAGTATTAAAACACAAAAAGAGTGTGTTGGGGTTCGCTAAAATTTTGGTGGATTGGTATTTTTTATTTGGCCCCATAGTTATTTTTTTCTTTGGTGCTTATCAAACCTCAAGCCCTGCCAGGATCTTGGAACCTCCTCGAGCCTCATTACCACTAGGAACTTGAAACCTTCCCCATTCTTTCCTCCTAGGATTTTGAACCTTTGGTGGAACCTAGAACCCCAAGGTTTTAGTTCCACATCCTTAACTACTCCCACTCCCCAACCAATGTTATTCCTCGGATCTCAAACCCTGGGTGGAACCTAGAACCTAGAACCTCAAGGTTTCAATTCCAAGTCCGCACATGCTCTCACTCCCTGACCTATGTTCTTTCCTAGATTCCATACCCTAGGTGGAATCTAGAACTTGAAATCTCAAGGTTCTAGTTCCAAGTTGTTACCTGCTCCCACTCTTGGGCACTCCATTTCTCATCATCGAATCCTAGACCATGAGTGGAACTTGGAATCTTCTAGTTCTAGGTACTCACCCACTCTTGCTCTCTACTCTTTTTTCCTTCTCAAAATTTGGGCCCTGATAGGGAATTAGAACCTAAAGTGCATATTTTCAAAATCAATTTGAGCTCCAAAACCAAATGCCCAATTTTTGCTCCCAACAATTGCCAAGAATGCAGGAGGTCTCACAACTACCAAAAATCAATGTTTAACCTAGATTTTGATTTGAGATTCCCATTTTGGGAAAGATTCATCCTTGGCTATGGATCTACATTGTTATAGTGCCACAAGTTAGGGTTTCACTCCCAACAATTGTTAAAGGAAAAATTTTGGATCTTTTTAAGATTGGTTTTGTTGTGGTCTCTAAATGCTGGAAATTTGTAAGGTAGCCATACATGCTAGTCCAATTCCTTTGGGTTGAGTATAAACCTACAAAATCAAGGGATAATATCATTGTAGGTGGATTTTATTGCAGAATTTCTCCATGGCATTGAGTATGTATTCAAGAGGGTTACTTAGTCACATATAAGGATTCTCCTTTGCCACATTTGATGACACAAATATAATGTTTTTGATTAATAGTAAAAAGGTTTTGAAGGGATCACTAAACCCTGCACAATGAGAATAGGCTGCAAAAGAAAGACATAAGAAAAGCAGGAAGCCACTAACCAAAAAATTTTATCACAGAATCAACAAATCCCAATTGACAACAAACCTTCAGCAAACAATCAGCAAAAAAGAAGCCCAAAAACAAAAAATACTATAAATTCTTTAAAAACCTAGTTGCTTCAAGATTACTGGAGATGAAATTCTCATGCATCTCCATCACATATTCCAACTCCCAAGCATGAATGGAAACACCCTTCTTGGTCTTGCTTCTAGTCCTAATGCTAGGGCCCGCATCCACACTCTTCTCAAAATAAACTTTCTGATAATCTTCTTTAACCTCATGCACATTCCCCCTAACAACAAGTGGTCTACCAAACCAATTACGAGCATTCTCATTCAAAACATTCAGCCCCTTAGTACTGGTATGGAGAGACTTGTTGTTGACTTGTACACTAGTACTCAAATCTTCATAAATTTTAGTGACTTTTTCCTCAAGGGAAACCAATCTAGAATCATGAATACTACCCAAATTAGAAACATCCTTCAATGTCTTATCAAGCACAACATTCATAGTTTTAACCTTGTTGTACACTATCACTTTCTTTTTGCTAGTATTGTCCATTTCAAAAATGAACTCAACCAACGAATTCAAATTAATGTTAATTTCCTTAACCTCTGAAAGAAGCCATTTGAATAGATAGAAGAGGTTTCTCATTTCATCCTTAGCTAATGTGAAAACATCATCCAAATCAAGCTTTTCCCAATTAAAAGGCCCCTCCTTAAGACAAGTCGAGGTTTCAAGCTGGTCCTTAGACACCTTAGCTTTCCTCAACGAATCAACACCAACAAGAGAACCATCCAAATCAACCACCTCAACCTCAACCCTTTCCTTTTGAGCAATAGTTTATGCCAACACTCCAGCTGACCTTTCTCACCTTCAGCATCACCCTTCCCTTTATCCATACCAATAGAAGAAACCACCTCTGGAAGATTGAGAAGAGTAGCATTCCCCTCAACCCCTTAATCACCATCCCTAGCAAATCTTCTATCTTTCACTTTCTCTTTAGGACCCTTACTCCATTTCTTCCCCTTAGCCGCTTTCTTAGCAAAATCAAGAGGAGATTCCTCAATTTCCATATTAGTGTGTAACCCCCCGACCAAGATTGAGGAGCCTCAGTCTTAGGTTTTTTCTTAGGTTGTTTACCACATACTTTCATAGATGTTGAAAACTCATGAGAAGACCCCACCTCATCATCCCTTGCCTCCTCATCAACAGAAAACCCCATGTCATAACCAAACTAGGCACTCTTAAGCTTATGACCTTTATGAGCCTTAGGAATTTCAGGAACAAACTTAACTTTAACATGCTCCATGATCAAAATCATAAGCCCCTCATGTAGAAAGGGCTTAGAGGGGTTCTTTCTATACTCTAGTATCTCATTCTCCAACAACGACAATAAATAATAAGGAAAAGAAACCAATTTATTGTGCCTGAAATGGTTTAACAACATTAAATGGAAAACATGGATGGCAGAAAATCTGCCATCTAAGGTGAAATACCTCATGATATCCATAGAAATGTCCCTCCAGATAATCTTAATGGAGAGGTGATCATACCCTCCACACGCCAAGACCTGAGCCTTTCCCTTTCACTACCCTTGAAAAGTTGGCCAAAGCAGACTTCGAAGTCGAACGATCTTTGTAGAATTTCCTCCCCTTAGATGGAAAGTTGATAACTTCAATAATTAAAGCATCTATAATGTTAACCTCCACACCAAACACACACATCACTCTATTATTCCAACCATTAAAAAATTCCTGGGAGACTTGAGAATCAAAATCATGAAGCTTTAGAATATAAGGACACAATTCCTCCCTCTCCAAGATCTCCCACACCAGACCATTAGATTTTACCTCATCACAAGACACAAGTTACTATCTACAACGATCAACCCCCATGATAGCCAGAGCACCACTCATCATGGCTTCCACCTAGAATTGAGAAACCAAAAAATGGAGAAGAAAGATCCGGAAACAAGAGAAAAAAACACCCATATTTTGTGCCAAACCGACAATGCAAGGATAGCCAGATAATAATTTCGCACCCTTTGGCACTTTTTCAAATGAATAGAAAAAATTAAATGGCCAAATGCAGGACTTTCCACGTCTAAACCAACAAGGGAGGAAATAATTTCCTTTACATCCCAAGGCAGCCACCAACATGACATAAGGTTTGATCATGATTAATGATGCTTTGAATCTCAACTGGGATGGTTCCATGAGAATCCCAACACTTATGAGAAGATACCCCCAAATTTACAAAGCAATTAGCTAAGGAATTAGCCTCACAAAACACATGTGACACATGGAACTCATCAAAGGATTTTAGAAGGGATAAATAATCCTCGATGACATGCAAAACAAACCAAGAGGAAGGATGCTTATTATTCAAAAAAATAATTATATTTAGAGAATCACCTTCCAACAAAATTTTCCTAACTCCTTTCTTTTTAGCAAGAAGAAGGTCATGGTGGGAAACTGAGGCTTCTACAAAGTGGTTTTTTTGGGTTCCCAAAGGGAGCGCCACCGCAGAGACAAGCCTACCATGATGATCACATAACACTCCCCCACAACCTGCGGGTCCTGAATTACCCTTAGCCACACCATCAAAGTTAAATTTGTGCCATCCTTGAGGGGGCACATGCCAACACACACCTTCCCTTGAAGATTTAGGATTCTTCAAAGACTGAGAAATATCATAAAAAATATTCCACCTACCAACCACCGTCAAATCATAATCAGAGACAAGGGCCTTAAAACCTGGAAAATTCACCAAAGTCATTTTAGAGAGGAATTTTTCCTTTATAGCCTCACAGATTTTGAAAGAAATTCTACAAGGAGAAATATTAGCATTACGAAAAATTTGATTATTTTGTTCTTTCTAAAGATGCCACACCAAATGTAGCACAATAAGAGACAACAACAAGAAGAGGGAAGGATTGGGTGAAGGAGCTAACCATTGAGACCGTAAGTTAGTCACAGAAGAAGGAAAACCCAAGATAAATTCCACAAGTGAAGCACATGGACCCAAATAGCCAAGGAAAAACTACAACCAACAATTGGGTAAGTGCAAAAAGATGGGGGGCCAAAAAGGGGGCTTAAGTGGCAACTTTTTGCTGAAATCAAGAAATACTGACCGTGGACATGAAATTGAGGATAGTTACACTCAAAATTTTGAGATGCAACAAAAAAATGATTGAAGTGCTCCGAGTCTACTTTCTAAACTACTAATTTATTTTGAAAATGGTTGAGATTAAGGGGTTCAAAAGAGGGACGTACAGAAATTGGTGTTGTTTTTGTCAGAAAAAATAACTTAGCAACTTTTGTATGTCCCTAGCACAGTGAACTTTTTTTAGTATTTTTAAAATCGCTTCAGTGAGAAATTAGCTAACAGTATGTAGTTGATGCACAATTTTTCTAATAAATTTTTAATGAATATTTGATTTTTAACTAATTTTCTACGTGGACACTTCCTGAAAAACAAAATTTTGGTCGTGCTACCCCTACAAATTTTGGAAACTAATTGAAAACTTTTTATATTTTTTTTAAATTTGTAGAGTGGAGTCTAGTTTCTAAAAATGTAATTTATTTGAAATTTTCATGAACAGTTAATTTATAACGAAAAAAACACCAAACATTATTTTTTTCCAAAAAAGAGACACAAACAAAATAAATTATAGATGAAAGGCTTAACATTGTCAAAAAGTAAAAAAAATTACATCGTTTGATAGCTAAGAAAGAACCTAACATTACCCAGGTGTTTGATTTGTTCGGCATTGAAACACGTGCAATCCTGACGGTGAGCACAAACCTGATTATGTGAAATATTGTAGAATTTGCAAAAACATGTCTCTGGTCATTGGGAAGGCTCTCCAAGCCTTTGGGTTGGTATTCCAAGGCAAATACCAAATATTGTATGTACATGTATGCTTGTATGTCATGTATGTATGTATGCATGTTTGTATGTACATGTATGCTTGTATGTCATGTATGTATGTATGTATGTATGTATCAATGCCTATATGTATGTAAGATTGTATCTACATATGTACACGTATGCTTGTATGTACGTAGGATCGTATGTACATATGTATTATGCTTGTATGTATGTAAGTATGTATGTATTTATGTATGTCTTTAGAGGGAGGGAGAATTTTAAGAGAGAAAGAGAGAGAGAGAGTTGTCTAGGTAGGGTGGGAGGGCGAGAGGGAGGGAGAGACCTTAGAGAGAAAGAGAGAGGTAGAGAGGTAGTGAGAGAGAGTATTGAGAGAGGGAGAGGGGGTGGAAGGGAGAGTCTAAGAGAGAGGGAGTGGGAGAGAAGGGGTTGGAGTGAGAGTGACTTAGCTAGGTAGGGTGGGAGGGA
>VDFB02271358.1:1276520942-1276548280 GCA_007258455.2 Sequoia sempervirens | reverse complement strand
ATATTCTCCTGGTTTTACGCGTGCTCTAACAAAAAAAATGCTTTTTGACGATTTTGTGAAGTGTGCATGAATGTTTTTCACATTCCACCACCTTTTTCATCATCTTTCCATCACCTTTGCATGAAATAGTAGAGTTTTCACATTAAAAGGCATATAATATCAATTCAAGTCTGAATTCCATTCAAGAGTGATATACAATTGAAGTTTGGAGGGGAACAAGCTTTTAAAAAAAGTCAAATTGTTGAGGAGTTTGAAGAAAGAAGAAGAAAAGGCTACATAATTGGGTAGAACTCCTCCATTTGAAACTCTGGTTTCTTAGGTATGTGAAGTCTTTACACATTTTCTTTCTGCTCCTATTATGGCTTGTCATTATTTTGTTATTTTTCATATTCCATGTTGATCATTGTTTTTTGTCATTATAACCTTAGCTTTCAATGCACATTTTAAATTACACAATTTTTTACACTTGCCAATTACATTTTTAAACCACATCTCTTTGAGGCATTTTGTTAAACAATTGACTTACCTTGTGTATGCTTCCACATTTTTGTATACACATATATATGACATAAGTTTAAGGAAGTAAAATAATACATCATTTCTCAATCCTTTACTATGGATGTACATACCACTCTCCAAAGCTTTCATTTTGGCATAGGCATGGGGGATGCTGGAAAATGTAGTTGAATTTGGTTTTACAACTACAATTTGCATATGCTTGAAATTTTCTAAAGCCTTTTCAATAAATCTATTTTTTGCATATCCTACAATAATTATAGTCCATGAGGACATATCTCATTGAGGTATTTTGTCAAAAAATATACCAAGCAGTTGATTGCCTTGTCTATGCTACCAAATTTTCCATACATGTCTCTAAAAAATTGGAATATACTCCTCCCACATTGATAGATCTTTGAATCTATTTTGGTTTTCATCTCTATTTCTAAATTTACCTCATCACTAAACTTACCTCATCACTTATGTTGTGATATATTTTAAATGTTTCCTTCATTAGTTTACCTACAAGGGATTCTAACCCTTCTCTCCACTGTTTCAAGACTCTTTATTCAAGGCTAAGTTAGCAACATGGGGAAAGGTGCAGCCTATCTTGCAATCATGGCTCAACATGGAAGCATGGACAAGGCATTTGAATTGTTTGACAACAATTTTTTTGTATAAATGTATGCAAAATGTGGTAGCATTGACAAGCTAGTGAGCTCACTAGCTTGCCAATGCAGTAGGGTTGACAAGGTAGGAGCAATGTATGCCTCATAGAAATAGGGTCTCATGATGATTATATCACCGTGAGACCCCATTTCTATGAGGCATACGCTACCCCTACCTTGTCTACCACATTGGCAAGCTAGTGGAGCACCACTAGCTTGCCAATGCGGTAGGGATGACAAGGTAGGGCTAGCATATGCCTCATAGAAATGGGGTCTCATGGTGATGTAGGGGAAGCGTATGCCTTAGAGAAATTTGGTCTCACAGTGATATACATCACCATGAGACCCCATTTCTATGAGGCATACACTACCCCTACCTTGTCAACCCTACTGCATTGGCAAGATAGTGGTGCTCCACTAGCTTGCCAATATGCTGCCCCATTTCTATGATTGTAAGTATTTTGTATGAAGCCTTGAATGACATATATTTCATTTATTTGTATGGATTCATTTTTTAGGAAATAATATTTGTCTCATTACCATGCTACAGGTGAAATTATCTGCCATGTCGAGGAAACGAACAAGGAATAAACTAATAGACGAAGAGTATGAAACAAATAAAGCAAAGGAGAGAGAACGGGTGAGGGAATATCGTGAAAAGAGGAAATTGGATACGATTGACAAAAACAAGCCAATTGAAGAGGAACCTCAACCATCAAAAAGAGAAAAGGCATTGGTGGCACAAAGGGCACAAATGCAAAAGCATCGTGGTAAGACAAATTTGAATACCGTAGTTGGAGACACACCCTCTACCACAAGTGAATACGAAGGGATGCCATTAAGCACAAGCGAATATAGAGGGACACAATCTACCACAAGTGAATATGGAGGGACACCATCTACTGCAAGTGAATATGGAGGGACACCATCTACCGCAAGTGAATATGGTTGGAAACCATCCACCACGTCTCAAGTTGAGACTACATCATCACTTGGATTTAATGAAGAAGGTACACCATCATCCACATGTGAACCTCAAGTTATGTCATCTATTCCACCCTCGATCAAAGGTACGCAATCTAGCCCACCTCACTTAAATATTGATGAAATTCCTAATGTTGAGATGTATGTACTTAGGAGAACACCACATAGAATTTTGTGTAGAAAGCTAAAGTATTTGATTAATATTGATGAGGATATTTTACAGCACATGGAAGGTAAGATTCCAACACGCACTTGTAGAAGATATGTTGATAAGATTTGGAAATTGTTCTTTGAAAGGCTAAATGAGACCACAAGATGCCAACTATTTTTTGAAATGATGCGGGGTATAAAGTATAGAAACATCATGAAGACTCTTGGGTTGAGAACATCAAATGCTTCAAGTGAAAACACTATTGTGAAGAATCTAATGGATGCTTATGAGAGTGTGGGTAAGACCTCACGCTCAAAGGATAGTAATGTCACCGGACGTGTCATTACATTAACTTTGGTAAGTAGTCAAACAAAGAGAGTTCGTCTCATTACAAAGACAAGTGAACAATTGAGAATTAATAGAAAAACTTTATCAAGAGTTGTTCAAAGGCGGCAAAGAATTGGGGGCACTGATTCAAATGAATTATGGGCATTCTCAGGGAGACTGTCACGAAAAGACAAAAAAAAAATTGAAGCATTGAGAGCACTAACTGAATAGTATTGGAAGAATAACACAAGGACATCTTTGAATCAAAGGGATGTGGTAAGAAGGAGAATCGGTAGTCGAAACCGTGAGCCACATCCAAAGCATTTTTTGGATATGACTCAAACTCAATTTTTTTGTATATTTCAACAGGATTATCCTCAAATTAGTATTTTTCAAAGATATTTTGAAATGATTAAACCTTTTTATGTCAAGATAAATCACACACGCACTACTTGTTGTTGTAGACTACATATTGAATTATCTAACCATTATGATGTTTATCATTCTATATGTTTAGGTTTGCATACTAACGATGTTTTGCAGGATTGTGGCATACAATCCCCACCAAAATCTTCAAGAGAGTTCTTATCAAAAAAATTATGTGAAATAGAGGATGTCCAAATATTCTATAGGACAACATGCTTGGATGGTTTATGTCAGTGTTGCGGTGGCTTGCAGCATATGCTAGTATGTCAACATATGGAAAGCACAGATGAGGTGGGATAGAAACTAGTAGAGTTCAGGAAGTATAAAATAGTGGCATGTGCTAAAAACGATGGCAATCAAGCAAAAAGGTGTGATTTGGTTATTTAGAAGATTCCAGTGTATAAGTTTATGTCTATGTTTCATGACAATATAGTGTATGAGTATGCAAGGCATACCCATAGAGCCCGATGGTTGGATACGCAATTCAAGCTATGCAAGGACACCTTTCTAGTTGGCAGCATAGTTTTAGTGGCTGAATTTGTAGAGAACTACACTTTACAGCCACAGTGTGAGGTGCAATCACAATATTACAACTCCATCAAGTTTTGATATTTGTGCACACAACATTCATTCATTTAGCTGATAATATAGAGGACCAAAGGAAGGTTTTGAGGGAGTATCACTTTTATATTAGTAATGATAGTACACATTCCCCAGAGTTTGTGCAAGGTTGCTTCCATATTTTCTACAATGATTTGGCTTAGAGAGCATAGCATACGGTTGACATTTAATATGGTCAGATAACTGTGCAGCACAATTCAAGAACTCGCGCATGTTCTACTGTTTGAGTAGGATGCATGTCATTACAGGTGTTCAACACATGTGGAACTTTTGTGAGGCCGGCCATGAAAGGGGGAGAATGATGGTACAAGAGCATGTGTGAAAAGAGCATTAGCACGAGAAGAGTTAAAGTATAAAGACAATGCAAAGTTGACAAATGCAAAATCAATCGTCGAGTAATGTAATGCTTCGATGGGTCCAAGTAATGAAGGTATGTCTTCAGTTCATAGATTTTTTGGTTGATGGATGATACTAATGTTGCACCATATGAGGATTGTTGTACACTAACAGGATCGAGTGAGCTACACTCTTTCCTTAGCTCAGATGCAAGTTCATGGAGTATCAATACACGGAAGATGGCATGCTTTTGTTCTTCATGTACAATGCAAGTCTGGGATGATTGTGAGTCAAAGGAGTGGGTTGAGAAATGGTCATTAAGTTATCTTATCCCACTTCACATGTATCACCCTCCGACAACATTGGAACTAACATAGATGGATTCATCAATTGAATTTGACCACATATCAGATCTAGTTCAACCCGGTAACATATCTACTTGCTTATTTTTTGAAATTCCTATTGTGATCTTACTTTGTAGTGTATTTGTAATGTTGACTAATTTCAAGAGATTTTTTGAACATATCAATGTAGGGCATGTTTATGCATTTATTGCAGATGAAGAAAATGAAGAGGGAATGAACTATTACTTGTGTCATTGTGTTGAGGCCAAAAATAAATTGGAGGCCCCAGTTATAGAAGGAGAAACCATCGTATACCCTACAGGCTCAATTGTTGTTACTGGAACGCGGCTTAGAAGATACCAACATAAGAGTGAACATTAAATATTGGTTGTTTCAGGACTTTGAAACGCATCCGCAAATTCTTCATTACTCGAACCTTTTCATGGCATCCAATATTTGTTTGAAAAAATATGGGGGTAGACCTTTGAACAAGACCTTGTGGAAGGTCCGTGAGTTTGACCATGCGGCAATACTTGACACAATAAAGAGTAGAGCAGACCCGGATGGTTCGTTGGATTAATTTGTAAGTATGCACATTGGTTCTTATTAATTTATACTTGTATGCACATTAATTTTTATGATGCCAATGCTATCATCTAATGTTTATATAATCTTTTTATACTTTTCCTATTTGTAAGTAACCTACTAAAAATTGATTGGTTTCCCCTTGTAGAAAATACTGATTTATGAGTCATCCAAGAGAATCTCAACCAAAAAAGCAATGTAACATCCTTATTTTGATGATCTTGACAAATCTCAATTATGATTTTAAGCCATTATAAAAGTGTGTGTGAAGCTTATTGAGGGAATTTCAAGTTATTCATTTGAAGTTAACCTTCTCATGAGCACCTATGATGTAGACATTATAAGAGCATCTTGAATTTTAAGTTATTATATTCATGAGAGGTGTTGTGTGCAATAGGTATCTTCAAACTCCCAATGAAGATGTATGGCCAGGAGTGACTAAGTTGAGAGATTGGCATGCCTATCCTCAATGGAAGTATCGAGATTTATGCCTTTTTGTTCCCGACTTGGAACCAAATGGTGTGGATTTGTTTTCTGTAAATGTCTTCCATCTATTTTCATTCCATTTCCATTTTGGATGCTCTTTCTTTTTCTTCTTTTACTTTTCCTATTTGAAATTAAACTACTAAAAATTGATTAGTGTCTCCTTGCAGAAAATGTTGATTATGAGCCATCCAAGAGAATCTCAACCAAAAAAGCAATGCAACATCCTTATTTTGATGATCTTGACAAATCTCAATTATGATTTGAAGCCATTATAAAAGAGTGTGTGAAGCTTAGCGAGGGAATCTCAAGTTATTCATTTGAAGTTAACCTCATCATGAGCACCCATGATGTAGACATTATAAGAGAATCTCCAATGTATGAGTGCCATTGTAAAATATCTATGAGAATGGAGTACCTAAGGAATTGTGCCTACAAGTACAAGCACTTGGGTTTCAAAATAGTGTATGAAGCATATTAGACAATTCTAGCACAAACAGAAGAATTAGGACAGCCAAATAAATCTCATTTTATTGTATACATCATATTATTAATATAGTGAGTGTAATAACCATTCATGGTTACTAATCATTCTTTTTCTTCTTTTATTCTCTCCCTATTATAACTAGCATCAATTGACTAACTTATTATAAAAACTTCATTTATTAAAAAAATCAACCTAATGATTATATATCAATATCAATATAGCATACAATCTATTCAAATAAACATTTGTAATGATATTTACTCAAATTTTGAAATTTATTGCTGCCCTCAAACAATTCATGCAACGTAATCCCTTAACAGTCCAAATTGCAAAAGGGTAGAAATCTTTGACGGCCTGTTACCCGAATACCATGTTAGTTAAGGGCATTCCGTCTGAGGCATCAGAATCATGTAGGGAACCTCTACAATAATCTCTCTCATTTTTTGTTATCTCTGAGTCATTTTCCCGTGGTGTGCAATTTTCCTTGATGGAAAATGTGTCAAATGCAAGCAATGTAAAGTTGCAAAGTGGTGCAACTTTTGTTATGCAACTCGTGTGACCAAATGGACTGTTCCAATGCGTCTGGATGGGTACATTTACACTAGGAATGGTCCTTTTTTGCAAACACGCGGAATCGCTCCAAGCTGCGTTCAACCGACTCTATCCCTTAAGGGTCCAAAGTGCAAAAGGGTAGCAATCTTTGACAGATTATTACTCAAAAACCATGATGCTTATGAACTCTCTGTCTGAGCCTATGAGATCATGTTGGGTCTCTCTATAATAACCTGTCTTAGTTTTTGTTATCTCGAAGTCATTTTCCCGTGGTGTCTAGTTTTCACTTGATGGAAAAAGTGTCAAATGCAAGCAATGTAAAGTTGCAAAGTGGTGCAACTTTCTTTTTGTAACTTGTGTGACCAAACGGATTGTTCCAACGTGTCTGGATGGGTACGTTTACACTAGGAATGGTCCTCTTTCTCACCCAAACATGCAGAATCGCTTCGAGCTACATTCAACTGGCTCGATCCCTTAAGGGTCCAAAGTGCAAAAGGGCAGCAATATTTGACGGGATATTACTCAAAAATCGTGATGCTTACGAACCCTCTCTTTGAGCCTACGGGATCATGTTGGGTCCCTCTACAATAAATTCTCTTAGTTTTTGTTATCTCGAAGTCATTTTCTCGTGGTGTCCAATTTTCACTTGATGGAAAAAGTGTCAAATGCAAGCAATGTAAAGTTGCAAAGTGGTGAGAATTTTGTTCTACGATTCGTGTGATCAAACAAACTATTCCAACACGTCTGTATGGGTACGTTTATGCTAGGCATGGTCCTCTTTCGCACCGAAACATGCGGAAACGCTCCGAGCTATGTTCAACCGTCTTGATCACTTAAGGGTCCAAAGTGCAAAAGGGAAACAATCTTTGATGGGCTATTACTCAAAAATAGTGACGCTTAAAAACTCTTCATCTAAGCCTACGGGATTGCGGTGGGCCCCTCTACAATAACCTCTCTCATTTTTGTTATCTTGGAGTCATTTCCTCGTGGTGTCCAGTTTTCATTTGATGGAAAATTGTCAAATGCAAGCAGTGTAAAGTTGCAAAGTGGTGCAACTTTCATTCTAAAACTCATGTGACCAAACAAACTATTCCAATGCATCTGGATGGGTACGTTTATGCTATGAATGGTCCTCTTTTTCACCCAAACATGTGGAATCGCTCTAAGCTACGTTCTACCAGCTTGATCCCTTAAGGGTCCAAAGTGCAAAAGGGCAGCAATCTTTGACGGGCTATTACTCAAAACCCGTGATGCTTATGAACCCTCTGTCTGAGCCTATGGGATCATGTTGGGCCTCTCTACAATAACCTCTCTCAGTTTTTTTTATCTTGGAGTTGTTTTCCCATGGTGTCTAGTTTTCACTTGATGGAAAAAGTGTCAAATGCAAGCAGTGTAAAGTTGCAAAGTGGTGCAATTTTCGTTCTACAAATCGTGTGACAAAATGGACTATTCTAAAACATCCAGATGGATACATTTATGCTAGGCATGGTCCTCTTTCGCACCCAAACACGTGGAATCGCTCTGAGCTAAGTTCAACCGGCTCAATCCCTTAAGGGTCCAAAGTGCAAAAGGGCAGCAATCTTTGACGAGCTATTACTCAGAAACCATGATGCTTAAAAAATCTTTGTCTAATCCTATGGGATTGTATGGGGCCCCTCTACAATAACCTCTCTCATATTTTTTTATCTTGAAGTCATTTTCCCGTGGTGTCCAGTTTTCACTTGATGGAAAAGGTGTCAAATGCAAGCAGTGTAAAGTTGCAAAGTGGTGCAACTTTCATTCTACAACTCATGTGACCAAATTGATTGTTCCAACACATCCGGATGGGTACGTTTACACTAGGAATGGTTCTCTTTCGCACCCAAACACGCGAAATCGCTTCGATCTACGCTCAACCAGCTCAATCCCTTAAGGGTCCAAAGTGCAAAAGGGTAGCAATCTTTGATGGGCTATTACTCAGAAACCATGATGCTTACGAACTCTCCGTCAGAGCCTATAGGATCACATTGGGTCCCTCTATAATAACCTCTCTCAGTTTTTCTTATCTTAGATTTGTTTACCTGTGGTGTCCAGTTTTCACTTGATGGAAAAAGTGTCAAATGCAAGCAATGTAAAGCTGCAAAGTGGTGCAACTTTCATTTTGCAACTCGTGTGACCAAACAACTACTACAACGCATCCTAATAGGTACGTTTATGCTAGGCATGGTCCTTTTTCACTCCCAAACATGCAGAATTGCTCCGAGCTACGTTCAACCGGCTCGATCCCTTATGATGGCATGCAAAACAATCGAAAAGAGAAACATACACACGATGGTTGAGAAGTCTGAGTTTTCCACAAAAAAAGCATATGATCATCCTCAAGTCCAGCAAGCGCAAGACATTTTTTAATTATCCTCCTTTCCCTTACAACAATATACAACCAATTGTAAATGTGTACAATAGTGGAACTTGGAAACATTTTATTTTTCCTCAATTAGCAACTTTGGTTGTGAAGCATTTTGTCATTTTCATTTGAAATGATTTGCTATGCTTGAAAATTGGAGTCTAAGAGAAACAAGTTATGCTCTCATGTACATTTATTATTTGGTGTGATAAATAAATTTTCCACCCTTGAGTCCATTTCTTATTTTTATTATAAATTATAAAGCTTTCTCCCAAGTCCATTTCCTATACAAGAAATAATATTGCAAAAAGTTGACATATACATCTTTTGACGTGTTTATATGTTGGTGGATCAAGAACATAAAAATTCATTTTGTACTATGAGGATTATGTTGTGAAAATGTTTAAAGACTATTCAAGATAAATGTTTGTATGATAAGGTGTCAAGAAGTTAACTACTCATCATCTACTATGAATATTATGTTTTGCAAGTGTTGTGAAGATTATGTATCATTTTCTTAATTGAGTTGTTCCAATCAAAAGATTAAATATACTGGAATATTTTTATGAAACATCTCATGGAATACCAATTGAAAATGTGTTTTTTGCTTTTAGATAAAGCATTTCATGGAACTCTTTGGATTAAACTAAATTGAGATATGTAAAAACAAGGGAGTATTAGGAAATACATTGCTCAAGGATCTTAAATAAGCCTTCTCTCCTGTTGCAATTTTGGGTGGATTATTGCTTTCAAAGTATTGGGAATGCTTTGCCTATTTTCTAGTTGGTAGTTGTCATTCTAGAAGGCTCATATCTTGATATATATTATACTCATTCTTAATCAATTATCAAGTTAATAATTAGTGCATTTATTTACAGTTAATCTTTTCTTTTCAATTTGTGCAATTTTGTAATTTGTAAGTCTACTAGTATTCCTAGAAATATTGAAGTTGTTTAGCATCAACTAATAAATTTGTTTAACTATGGTCGTTGCTGCGTTGGGTGGGAGGGTGTGCTCTGCGTAGCATTTGAATTCAATGGACACCGACAATGAGGAAGGTGATGGGGACGACGATGACAAGGAGAATGTTTGTGCTAGGCTCGTTTCTGCTTGGTGTTTCTTGCGGTTCCCTCTTTGTTGCTCTGATGGATTTCTTTCTGAGCGGTCTTGGCACTGGTTTTTCCTATGTTCTCCCATGTTGTTCAGGCTTCTTGTTGGGTGGAGCTTTTTCTTTGTGTTGGGGTTCCTTGTTTATGCTTGTGTGGCACCAGGTGTGGTGTTGGTTGTTCATGTTGAGGGCTTGTTGAAGGAGATTGGTGGCCATATCTCAGACCTTAGTTGGCACACTAGGTTGGAAGTGGTTTTTTCTTGCGGTGCCTCCTCTCCTCTTTCACCTTATGCTGGATTTCCTTGCTCTCTTTGGATTTTTTGGGGTTCTTTTTCCTCTGTGAGGGTGGTTTTGTTGTTTGGGGTTGTGGTTGTCGGTCTGCCTCTGGTGGAGTTGTTTGTGGGAATTTCTTGGCTTGTTTCAAACCCTGACTGGTATGTAGAGTTGGAGGTTGTTTTTCACTGTCTCGTCGGCTTTCTACTCTCTTTGTTTGGAGGTTTTCCTTGTCTTTCCCCTCTACTTTTTGGACCCTTGGTCTTTTCTTTGGTGTAGGTTTTTGCCTCTGTGGGGGTTCTTTCATTGTTTGGGGTTGTGGTTGTCATTTTTCCTCTAGTGGAGTTGTTTTTAGTTATTTTTTGGCATGTAGGGTTGGAGGTTGTTATTCACTGTTTTGTCAGCTTTCTACTCTCTCTACTTGTAGGCTTTCCTTGCCTCTCCTTTTTTCAGTCCCCTTTGTCTTTCTACTATTTTTGTTTCTTGGCTAGTTGGTGTGGTTGTTGGTCTTGGTGGCTGCCAAGATTCTCTTGGGTTGCTAGTTTTGTTTATTGTTTTCTTTGTACCCCCCCAATTGGGTCCTTTTGCTCACTTTTCAGGATGGGGTTTTTTTGGTTCTGTGTGTTGGGTTCCCTCTTTTGTGGCTGTGGCTCAGTTGGTTTGTCTTTTCTTGGACTGCTCTAGTTCGGCTGGTTGGTTTTCTATTAGTTTTTTGGTTCCTCTTGCCTGTTATCCAGGTTGGGATTGTGTTGCTCGTGGAGGAGTGCTCTATTTTTTCATCTTTGCTCCAGTCTTATTCATTTCCAAAGGAGGTTTTGGTGTTCTCTACTATGGGTGTACATGCTTCTGGTCAATTTTTTCAGTTAGGGTCTTCTTTGGAGGTGGAGACTGCTTCTTTCGAGGTGAAGCCCTCTTCTATTGAGGTGAAGAGGTGGGCTGTGGATCAGGTTGGAAGGTCTATTTTCTATGGTTTTTGGCTTCACTTCTTCCTCTCCTATAGAGGGGATCCCCTTCCTATTGAGGTGGAGTTCAGGTTGGTGTTGCGGGTTGACTGGTGTGGTGTTTGTGCTGAGAATCTTCAATGTTACTCTCTAATTCCTAACTCTCCTATTGAGGTGGGGAGTTTGATTTCGTGGATTTATGTTGTCAAGGGTCGTGCTGATGTCTAGATGGTTCTAGCTGATGGTTTCCTAACTGTCTCTAGTTGTTCGCGACCGGTTAGTGTTGGCAAGTGGTTTGTTGTAGTCTAGCTAATCAGGTTGATGGTTGCCTGACTATTTCAGGTGGTTCTTGGATTCAAGTTCTTTTGTAACTCTTGGTTACTTTGGGTTTGAGGTGCCCGTCAAAACCTTCTATTTCAAGTAGATCTAGGTAGTCATGTTGTTTCTCTTTTGATCTATTGTTGGTTCACTACTGGTTGTCTATGTTGATTCCTTGTGCATCTTGTTCTTCTTTGTGTGGGTTTCGGGTCCCTGTCAAAACCTGTCTGTAAATGGTTTTGGGTCCATTCAAAACTTGTTGTAAATGGTTTCAGGTCCATTCAAAACCTACGTTTACCCCTTAATCAAAACTAATAAAGTTTTTTAGCATCAATCAATAAATATTCAAGACAAACCATGAAGGACAACAATGATTAATGCTATGACTAACCAATTAATAAGTATACATGTGAATAAGTCAAGCATACATGTGAATAATGGAAGCACAAGTACTCAAAAACATGTAAGCCTTGAAGTATACACACGAATACATAGTATACGCAAATTAATACAAAGTATATGCATGAATACAAGGTATATGCATGAAAAAATCTAAGTCGCAAAGTATACATTGGAATACACGTAAGTCACAAAGTATACACGTAAGTTGTAAAGTATACACTTGAATACACGTAACTCATATCTATTGAACCATGGATTTATAATGCAAATATGGACACCATCAATAAAAAATATTTGTATTAACCAAATATCCATGTAGGCATACATCAATATATGTCGATATAAGTATAAAATATATACAAAATAGCCATATAGGATTACAAGAATTCCATATAGGCATACAATGTCAAATATATCCAATATGTAAAATATGTACAAAAATGTCATATAGGCATACAACAAAGGGCTCTAGAATCAAAATTAATTGCTCTGCACCCTCTCGAAATAAATTCTTTCCCTTTGCTTGTCGGTCGGATGGCAATAGGTTTGTCACTCATTTATTCTGAGGCCGAGGAGTGCTCCTGGTGCTCCTCCTAGGGTTTAGCTCCTGGTCAAGATTTATTTGTTACAATAAGAAGTAAAGACATTAATATATAGAAATTAAATTATAAAAAATGATATATTTAACAAAATAATCACTTACCACCAGTAGACGATCTCTCTCATCACAGGAAAGATTTGCATGCTCATGTTGTGGCGTGTTGAAGCCCTGTAGAAACCATCCAAAGATAAATTAAACTATGAATCAATAATGGTTTGGTTTTTCACTAACTAACAGCTATAACAATGAATGTAAATTGAAATTTAGTAATCTGCCTCATACCTCCTTCATGAGATCCATCAAGGAGTCTATAGCAGATGAAACACCGAGCTCCATTTCCCTATGAACATTCAGAGGTGTATCTGCTTCCAACATCTAAAAGTAAAACAACAAATTATTCAATCACGAAAACTACAATAGCGGTCCATATCATGGCTTATAATGTATGAGATAATGAACAAAAATTTGAGTACTTATTAAACTATATGTTTCTGACTATCATGCTTACTATTTTCCCTATCCATAGCTTGTTCGAAAGCACCTTTTTTTACGCTTTTACCCATAGCAACAAGGTAGTGAACCATTTCATAAAATGCTTGCATAGACATGTACGATAACTGTGGTAGCATAGAGAAGGCAGTGAACTGTTTGAAAAAATGCCTCAAAGAAATGTGGTCTCATGGTGATGGAATGCCATTACAAACAAATGTGTCATGGAATTCCATCACCATAAGACCGCATTTCTTTGAGGCATTTTTTCAAACAATTCATTTCCTTCTCTATCGTATTATGTTGGGATGGGGTGGAAGGTATAGTGTTGTCTTGGTTATGAGATGGGGGGCGATCATGACATGAAGGGGGAGAGGTGGGGACATGAACAAGTGGAATAAAAGGTGGAAGGTTCCATGGATTGGTAAATTGAAGATGAGGACCTTGAAAATAATTTGGAGGGGAATTTTGGCTAAAGGGTTGGTTTCTATTCTTCAGGCAGTGAGTTGTTTGAAAAAATTCCTCAGAGAAATGTGATCTCATAGTGATGGAATGGCATTCCATCACCATGAGACCACATTTCTTCAAGGCACTTTTTCATACTACTCACTGCCTTGACTATGATATTGCTTACTATTATGTTTTGATAGGTTTTTTCCAAGCATCCATAGTTTGTTGGAAAGCACCTATTTTAGGCTTTTAGCCATAGCAGCAAGGAAGTGAGTAGTTTGATAAAATGCTTTGGTACACATGTATGAAAAATTTTGTAGCATAGAAAAGGTGGTGAGCTGTTTGAAGAAATGCCTCAAAGAAATGTGGTTTCATAGTGATGGAATGGCATTCCATCACCATGAGACTGCATTTCTTCGAGGCATTTTCTCAAACTACTCACTACCTTGTCTATGTTATTGCTTACTATTATACTTTGATAGATTTTTTCCAAGCATCCATAGTTTGTTGGAAAGCAACTTTTTTAGGCTTTTAGCCATAGCAGCAAGGAATGAACTATTTGATAAAATGTTTTGGTAGAAATGTATGGAAAATGTGGTAGCATAGAAAAGGTGGTGAACTATTTGAAAAAATGCCTCAAAGAAATTGGGTCTCATGGTGATGGACATCACCATGAGACCACATTTATTTGAGGCATTTTTTCAAACAACTCATTTCCTTGTCTATGCTATTGCTTACTATTATTCTTTCATATATTTCTTCCAAGCATCCATAGCATAGAAAAGGCAGTGAACTATTTGAAAAGATGCCTCAGTAAAAAGTGGTCCCATGGAATGCCATGAAAAGCAAATGCAATTGGAAGCTACTCCTACTTATTACTTATGCTATGTGAAGTAATTGCATCACTGCTTATATGTTGACTTTCTAAAAAACTATATTGTAGTTGAAATTTTTTCATCTATCAACATTAGTTATTAGTTATGGAATGTGAAGTAATGCTTTGAATTTGAAAAATGTGCAATGCAATGTAATCAACGATATGAATATAAACTACACAAATCTATTAAGTACAATTCATTAGTTAAGCTCTTTATTCTATTACCTATGTGTAGGTTTGTCTAAATCCACTAGCATTGGGAGGTGTTCCCATGAAACCTCCAATATTAGCCTATTCAACATCCAAAATCACATATTAGAATACCATTCATAAAACAATGCTATTAACATATAATAAATTTATAATTGTTTACTAGTTACATACCTCAACGGTAGACGCAGTGGAGTAATAAGCGGGTGTAGGGCCGGTGTATCCAGTATCAATACTGTAACCCTAAAATTTTATTAAAATCATAAAACTAAATTAGTTAATCTTGCATTTCAAAATTAAAATTTAATAAATTAAATTCAATGAACATGCTAACATTTACCTGAGTATCGATACCATAGGCCTCATTCAAAATGTCAGTTACCCTCGCCATCTACATAGTTACAGACGTATCTTGCGTAGTAGCCTCCTAAGTGCCAGTGGGGTCATATGAACAAGTTGCCCCACAAGCCTAACACAAATGGGATCAAATCCCACCACTCGAAGACTCCCCTAGATGGCATTGTAGTATAGGGCTGGCATGCTAGATGACACTCTAGGTCAAAGAGTTGATGGCCTGCAAAGTCTCTACCTCAGCACTCTCCTTCGCGTTGGAAGGGATAACAATTGCTCATGAGGCGGCCTAGCGAGAGGTCATCTCGCTTACCGCCTAGGATCTTGATGTGCACCGGGTCTATCTTGAGCCGACCCCCCACCTCTCCCCTGGAAGTCCCTCATATCAAAATAATTCAGGATTTTGTTCAAGATGAACTCACAGTATATTTTCCTCAGGAAATATTGCGAGACTTCACAATTTTTGCATGGTGGGCAATCAAAAACCATGTACCACCTATCCCAAAAAAAATTCCTAATCTATTGGTGGTGGCACCAATGGATAGGAAACCTCTTCACAATGAGGCTAAGATTTGCATTTGTGTGTGGGTTAATGAATAATGAGCACAAATCTAATTTTTTATTTTTTAGATCTTTTACATCTTTATATGATAATTTATCCCAGTAATAATCCCTAGCCGCCTACCTCCTATCTTGCCAACTAGTTAATTGTTTGTTGATTGAATCTACATGTTTTAACATTTATTTGAGTGAATTTTCAAGGTTTTTTCTTTCCATGGTTGAACCGTTTGGATCGTTCAACATTGTGATTAACTCCTCAATTTGTTTTTTATTACTTTCAATTTCACTCATTAAATTTTGTTGAGTGCCAAGAGGATGTTGAGGGATTGGTGGAGGAGATTATTGTTATGGTTGTTCAACTTGAAGATTTTGTTGATGTTGTTGTTGATCTACTTGTTGAGTATTTTGTTCTTGTTCTTGTTGCTTTGCTTGTTGAGGATTTTGAGGAGGGTTTGTAGGTTCATTAACATCTCCTACAAATTCAACAAATAAATATAAAAAACAACCTAAAACTAACAAATTCACAACAAACAAAAAACAATCCTTACCTCTTAGACCTCCTTGTTGACGTGGTGGCATTCTGGCGATGAAACAACAATAATTTGATGAAAATCTTGCAAGATGACTCCTCCCAGAACGTGAGCGCACAAATGAAGGGATTTTGGCTGCAGGCAGAAAAAAATAGTCACAATGCAAATGGATTCGATTTCCTTTTATTTTTGCTTTTAATGGCTTATAACGCGAGCACGTTATAATGCACTCACATTATAGGCTCAACACACCAAGTCATAATGCGAGCGCATTATAACATGCTTGCATTATAACAAGCTAGCGTTATGAGCTATGAAATTTTAAAAAAAAAATTGGCCACAAATTGGCCCCCCATATTTTTTGCACTTGCCCAATTAAGTGATTGACATCCTCTGTAGCCTCTTTGCACAAGAAACATCTATTAGGCATAGAAAAACCCCTCTTTCAAAGATTATTTATAGTCAATATTTTATCTTGACAAAGAAGCCAAAAAAAATGTTAATTTTAGGAATAAGCTTCGGACTCCACAACTTCACCCACATAGGAGAAGGACCAACGATACAAGTCTACTTAAAAAAGGTTGAAGCCATAGAAAAAACTACCATTAGAAGAAATATTCCAAACCACTCTATTAGCAGGAGAGGAGGCTGGGATATGAATCAAGAATAAGAACTAGTAGAGCGGCTCAAGATCCCTATTCACCAAATTAATCCTTTTTCCATTTACCATCAAAAAAATAATCAACCACATCTCATCCAAAGATGCAAATATAGAAGTCCCAAAAAGGGGCAGCCCACTGCTCATCTTTGAGAGGACCATTTCCAGTCCACCAATCATCCCAGAAGATGATAATCCTTCCATTACCAAGAGCCCATCAAAGACCAGACACCACAATTGATGGAACGGGCTTTAATCATGAAATTCCACAATGGTGACCCTGATGGGGGAACAAAACCTTCCCCCAATAGATCTCTAAACATACCTATACCATGTAGATACTTGCAAGAAAATATCGTAGACCATTCCTTACCTCCTCAAAGAAGATTCCATAACTACTTAGTAAGGAGGGCCAAATTAAACTCCTTCAATTTTCTCAAACCCAAACCACCTTGATTTTTGGATCTACACACTTCCTCCCACGAAACAAGATGCATTCTATTTTTTTCCTCCACTCCAGACCAAAGGAATCATTTTTGAATTATACTCTCGATCTTTTCCCAAAATTTCCTAAGAATCTAGAAAAGACTCAAGGCGTACACCGACATATTCTGCAAGGTAGATTTAATCAATTGAATCTTCACGGCCTGACTAAGAAGAGAACCTTTCCAACCAGCTAATTTAGAATTGAATTTATGAATCATAATTTTCCAAAAATGATTCAAGAAAAACATTGGAACAAAGAGGCAGCCCTAGATAGGTGGAAGGAAACTCCCAAATACCACATTGCAAGATTCAAGCAATTCTTTGTCTTCTTTGCTCGGGAGTGTTTAGTAAGAAAAATGTACTTTTAGGGAAAGTAACCTGCTGACTAGAGGCAGATTCATATTGTTGTAATATTAGACGAATAGAATTGGCTACAACAAGAGACACCTCAGCCAGGATGATAGTATCATCCAAAAATTGTTGGTGAGAGCAAGTATGATTAGAGGAGGTCAGACGAAGCCCCCTAAAATCACCTTCAGAGATAGCTTTCAAAGAAAATCTTCCCAAAGACTCCATCATTACAATAAAAAGGAAAGGAGAGATAGGGTCACCTTGCCTTAACCCACGCGAGCTTCTGAAAAAATCTGAGGGAGAACCATTAACCAACACAAAAAAATAGGGAGAAGAAATCAACTACCCAACCAATTGCACCACATGCTCAGAAAAACCAAAAACCTTTAAGATTTTCAATAAAAACTACCAATTTATGTGATCATACGCCTTCACAAGATCCAACTTCAAGATAAAACTAGCCTTCTTATTTACCATAAGAGAGTAAATGTTCTCTTGAACAATAATAATGGAGTCCAAAATCTTCTGACCCAGAACAAAACTGTTCTGCTAAGGAGAAATAATCAAAGAGAGAACCTGTTGTTGCCAAGAAGCCAACACTTTCAAGAAGATTTTATAAATGGAATTACATAAGATAATTGGCCTGAACTCATTGAAGGAAGAATCCCCCAGTTTCTTAGTAATAAGAACAATAAAAGTAGAATTTAACTCCAACACATGTGTACTTCCAAAGAACTCTTTGGTCACATTAGTGACATCCCTTGAAACAATATCCTAGAAAGTTTGGAAGAAAAAAATATGGAATCCATCAGGCCTCGAAGCCTTATTACCTTCAAAGGAGCCTTATTACCTTCAAAGGAGAAGACAACCTTCTTAACTTCCTCTTTAGAAGGAATACAAGAAAACTTCTTGTTTAGATTAGCAAAAACAATATTAGGAATAACATTCAAAAATCTTTCTTGACAAATAGGATCCAAAGGATGATCATCAGATAATAAATTAGTAAAGAAGGAGAAAGCAACATTCTTGATCTCATCTTGCACTTCTAACACCTAACCATTCTAAACAATCTTACTAATTTGGTTAGAGGATCTATGCTTCAAATTCGAAAGATGGAAAAACTGACTATTTCTATCCCCACTTCAGAGCCAAACAACCCTAGATCTTTGTTTCCAAAATTATTCTTCCCTAGCAACAATGTTATGCATCTTAGATAAGAGAATACTCTCCTGATGAAGAAAAACATGATCATAACCAAATTTTTGAATCTTTTGCTGCAAAGAGTTAAGCTCCTCCTTAATCAAAGCCTTTTCCTCAAAGATATGACCAAAAGAGGACTTATTCCATTTCTGAATGTTATGCTTAATTGAAGCAAGCTTCTTAGCCACTCTGTACATGGTAGACCCATCCACACCAATATTCCACTGGGCAGCAATATTATCTCTTAAGTGGATGACAAACCCACATATTCTCAAATCTAAAAGGGAAAGATTTCCTTCTTCCCAACAAGTCTGCAAACAAGGAAATAGGAAAATGGTCTAACCCAACTCTAGTGAGCGTTGAAAGAGAGCAACATAAGAGAGAAGCCAACTTGGGGAAAGAAGAGCATGGTCCAGCTTAACTTGGATGAGAGAATCCCCTGATCTTCTATTACACCAAGTATAGGAAGCCCCATGAAGATCCACATCCAACAAGGTGTTATCATTAATGAAACTCATTAAGTCAAATCTGTTGTCATCTGCCACCTGCGATCTACCTAACTTATCAACATCATTCAAGGGGGAGTTAAAATCCCCCATAACCAACCAATTTTGAAAAGGAAATCAAGATTTAAAGCAGTTCAAACCTCCCCAAAAATGTTTTCTAGCACATTTCAAATTAGGGGCATAAATATTTGAAATAACCCAAGAAAAATTATCCCTAGTATTTTGAAAAGAAGTAGCAATATGGTTCACTTCCCCAAATAGGGGCTACACCTTTCACAACCTTCGGATTCCAAAAAGTAGCAACACCCCAGAGGCACCCTCAGCATCAAAAGCCTGAAATCCACAGTCTGTAAACAACCTATTGTTGATATTTTCCACTTTCTCTATAACCATTTTGGTCTCCTAAATAAGAATGCATCAGGTCTGTGATCTCTTACCAAATTGGCAATGAGATCCTATTTATGAGGATTATTCAATCCTCTAATGTTCCAAGAAAGGATCTTACACAAATATAATGTTGGGTTAAAGGAATGTAACAAAAAATTGAGAACATTGTAAGGATTGTAATGATCTTTCTTACTTTATATATGGATATATTTTGTTCAGTTATGGATTAATAAGTGTTCCCTATTACAAATTTCATGATCTTTGTTGTATACAAATACATAGCTTCATGTTCCTTGATTTTAGTTCATTCTCTTATTTATGAATTGTGACTTTGTTATCCAATTAGATTGGCATCCGTCTAGAACCCTTTTACCAATCTCACATCATTACAAAAAACTAATCAATAATGTGGGAGTAGAAGTACTTGTGTGCATTCTTAACCTCATATCATAGCCAAGGATCTATCTTCAATGAGCATCTAACAAATTCATCTTACATGGGTTATAATTGCACATTCTTATTAGCTATAGAGGGGTTTCGAGACAACTAGTTGTACTTGGTTCAATGATAGTTTTGGGGCCAAGTCAATAGATTGGGTTTGGTTGTCAATATGTTAGTTGTCTATTTTATTTGATATCAATACCTATTAAGCTATACCCTTGGGAACACCCTCCCAAGTCTAAATTGAGCTCAAAGTGAAGGATATGAAACCCATTGTCATATATTTGACCTTTAACCCTCCACAATTTGTTGATGAGCTTTCACTCACATGACAAAAACCTTGGCCTTGTGAGTGGAATTTAGTTCTAGGAAGTGGAGCAACAATTTTGGGACCCAACAAAGTGGAAGCATAATATCACAATGTATACATCCCATAATACATAGTCAAATAATAGATGCCAATGTAAAACTTCCTCAATAATGTACATTGATGGTAATCTAAAATATAACATATACTGATAAAACACATTAGATCATGACATAAGTACCCAAGGTACACAAACAAAACACATATGACAATACAAGGCCTCATCGAAAAGCTCGTTACAAATGATAAAAGCATACACTAGTGAGTGGGCATTACAGTACATAAAGATAAAAAGGAGGGTGTTGGGTAATAAGTGGGACCTTGATGCTCTCAATCTTATCATTTATTATTAAGATTGTTGCTCTTATGATAAAAGCTTGACTTGTGTTAAAAACTTTATAGACAATGATCATGATAGATGGTATGATTGCAATATATCCACTCAGATCCTATAAATGTAATTGTAGATAATAATAATAATATTTGTCAGTTTTTATCCCTTGAAGCCCTAACCTCCTAAAGTGTGTGGGTAAGATTAGATTCTATTCATTTTCCTTATTTCTACCCTACCTTTAATTCTTGATTCATTATATGTTTGAACTTCATGCTTCATTAAAGTTGAAATGAGATGA
Organism: Sequoia sempervirens; assembly: GCA_007258455.2. Classification (NCBI taxonomy): domain Eukaryota; kingdom Viridiplantae; phylum Streptophyta; class Pinopsida; order Cupressales; family Cupressaceae; genus Sequoia; species Sequoia sempervirens. The sequence continues at coordinate 1,276,527,296 of VDFB02271358.1, read as the reverse complement.
TGAATGTCACTCCACTCTTCACTTTGAATTACAAGATTTTCCCTTTATGTAGTAGGGTTTCCATCCACCCCAAATGAGACTGACACAGTATGCACCTAATTGTGAAAGGAGAGTGCAAGTTGCGTCATGGGAAAGCTTAAATGTAGAGTCAACAACACCTCCAAATGTCATTTCTTCCTATTGCAAATATCTTTGAGACAATATTAACACCTCCAAATGTCATTTCTTCTTATTGCATGCATCTTCGAGACAATATGTTCATAAGTTTTCACATCTTGATGATTGAAAAGATTATTCCCAATAAAACAAAAGCTTTGATTATAGAACCACTCCAAAAAAACTTGATATCTAAATTAAAGCTAAATGAAATAATGCATTTACTTTGCTGAAAAGAACAACAAAATGTTCATTACTATCATTGCACTAATTCTATATATTTTATAAATTATTTTAAAAATCTATCATCTTTACACTTTAAATAAACTTTAAAATAAATAGCCAATCACTCGTAAAAAAATGAATTATTATATTCTTTGCAAGTGAGGAAACAAGTGAGAGTTTAGAGACATTCTCTTAAGTGATGATGGAAGTGATGGTTTACAATACAAGGCAAAGACTAACCGCTACATAATAATGGATGTTTGATTAAAAGTTTGGCTTGTTTTCAACTTGATTAATAATAGTTTCTTAAAAAAATAAAGAAAGAACCAAGAACAAGATAAAGTTTTTGTATTCTCATGTCAGCCTTTAGCCTTTTCGCTGCAGTGCTGATTTTGAATTCTAACCACATTTTCCGGTTAATTTATAAGTAATCTATAAACTAAGTTTTGCTGGTATGATATCTATCGATCTGTATCGTAATCTTCTTTTCAAAAAAGATCTAAATGCACTGAATCAGTATTTCAAAATATTTAGCCTGCAACCCACCCACCAACATGACAGCTCCACACTATCCTACAGCTGCAATGCCTAGATCATAAATGCCACACTCCATTGTTTAACAGTCTAGATTAGCTGGATTTTGGCAGAAAGGCTCTTCAATCTTTTAGGTATAATCTTCACCAAGGTTTTTTATTCAATTTAAATTATCAAATCTTCAATGTCAGATCCATTTCACTTGTAAATTAAAGCTCTACATATTCCCGTTATGCTCAGAGAGATAAATGGGTGGTATAATTGTTTCCCTGGCCACTCATAAGATAAAATATACATCCTTTTAAAAGAAAACTAAAGCAAAATCAATAATTTTTTCTTATCACTTCCCCATTTACAACATAAAAAATCAAAGTGCAGGCATTTTGGATTTCAGGGAATTTGATTTGATGGTGGAAAGCAATATTTTCTGAAATTAGAACTGCATTACAATGTTCTTATATTCTTTAAGCAAAGGCTTTCACACAGTGAGACAGGTTAGCTTTTGTCCCCTAGAAAACACAACATTCATTTCAAAAGCCCTCACCAAGGAATTTATCAGAAAAACTCAATACAACGTTTATTTCAAATATTCAAATCAAATGTTTAAAGGAGTGTACAGTAAATTTGGTTATGATAATATTTTTTTGAATTTGATTACATAATTTTTTTCATCTAACATTTTGTACTATGAAATATGATCTAACATGATTATGGAGGAAAAAAGTTTGCATAATCAAATTCAAAAATTTGAACTCGGGAAATTTCATGTCTTTTAAAGAACTCTAATGTAATGACGACTGAAACTTAAAACTCTTTCTTAGAAAAGCGAAGGAGAACTTTAGAAAAAAGCAGAGTATATACTTCAAATTCTTTTGTCAGCAGTTTCTCATGGCAGTGGTCCTATGAAGTGTTAAAATCTAGACTCTATATGTTAGTAATAAAGGTCATTTAGAATTCCAGTGAACATGCGATGGGGGTGTTACTTAAAATAAAAAAATGGAATGTAATAAACTAGTGGGTATGTAGAGCGTAGAATGTTACAAATTACGAAGCATGATTGTGGTAAACAGTCAATCGCTAATCACGGGGTGCAGTAGTAATGACAAAATGGCGTGATAATGAGATGTGCGCAGTAGTACCAACAATAAACAACCGGCAGTCTTACAGTTGACAGAAAATCTTAATTGTGTGTTTCAGTCCGGGCTACTTATAAAAGGTTCTCCATAGCATTTACCCAGAAAAAAATGCAAATGAAATCCTGCACGAATAATCTTGCGCTGTAGGTATTTCCAGTAAAATAACATGTATTATTGAAGATCTAATTAAAAAGAAGAAAAAAAAGTAACAGATGAGAAAGTGCGCGCTGCCATAGCAGAAGAGCACAGCTAGAATGAATTTACTACAATAAAATTCCAACCTGTGTCGGCCATACTCAAATAACTTCCTTCTATTCCAACACTTTCGCTTTTCCCTTCCCAAAAAAATCTATTTCTTATGAACAAAGTCTGCTATTGCTGTATAATAATAAGCCTGTTTTTTCTTTTCCTCCGCTTCAAGAAACTTCTCTGCTATTCCACCGCCCGCCGTGTCCGAGGAACAACTCCATTTGTACAACTGTAAAAGACCACACCGAAAACGAAAACAGAAAAGAAAAGAATAGTCCCAGGACTCGATCCCTTGACCGGCATAGTAACTAGCAGCCATTATGATGCTTCTTGAGGTGCTGTGAGATTTGCGCGAGCGAGTGCAGATTACACTTGACAATGGTGTCAATAAACAGGCAAGTATCCTCCTTTGTGTTCCCATCAGGAACCTCGACAACGTAAGACTCCACGACCACGGCGCCAGGCTGGCCTTGGATGAGCGCCTCATGAAGCGTAGTCACGGAGCGATAGTTGTTCAAGCGATGGTCGCCCCCAACGATCCGGAAGCTGAAAATGTGGCGCTCCTCGTCGAGAATTTCGAGGCGCTCGGTGCTAGTGGCCGCAGGGAGCCCCGAAACGACCCTCACTTCTCTCAGACACCCGACCTTTAGATCTCCATCGCCGCGCAAGCAGCAGCTCCGCACAAAATGCTTGTACGCCTGCGGCTCATCGAAGCGCCGCACCACGGACCAAACTACGCTAACCGGCGCCTCGATGCGCTGCACCACCACAGACCGGCACTCGTTGCCCGACAACGCGTGCGAATGGTACCGCTCCACGACCTCCCTCAGCCGCGCATATTCGCCCTCCTCCTCCGAGCTCTGCCGCCGCACTGTAAAGTCCGGCGATTTCCAAACTTCTTGCGGCGCTTGCTGTGCGTACATCATTTCCCTATTCTACAGAAAGAAACCAAAATGCTCCCTTCACCCCTGCACCGAATTCAAAGAGATCTCTCTGAAACGAATCCAAGAATTCTTCTTTCGTCTTCCGCCGATCTAGCCTCTGCAAATTTCTTTGCCTAAACCTTCTCTCCCTCCTCCTTCACCATACCCTCACCCTTTTTCTCCAAACTTCCCCGGACTCTTGGAGATCGGATGCTTGTTATTCTTTATCCTCTCGTAAAACTGTCAATTCACAGAATTAAATTTCTGAATCACCTGCGTATCATCATCTCCATTTTCTCTCCCCTCTTTGCGTCTCTATATTTCGTTCTTGGGACTTCTGTTAGTTGTCTAGTCTCAAACATCCCGATGAGTATCCATCCTTGCATATATAGTCTTACATGCCCATGAGTATCCATCCTGCATATATACACACATTGGGGATGCATCCATGGGCATTGAGCATGGCAAGTTGCACTAGTATTTATATATTTCCCATTAATAAAAGAGCTTCTAGATTGCCCGTTGCAATAAAAAAGTGGGTAAGGGTGCATGTTGCAATATCAAGTGGCTTCCCTAGCAAAGCGCCAGAATGTCCAATGGCGTTTTGTGTAAGATTTTTCTTTTATTCTACGTTTGGCCACAATATTTTCTCCTTGTTTCTTTTTATTTTGTTCAAGTGGGCAAGTAGCAGCTCGTAGGGACCCAACGCTCTTTCCGTCGGCTTGCATTACCAAGATACCTTTGGCTTTGCCTTTCATTTTTTCTTAAATCAAAAGAAACTTGTTTATATATCCAACGGAACCTCGAAATGGGCCCCACATGGAGGCCCTAAATTTGACACTGGGCCCTATTGTCAGGTAAATTTTTTATATGGTTTATCCATTTAAGATATTAAAATATAATTTATTTTAGATATGTATATAATTATGTAGAAATTTTGACACTCTATCTATATGTTTCCTTTTATATAACATAATTTTAAATTATATTTTGTTTAAATATAATCATATAGCCATCAACTGTAAATGTCATAATATTATATTATTTGTGGATCTCTTTGATGGCTTTTTTCCTTATCTAAATATAAATTACTAATTCTATTTTTGAAGAATTGGTATTTTCAACTTATTAGACTTTTAAAATAATTGTTTTAAATTATATTACATAATTTATTGTTGAAATATAATTGTATATTTAAAAAGATTAAAAATATTGTATACTTTTTTATTAGATATTAGTTTTTAATTTATTTTTAAAACTCTAAAATATGACAAGTTGGAATTTTAATTTTAGATTAAAATAATTTGTGGATCTCTTTGATTGTTTTTTTCCTTATCTAGATATAAATTACTAATTTTATTTTTGAAGAATTATTTTTTAAAACTTATTAGACTGTTAAAAAGAATTATTAAAATTATATTCCATAATTTATTATTAAAATATAATTATATATTTTTAAAAAATATAAAAAATATTGTGTACTTTTTATTAGATATTAGTGATTACATTTAAAACTCTAAAATATAACAAGTTGGAATTCCAATTTTAAATTAAAAAAGAAAAGAATAAAGTCTATCATCAATGAGAGTACCTCTAGGCTTTCCCTTTTATATAGATATTAGTTATCTAACCCTTTTAGATTATTTTCTTCTTTTAGTTTTATTTGTTTTATAGTGGTATTTGACATATGGTGTAACTTTTGGAATGCATATTACTCTTTTCTATTTTAAAGAATTTATTTTATTTTACTTAAAAATGCTACTTTTAGATTATTTATTAAAATAATTAGTGGCATCTATTGTGGGTTATGAGAGTGTTTGCAAATAGTAAGATACAACTTTGAGTTATATTGTAAGTTAAGTTTGAATGGAAGTTGTAAGTGATAGCATAAAATTGAACAATGAAAGCAAAGTAAATCGTAATAAAAAAGAAAATATTTGACAATGAGAGATATTAACCCTCAAAATAATGGTTATAGTTCATCTACTTCTAATATGAATGTCAAGACATAGAAAAGCATCACAAATATATTGTGAGAAGTGAAACCTAGCATTATTATAGAAGGTGCAAAGTTTATATTTAAAGATAATAGACAAGACCAAGGAAAAGGACTTGTGGAAGAAGGGCATGGGATTTGGAGGTTTGATACCAACATGATAAGCACCCTTGTTTCCTCAAGAATATTACTATACTTCCTAATGATGAAATGAAAAATTGATTACATAATTTGGAGTAATTTTGATTGAATTGTGGCACAATTTAACCTTGTGAAACAAGCAATGACAAGAAAGAAGATGTATGACATTATGAGTAAATTTTAGCCTTACAAGTTGTTAGAAAATTGACACATCCACTTGTGTTTTGAAAGAAAGAAAGGATAGTGTAATTTTTTTGTGTGAGAGATTTAGTCTTTTAGGAATATAAACAAAATGGGAACCATAGACAATGTTTAGGAAATAATATTCAAATTTGTAGAAATGTACATGATCAACAAAAAAAAACTACGAAAGTGTAGTTTTGTTTCACTTGTATTAAAGTATATAAAAAATAGAAATTGTAGCATGGACACACTATGACATGTTTGTGGGTGTCGTATAGCATGTATACTTCCTTTGGTTAAACATGGACAATGTTATAAAGCGTATTTTGGTGTTGTAGGTATGTATTGTTTCATTAATTACGTACCATGAGAAGCATTATAGCAAGTTTCCAAGTGTTTAGAAAAGAAAAAATTGAACCTTCTTGAGTGTTTAAGAGTTATATTTTATTTTTATGTGTTTACTATACTAACAAAAATAATATTTTTCTTTAATTTTAAAAAATATATGATTTAAATATAAATATAAATTTAGACTTGGACATGAGTGCTTGGTGGCCTTGATGTCTATAAATGAATTCCTATGTGGCACTAGTGTACCTAGAGAGTTAGATTTCCAACTTCAAGGGTAGGTAGAGGATGAGATTATATAACTTTTCATCTAGGTTTTACAAATCTATAACAATATTTTTTTGCTGGGAAATGGTCGGAATGATTCCTAAAAATAACTAAGTGAATGGATTCCAAAATGAGTATAAAAACATAAGATGAGAATTGTAAAGTAGATAATATTTGAGCTTACATTTTTTCCTCA
>VDFB02271358.1:1276464028-1276520842 GCA_007258455.2 Sequoia sempervirens | reverse complement strand
GGGTAGAACTCCTCCATTTGAAACTCGGGTTTTTTAGGCGTGTGAAGTCTTTACACATTTTCTTTCATTCTATTTTGGCTTGCTTTGATTTTTGTTATTTTGCATATTCCATGTTGATCATTGTTTGTTTGTCATTATAAACTTAGCTTTTCTTAATGCACATTGTAGACACATAAAATTGTCCTAGGCTTGCAACTTTTAGATTATTCAACATTGCCCCTTTCATTCTTAATAATTAAATAATTTTTAATTATTTAATTATTTTCTAAAGTCATAATTCTTCTATTAATTAAATAATTTTAATTCATTTTTATCATTTATTTCTCCTTGATTATTAAATAAATAAATTTTATTTATTTATCTAATACGTCATTAATTACCTAAAGTCTTCCTTTAATTAAATAAATTTCTTAATTTATTTAATTCCCCTTTTGTCATTTATTCCTCTTGGTTATTAAATAAATAAATTTTATTTATTTAATTACGTCACTAAGCAAGTCCCCTTCTTTTAAAAATTAAATAGATTCTAATTTATTTGATTTTTGTCCATTTTCTACTATAATTAAATAATTATTTTAATTATTTAATTATTCATTAACCTCTTCTCTCATTAAATTAAATAAAGTTAATTTATTTAATTTGGTCCACTCTCTTGAATTTTGAATTATATTATTATTTAATTCTAAATGATTCCTTTGTCACATTCTTCTATAATTTAATAATATCTTTATTATTTAATTATTTACTGGTCAACTGGAGTAAATAAATTTTATTATTTAATTTCTCCAGCAACCTCTTTGTCCGTGTCGGCCTTATCTTCCAATTTAATTCTTGACTTTTGACTTCTCATTTAATTTTGACCCTTGATTGAATTATCTTATAATTCAATCTTGTCCCTTCATCCTTATCATTTGCCCTAATTTTGACCTAACCCTAATTCGTACTACATCATTCAATCCTGATCATTGATCCTAGGGTTCTTGTCATCTTTTCATCCTGGCCACACATTCAAAATTGCAGTTTTTATAAAAGGGCAATTTTGTTCTCATTTGGCTCTCTCTTGGTCTCTTTCATGTTCAGGTCTTACCTTAGGCTATTATTTTTTTACAGTCATAGTCACTTACAGTCATTGTCATCTTAGTCCATTGTAGGGTTATTTTATTTTCTGCAAATCCTTCAACACTTGCATAGGGCTTAGGCATTTGTCATAGTTGCTCATACAAATTTGAGGGCATCTTTTATTTATCTGCAAGCTAGGAGGTGTAACAAAGGTTAATCATGGAAGGTGGAGACTTAGGGTAACTTCATCCCTTTTTGTCTTCATATTACTTCCTTTGTACTTTGTTACTTCATAGGAATTTTATTGTTATTGTGCTAACCCACCCTTTAACAAATTTTCAGATTTTCCCTTGATTACATTGGTGAACCCGACGTTGTTATTTCGGCTTTTCGTATGTTTTTTTTTGTTGTTTTCTGTTGTTTTGCAGGTACAGGTACGGATCGCCGCAACATTTTTAAAAACAGTGTGACGCATCAAATGCGTCGCGACGCACACGACAATATCAGAGCCGCAATTGACATGTCACAACGCAACTGATTCCCATAACGACGCATCACTTATTCCTGAGCCGCATCTGAAAACCCGAAAGCCGCATTCGAAACTCGCGCCGCATCCATCTGGTATAACATTTTTCATTCCAGTTTGGGGTTTTTATTTTTGGATTTCGGGTTGTTTAATCGTATGTGTTTCTGCATTCAGTTTTTATTCCTGCATGATTCAATAAGATTAGATCTTCTGTCACTAATCCTTTCTGGTAGTGGCTTTCTGTTTTGGTAGGATTTTTTGTTGTTTTATGTTGTTTTGCAGGCAACTGGTACGGATCGCCGCAAACGTTGCAACGCATCTGCTGACAGAAACGACACAACTGTTCTGACAAGCCGCAACTGCAAAATCAAGCCGCAACTGACAAATAGCGCCGCAACTGACAAATCGAGCCGCAACTGCCAAATCGAGCCGCAACTGCTAAATCGAGGCGCAACTGACAAATCGAGCCGCAACTGACAAATCGAGCCGCAACTGACAAATCGAGCCGCAACTGCCAAATCGAGCCGCAACTGTCTGGTAAAATTTTTCTTTCAGTTTTGAGGTTCTAATTTTTAGATTTTTGGGTTTTTCTATTTACTAGTTTTTTTTGGTTTTCTATTTTTTTTTCTGTGTCTTTATTCCTGCAAGTTAACTAGATTAGATTTTTCTTGTATTACTAATCTTTTCTTGTAGCGTGTGGCAATCATCATTCGTGTGTCCAAGACCATTGCATATGAGACTACTAATATTCATTGTTTGCAGATTCGCATGTCAAAGAAGGAATAACAAAACTTTGTGCTTGTTTTTCATAGATTAGCAAACATTTGATTTCAGTGCATATAAAAAGAACACGTCTTCTTTGGTTGATTGTGCTTGCAAGATGGTAGGTGAGTATGCTCTCACTTGGTGAAAACCTTGTGATCAGAAAACCAGACCCATCTTTATTTGTTAATTACCCTTCACGATTCGGTATATCGGAGTATCCTCTCCCCTTGCGCATTCGTGCGATCCTGGGTGTAAGAGAAACGGTTACTGACTCTAGAACATGGGAATAACAAAACTTTGTGCTTGTTGTTTTCATGGATGTATGGTTACTGACTCTAGAACATGGGAATAACAAAACTTTGTGCTTGTTGTTTTCATGGGAACATGGGTGTACGTTTTTTTTTGTTGTTTTCTGTTGTTTTGCAGATTCGCATGTCAAACAAGGAATAACAAAACTTTGTGCTTGTTTTTCATAGATTAGCAAACATTTGATTTCGGTGCATACAAAAAGAACACATGTCTTCTTTGGTTGATTGTGCTTGCAAGATGGTAGGTGAGTATGCTCTCACTTGGTGAAAACCTTGTGATCAGAAAACCAGACCCATCTTTATTTGTTAATTACCCTTCACGATTCGGTATATCGGAGTATCCTCTCCCCTTGCGCATTCGTGCGATCCTGGGTGTAAGAGAAACGGTTAGTGACTCTAGAACTTGGGCCTGTTCTGGTGGGAAAAAGTACTCACCCCAGGACGACTCAGACCAGTAGCACCCTGACACCGAGGGACTTCCAGCCGGTATATAAAAGTGGGTTCTTGGGGAAAGCCCAAGAATCACGAGCGTGGTTCCGACGAGATGGATCCGAAAGGGGACTCTCGCCGCATGGATCACGCCCCACGAACGGAATGCCCGAACTAAAAACTCTTGTGTAGTAAGCCAAAATCCTTCTATTTGCTAGCGCAGCACCGGTCGGTGTGAAGGCATCCACACTTTCGTAGTTTGTAGTAGATGTGATCAGCTCGCCATGGGAGTTTCATGGGGGTTGGAAGCTTGGTTGGCCTGAGAAGAGAGTGCACTGTAAGGGGGAGCCCGTGCAGCCAAGCTTCTGAATTCACACGCTACAAATATGCGGTTGGGGAAACCCACGTGGAATCTAGTGAATATTGTCATGGCCTAACCTAGGATTGTACTTATTTGATGTGCGATTGGTTACATTCAAAACATTGTGCTTGTCAAGTGCTTGTTAAATTACTCAAACATTATACACAACATTCACAAATCTGGACACAAACAATCGACCTTGGACAACTCAGACTTTTCAACAAAACATCAGAAAACAATTTTAGTCCTCATTTTGAACTTAGACTCGGCATTGTCCATCATAGTCCTCATTTTGCATCTAGCTTGGCATTGGTCATTTTCCTTAGTCAACATCTTCATTGTCCATCATAGTCCTCATTTGGCATCTAGCTTGGCATTGGTCATTTTCCTTAGTCAACATCTTCATTGTCACCTTGACATTTGACATTTTATCACCTTGCATTGGTCATTTTCCTTAGGCAAACGTCATTATCACCTTGCATTGACATACTCCAAAAATTAATGTCATAACTTGTCATCTTAGTCTTCATTGTCATGTGGCATTAGTCATTTTCTTTAGACAACATTGTCATATTGCATCCCTTATTATCCAAAAAATCCAAAAACATAGTCTTGCATTGTCATCCTTTATCAAAAAAAATACAAAAACATAGGCTAGTGTCATCCTTGCATTTACTTATCATTCTCATCATCCTCATTTGAGCAAATCCCTTTTACGGTTGAGACTAGGCTTCAAAGACAACAACAACAAATGGCAAACTCTAGACAAGATTCCAATCCCAACATCGACAATAACACTTATGACACAAACCAACATTGGACCTTTTCCGACCCATTTCACAACATGAACATGCAACCTCCCATGAACATGCCATCTTCATCAAAAAACATTTTTGAACCATTCATACAAAGAGACCAAAATGGACGAGTATATTTCAAAGACATAGAAGCTGCCAAGCAAAATCCTGACATAGTCTCCTTTGTAAAAAAATATCTCTTACGTGACCCTCAAAGGCATCTAGCCATGCTTTTGGACGAAGGGGCTAAGTTACCACAAGGCTTTGACATAAATACCTTGCCACCATCCATCTACCCTCACCATCAACAGTCACTTGACATGAATCCTACCAATAATTCACAACAAACATCCACTTATCACCCTTATCCTAACCTTGACAAGGGAAGTCAATTGTCCACTAGTCCATTCCATACCTCCACGTCATATTCTGACCCTTCACCTATCAATTCCGTCCAAGTCCACATGCCTTACCAACCATCTACCAACACATGTCACGTCCCCACATCATACCATATCAATTCGGCCCAAGTCTCCACGTCCCATTTTAGTCAACCTTACTCCAATCCAGTCCAAGTCCCTATATCATTACCAACTAATATAGTCGAAGTCCCCATGTCACATCATATGCCATCACATCCTACTCCAGTCCAAGACTCCATGTCATATCCGGTCCAAGTCTCCACGTCATACCCTAGTCCTTCACATACTAGTCCAATGCAAGTACCCATGTCATATCCTAGTCCTTCATATACTAGTCTAGTCCAAGTTCCCACATCCTATTCTAGTCCTTTGGTCATTAATCCTTTTCAAGTCACCCCCTCACAAGCCACATCTAGTCATGAAAATTCTATCATAGTCCAAAGTCAAATCCCATTTAATAAACTTGAGGATACATGTCAAAATGAAAGCCCAAAGCATGACCTTATAATGTCACCCTCATGTCAAGAACAAGGTAGTTCATCCAATGACCCTATCTTTCAGTCCATCCATGAAGTCCTTCAAGACAATCATGACATCCAGAACACACCTCTCCTTGACAACGGCTCTATTTCTGACTATATAATCCATGACAACCCCATCTTCGAGCAAGACCCTACCATTGACCAAGAAGTCCAAAATGATCCACTCATTGACCTTTATGCAATTCATGATCAAACACTTGCCGACCCTATACAAGCCTCGACTATTGACACTTCCTATGATGAGACACTTGCCTTCATGGGACACATAGATGATATTCCTCCAGAACAAGAATCTTCCACTAAGGACATGCTTGCATATGATCAAGTTATAGCTAAAATCATTGGACTCTATGACACTAAAAATAATGATGGCTTTGACATTGCCTTGAAAGCACCAACAGAGTCATTTGAACTTGACATGTCACATGATCAGACGAAAGATATCAGTCAAGAATATGGCCAACAAGACAATGAAGCTAAGACACTTTATCAATTAGGGGCATCTATCTTTGTTAGAGCAGGATTTCTTGCAAATGAAAATATTACAAGTGACAGTGTCCATAGACATCATGATGGGTTAGCATCTTGCTTTCAAAACAATAAATACCCCATTGCAAATAGAATCTGTCAAAGCATGCAATATCAAGGCAAAGGACTAGGCATACACGAGCAAGGCATTCTTGAACCAATACAACTTCAGGCAAATTACAGACATCAAGGTCTTGGTTATTCCTCAGACAACAAATCAAACGATGTCAATGGTACCTCCTCGATATTAGGGGCAACTTTGTCAGAAACAAATGTCAAAATGGAGTCCATGAGAAATCCTTGTCATAAGATTGCTACCAACACTCCCTCCACCCACACCATGAACCGTCATTCTATCATGAATCAACCTCCCCTTTGGGACCAACAAAAACAAAAGTCTTACAAATCAGAAGATCAAAATCAAATGTCAAAGGCCATTGAATCAAACAAAAGGACAAGTGGACAAATGAAATTAAAATGGATCCCAAAGAAAGACGGATCGAACAAAGACACCCAGTCAAATGCAAAAGTCAATCACAATGTGGAGCGACAAGGCAAGAGGACTCCCACATATAACACATGTCCACCTCCTTCAAAATGGTCATCAAGCAAGGCATCTAAAAGTGTTGGTTCCAAACACCATCCCTCCAAAATCCGTCATCCAACATCCCAAGTTTGGAAAATAAAAAGTCATTCATCTAAATGTCCAAACAACCTTTCCATGTCTACCATCATTCATCATAATCCTACATGTCGCCTAAAGTCCAAAAATCCTACGTCACAAATCCGTCATGTCATGGCAGCAACTCTTTACCACAAGGACTCTCATGGCACTCTATTGCGATGTGCGTATTTTGATAAGGCCAACTCTAGTATCAGAAAGGATCACAATGACATCAATCATTTGTATACAAGTGCTACGATCCTGACAAGACAACTCCTTCAGCAAGGTCATTATTGGCATATCATGGCACCAGTCTCTACATCGGCACCGTCAGTGGTCATCTAAAGCATCCGGGCTATCCACAAAATCAAAAATAGAAAAAAATAAATGTAAAAAAAATCATCACCCCGATGGAAACCTGGCAAAAACGTCTTGGTGACAAAAAAAAAAAAAAAAATCCAGCAGTGAAAACTTGGCAGGCACGGATAGGTACCATGATGAAACACAGCAAGCAGGCGTCATTAATAGCAAAATCGTCGTCTATATGGACTCTTACACTTGGGGCAAGTCGTCTCATTCCATGCCTTCCTCATGACATTGACATCCATCTAAGCCCTATCATTTCCGTCCATTTTCCCACCTACCTTGGTCTTGACATAAAAATGGCACACATAAATCATGCTTTGGGAAAACTCTTGACATGTCTATCCTTTAGTCATACACGATTCACGAAACATCATGTCATTGACCATCATAGTCTTATGGTCCTTGTACGACGTAGTCCTTGAAAATCATATGACAATTCCCTTAGTCTCATGTGTCTCGTCTTTTACCAAGGCCACCCCCTATCCTTTCATGTCTGTCACCTACCTTGGCTTTCCCTTGTCAAATGGTCTAAGGATAATCATCATCCCATCTATCCCTAATCAAGTCATTCCAAATGCAACGAGTCTAATCCATACAAGCACATTATCAAAAACATTACTTGACTTCATTCCTGGCCCAGCTGTAGACCTCGATACTTTCGTCACATTATCGTCATTGTCCTCACGTTGTTTTGGGATGCGTCCTTCCCACGTCAACAACGTTGTCATCACCTGTCAATTGGTATTCAGCTTGACTAGGGGCACAATCATGTTTGTCCTTGGATTCTCATGTGTAGGCATCGGTCATATGCATTTGTCACGATCCTCTTAAATGTCAAAAAGCCAAAAAAAATCATAAAATTTCAAAATCCAAAAAAATCATAAAGCGGAAAAAGGCCAACATACAAAATGTCAAAAATCAAAAAAATCATAAAGGTCGAGAGAAAAACACAAAAAACATTCAAATGTTGTCAAAATCCCAGTATTGATTGAAAGTCGAGTCATGCTCGGTTAGTCCATGTCATTTAGCCGAACTAAATAAATATTCTACGCATTGTGCTAAATGAAGCAAGGCCATCGTTCGATGAGTCCCACAAGACATTAAATTAGGTCACCTAGGTTGGTCAAAATAAAATCATAGCATTTGTCAAAATCGTCACATCGGTCAAATAAGTCAGACATAGTCAAACTCAAACACAAGACGGTCATTTGAAACGTCAATGTCAAAATTTGTCAAAATTAGACAACACAGTCCAATCAATCATACAGTCAACATCAATCAACTTGCCAAAACATATTACTCAAAACAATGTCAGTCTCGTCACTCTTTGGTCCTCTTCAAGATGTGTCCTTCTTGGAGTTAGACCTTGTCAAAATGTCCTTTGCCTTTTCAGGATGTGTCCTTCCTGACAATAGGCTTCGTCAAACTGTCAACACTGTCAAATTGGAAAAACTCTTAAACTGTCAAAACTGTCAAATCAAACAAGAATTCAATCTTTGGCAAACAAAATTACATGGTTGTTAATCTTTCTGGTCTTTCTTATCTTATCTTTTGGCTATCTTGGCTATTTTGTCTTATATTCTTTACTATCTTGTCTTTTTGGTCATGTTACTAGCTACCTCGAGGATGTCCCATGAAGGATTTAGAGGTGCGATGACGTCTCCTGGCCTATTTTATTTTCTCTGACTGCTGTCTGTGGATTGTCTTGACAAAAAGACTGGGGCAACATGACCCTTAGTATGAGTTAGGACATTCCTTGTCTGTGACTGTCTATTTTTCAAGTGGATGACCTTGCACACCTTGGTCTATGTCATATCATGGTGTTTGTTATCCATTTGTGTCATTTTTACTGCCCAATGATGATAAAGAGCAATAAATATTAAAAGTCCTATGGTAAGGTTTGAAGGATTTGGTCTAGGAACTTATATGCATCTCCTTTAGTCTTGTCATCTTCTCTCACTCGTCTCATGTAGGCATTGCATCCATCTCATCATCCATATCATTTTCATTAACATTTCTTTGTCTCTTCATATTCTAGTCTTCTCATCCATTTCGAGAGCACACCCATGTTCTTGGAACCTGTCTATCCTCTCGAGGGGCATACCACAACCCTCCTCGTCATTCTTCCTCATCTTATTTTGCACTGGGGCATATTTTTGACTTATTTTCTTTGTCACAATGCGACATGCTACATTATGAAAGAGGGGCAAAATGTAGACACATAAAATTGTCCTAGGCTTGCAACTTTTAGATTATTCAACATTGCCCCTTTCATTCTTAATAATTAAATAATTTTTAATTATTTAATTATTTTCTAAAGTCATAATTCTTCTATTAATTAAATAATTTTAATTATTTAATTAATTCATTTTTATCATTTATTTCTCCTTGATTATTAAATAAATAAATTTTATTTATTTATCTAATACGTCATTAATTACCTAAGTCTTCCTTTAATTAAATAAATTTCTTAATTTATTTAATTCCCCTTTTGTCATTTATTCCTCTTGATTATTAAATAAATAAATTTTATTTATTTAATTACGTCACTAAGCAAGTCCCCTTCTTTTAAAAATTAAATAGATTCTAATTTATTTGATTTTTGTCCATTTTCTACTATAATTAAATAATTATTTTAATTATTTAATTATTCATTAACCTCTTCTCTCATTAAATTAAATAAAGTTAATTTATTTAATTTGGTCCACTCTCTTGAATTTTGAATTAAATTATTATTTAATTCGAAATGATTCCTTTGTCACATTCTTCTATAATTTAATAATATCTTTAGTATTTAATTATTTACTGGTCAACTGGAGTAAATAAATTTTATTATTTAATTTCTCCAGCAACCTCTTTGTCCGTGCAGGCCTTATCTTCCAATTTAATTCTTGACTTTTGACTTCTCATTTAATTTCGACCCTTGATTGAATTATCTTATAATTCAATCTTGTCCCTTCATCCTTATCATTTGCCCTAATTTTGACCTAACCCTAATTCGTACTACATCATTCAATCCTGATCATTGATCCTAGGGTTCTTGTCATCTTTTCATCCTGGCCACACATTCAAAATTGCAGTTTTTATAAAAGGGCAATTTTGTTCTCATTTGGCTCTCTCTTGGTCTCTTTCATGTTCAGGTCTTACCTTAGGCTATTATTTTTTTACAGTCATAGTCACTTACAGTCATTGTCATCTTAGTCCATTGTAGGGTTATTTTATTTTCTGCAAATCCTTCAACACTTGCATAGGGCTTAGGCATTTGTCATAGTTGCTCATACAAATCTGAGGGCATCTTTTATTTATCTGCAAGCTAGGAGGTGTAACAAAGGTTAATCATGGAAGGTGGAGACTTAGGGTAACTTCATCCCTTTTTGTCTTCATATTACTTCCTTTGTACTTTGTTACTTCATAGGAATTTTATTTTTATTGTGCTAACCCACTTAATAATAAATTCTCAGATTTTCCCTTGATTACACACATTTTAAATTACACAATTTTTTACACTTGCCAATGACATTTTTAAACCACATCTCTTTGAGGCATTTTGTTAAACAATTGACTTACCTTGTGTATGCTTCCACATTTTTTATACACTTATATATGACATAAGTTATAAGGAAGTAAAATAATACATCATTTCTCAATCCTTTACTATGGATGTGCATACCACTCTCCAAAGCTTTCATTTTGGTATAGGCATGGGGGATGTTGGAAAATGTAGTTGAATTTGGTTTTACACCTACAATTTGCATATGCTTGAAATTTTCTAAAGCCTTTTCAATAAATCTATTTTTTGCATATCCTACAATAATTATAGTCCATGAGGACATATCTCATTGAGGTATTTTGTCAAAAAAATATACCAAGCAGTTGATTGCCTTGTCTATGCTACCAAATTTTCCATACATGTCTCTAAAAAATTGGAATATACTCCTCCCACATTGATAGATCTTTGAATCTATTTTGGTTTTCATCTCTATTTCTAAATTTACCTCATCACTAAACTTACCTCATCACTTATGTTGTGATATATTTTAAATGTTTCCTTCATTAGTTTACCTACAAGGGATTCTAACCCTTCTCTCCACTGTTTCAAGACTCTTTATTCAAGGCTAAGTTAGCAACATGGGGAAAGGTGCAGCCTATCTTGCAATCATGGCTCAACATGGAAGCATGGACAAGGCATTTGAATTGTTTGACAACAATTTTTTTTGTATAAATGTATGCAAAATGTGGTAGCATTGACAAGCTAGTGAGCTCACTAGCTTGCCAATGCAGTAGGGTTGACAAGGTAGGAGCAATGTATGCCTCATAGAAATAGGGTCTCATGATGATTATATCACCGTGAGACCCCATTTCTATGAGGCATACGCTACCCCTACCTTGTCAACCCTACCACATTGGCAAGCTAGTGGAGCACCACTAGCTTGCCAATGCGGTAGGGTTGATAAGGTAGGGCTAGCATATGCCTCATAGAAATGGGGTCTCATGGTGATGTAGGGGAAGCGTATGCCTTAGAGAAATTTGGTCTCACAGTGATATACATCACCATGAGACCCCATTTCTATGAGGCATACACTACCCCTACCTTGTCAACCCTATTGCATTGGCAAGATAGTGGTACTCCACTAGCTTGCCAATACGCTGCCCCATTTCTATGATTGTAAGTATTTTGTATGAAGCCTTGAATGACATATATTTCATTTATTTGTATGGATTCATTTTTTAGGAAATAATATTTGTCTCATTACCATGCTACAGGTGAAATTATCTTCCATGTCGAGGAAACGAACAAGGAATAAACTAATAGACGAAGAGTATGAAACCAATAAAGCAAAGGAGAGAGAATGGGTGAGGGAATATCGTGAAAAGAGGAAATTGGATATGATTGACGAAAACAAGCCAATTGAAGAGGAACCTCAACCATCAAAAAGAGAAAAGGCATTGGTGGCACAAAGGGCACAAATGCAAAAGCATCGTGGTAAGACAAATTTGAATACTGTAGTTGGAGACACACCCTCTACCACAAGTGAATACGAAGGGATGCCATTAAGCACAAGCGAATATAGAGGGACACAATCTACCACAAGTGAATATGGAGGGACACCATCTACCGCAAGTGAATATGGAGGGACACCATCTACCGCAAGTGAATATGGTTGGAAACCATCCACCACGTCTCAAGTTGAGACTACATCATCACTTGGATTTAATGAAGAAGGTACACCATCATCCACAAGTGAACCTCAAGTTATGTCATCTATTCCACCCTCGATCGAAGGTACGCAATCTAGCCCACCTCACTTAAATATTGATGAAATTCCTAATATTGAGATGTATGTACCTAGGAGAACACCACATAGAATTTTGTGTAGAAAGATAAAGTATTTGATTAATATTGATGAGGATATTTTACAGCACATGGAAGGTAAAATTCCAACATGCACTTGTAGAAGATATGTTGATAAGATTTGGAAATTGTTCTTTGAAAGGCTAAATGAGACCACAAGATGCCAACTATTTTTTGAAATGATGCGGGGTATAAAGTATAGAAACATCATGAAGACTCTTGGGTTGAGAACATCAAATGCTTCAAGTGAAAACACTACTGTGAAGAATCTAATGGATGCTTATGAGAGTGTGGGTAAGACCTCACACTCAAAGGATAGTAATGTCACCGGACGTGTCATTACATTAACTTTGGTAAGTAGTCAAACAAAGAGAGTTCGTCTCATTACAAAGACAAGTGAACAATTGAGAATTAATAGAAAAACTTTATCAAGAGTTGTTCAAAGGCGGCAAAGAATTGGGGGCACTGATTCAAATGAATTATGGGCATTCTCAGGGAGACTGTCACGAAAAGACAAAAAAAAAATTGAAGCATTGAGAGCACTAACTGAAGAGTATTGGAAGAATAAAACAAGGACATCTTTGAATCAAAGGGATGTGGTAAGAAGGAGAATCGGTAGTCGAAACCGTGAGCCACATCCAAAGCATTTTTTGGATATGACTCAAACTCAATTTTTTTGTATATTTCAACAGGATTATCCTCAAATTAGTATTTTTCAAAGATATTTTGAAATGATTAAACCTTTTTATGTCAAGATAAATCACACACGCACTACTTGTTGTTGTAGACTACATATTGAATTATCTAACCATTATGATGTTTATCATTCTATATGTTTAGGTTTGCATACTAACGATATTTTGCAGGATTGTGGCATACAATCCCCACCAAAATCTTCAAGAGAGTTCTTATCAAAAAAATTATGTGAAATAGAGGATGTCCAAATATTCTATAGGACAACATGCTTGGATGGTTTATGTCAGTGTTGCGGTGGCTTGCAACATATGCTAGTATGTCAACATATGGAAAGCACAGATGAGGTGGGATAGAAACTAGTAGAGTTCAAGAAGTATAAAATAGTGGCATGTGCTAAAAACGATGGCAATCAAGCAAAAAGGTGTGATTTAGTTATTTAGAAGATTCCAGTGTATAAGTTTATGTCTATGTTTCATGACAATATAGTGTATGAGTATGCAAGGCATACCCATAGAGCCTGATGGTTGGATACACAATTCAAGCTATGCAAGGACACCTTTCTAGTTGGCAGCATAGTTTTAGTGGCTGAATTTGTAGAGAACTACACTTTACAGCCACAGTGTGAGGTGCAGTCACAATATTACAACTCCACTCAAATTTTGATATTTGTGCACACAACATTCATTCATTTAGCTGATAATATAGAGGACCAAAGGAAGGTTTTGAGGGAGTATCACTTTTATATTAGTAATGATTGCACATATTCCCCAGAGTTCGTGCAAGGTTGCTTCCAGATGTTCTACAATGATTTGGCTTAGAGAGCATAGCATACGGTTGACATTTAATATGGTCGGATAACTGTGCAACACAATTCAAGAACTCACGCATGTTCTACTGTTTGAGCAAGATGCATGTCATTACAGGTGTTCAGCACATGTGGAACTTTTGTGAGGCCGGCCATGAAAGGGGGAGAATGATGGTACAAGAGCATGTGTGAAAAGAGCATTAGCACGAGAAGAGTTAAAGTATAAAGACAATGCAAAGTTGACAAATGCAAAATCAATCGTCGAGTAATGTAATGCTTCGATGGGTCCAAGTAATGAAAGTACGTCTTCAGTTCATAGATTTTTTGGTTGATGGATGATACTAATGTTGCACCATATGAGGATTGTTGTACACTAATAGGATCGAGTGAGCTACACTCTTTCCTTAGCTCAGATGCAAGTTCATGGAGTATCAATACACGAAAGATGGCATGCTTTTGTTCTTCATGTACAATGCAAGCCTGGGATGATTGTGAGTCAAAGGAGTGGGTTGAGAAATGGTCATTAAGTTATCTTATCCCACTTCACATGTATCGCCCTCCGACAACATTGGAACTAACATAGATGGATTCATCAGTCGAATTTGACCACATATCAGATCTAGTTCAACCCGGTAACATATCTACTTGCTTATTTTTTGAAATTCCTATTGTTATCTTACTTTATAGTGTATTTGTAATGTTGACTAATTTCAAGAGATTTGTTGCACATATCAATGCAGGGCATGTTTATGCAGTTATTGCAGATGAAGAAAATGAAGAGGGAATGAACTATTACTTGTGTCATTGTGTTGAGGCCAAAAAGAAATTGGAGGCCCCAGTTCTAGAAGGAGAAACCATCGAATACCCTATAGGCTCAATTGTTGTTACTGGAACGTGGCTTAGAAGATACCCACATAAGAGTGAACATTAAATATTGGTTGTTTCAGGACTTTGAAACGCATCCGCAAATTCCTCATTACTCAAACCTTTTCATGGCATCCAATATTTGTTTGAACAAATATGGGGGTAGACCTTTGAACAAGACCTTGTGGAAGGTCTGTGAGTTTGACCATGAGGCAATACTTGACACAATAAAGAGTAGAGCAGACCTAGATGGTTCATTGGATTAATTTGTAAGTATGCACATTGGTTCTTATTAATTTATACTTGTATGCACATTAATTTTTATGATGCCAATGCTATCATCTAATGTTTATATAATATTTTTATACTTTTCCTATTTGTAAGTAACCTACTAAAAATTGATTGGTTTCCCCTTGTAGAAAATACTGATTTATGAGCCATCCAAGAGAATCTCAGCCAAAAAAGCAATGCAACATCCTTATTTTGATGATCTTGACAAATCTCAATTATGATTTTAAGCCATTATAAAAGTGTGTGTGAAGCTTAAGGAGGGAATTTCAAGTTATTCATTTGAAGTTAACCTTATCATGAGCACCTATGATGTAGACATTAAAAGAGCATCTTGAATTTTAAGTTATTCTATTCATGAGAGGTGTTGTGTGCAATAGGTGTCTTCGAACTCCCAATGAAGATGTATGGCCAGGAGTGACTAAGTTGAGAGATTGCCATGCCTATCCTCAATGGAAGTATCGAGATTTATGCCTTTTTGTTCCCGACTTGGAACCAAATGGTGTGGATTTGTTTTCTGCAAATGTCTTCCATCTATTTTCATTCCATTTCCATTTTGGATGCTCTTTCTTTTTCTTCTTTTACTTTTCCTATTTGAAAGTAAACTACTAAAAATTGATTAGTGTCTCCTTGCAAAAAATGTTGATTATGAGCCATCCAAGAGAATCTCAGCCAAAAAAGCAATGCAACATCCTTATTTTGATGATCTTGACAAATCTCAATTCTGATTTGAAGCCATTATAAAAGAGTGTGTGAAGCTTAGCGAGGGAATCTCAAGTTATTCATTTGAAGTTAACCTCATCATGAGCACCCATGATGTAGACATTATAAGAGAATCTCCAATGTATGAGTGACATTGTAAAATATCTATGAGAATGGAGTACCTAAGGAATTGTGCCTACAAGTACAAGCACTTGGGTTTCAAAATAGTGTATGAAGCATATTAGACAATTCTAGCACAAACAGAAGAATTAGGACAGCCAAATAAATCTCATTTTATTGTATACATCATATTATTAATATAGTGAGTGTAATAACCATTCATGGTTACTAATCATTCTTTTTCTTCTTTCATTCTCTCCCTATTATAACTAGCATCAATTGACTAACTTATTATAAAAACTTCATTTATTAAAACAAATCAACCTAATGATTATAAATCAATATCAATATAGCATACAATCTATTCAAATACACATTTGTAATGATATTTACTCAAATTTTGAAATTTATTGCTGCCCTCAAACAATTCATGCAACGTAATCCCTTAACAGTCCAAATTGCAAAAGGGTAGCAATCTTTGACGGCCTGTTACCCGAATACCGTGTTAGTTAAGGGCATTCCGTCTGAGGCATCAAGATCATGTAGGGAACCTCTACAATAATCTCTCTCATTTTTTGTTATCTCTGAGTCATTTTCCTGTGGTATGCAATTTTCCTTGATGGAAAATGTGTCAAATGCAAGCAATGTAAAGTTGCAAAGTGGTGCAACTTTTGTTATGCAACTCGTGTGACCAAACGGACTGTTCCAATGCATCTGGATGGGTACATTTACACTAGGAATGGTCCTTTTTCGCACCCAAACACGCGGAATCGCTCCAAGCTGCGTTCAACTGACTCTATCCCTTAAGGGTCCAAAGTGCAAAAGGGTAGCAATCTTTGACAGACTATTACTCAAAAACCATGATGCTTATGAACTCTTTGTCTGAGCCTATGAGATCATGTTGGGTCTCTCTATAATAACCTATCTTGGTTTTTGTTATCTCGAAGTCATTTTCCCGTGGTGTCTAGTTTTCACTTGATGGAAAAAGTGTCAAATGCAAGCAATGTAAAGTTGCAAAGTGGTGCAACTTTTTTTTTGTAACTTGTGTGACCAAATGGATTGTTCCAACGTGTCTGGATGGGTACGTTTACACTATAAATGGTCCTCTTTCTCACCCAAACATGCGGAATCACTTCGAGCTACGTTCAACTGGCTCGATCCCTTAAGGGTCCAAAGTGCAAAAGGGCAGCAATATTTGATGGGCTATTACTCAGAAACCGTGATGCTTACGAACCCTCTCTTTGAGCCTACGGGATCATGTTGGGTCCCTCTACAATAAATTCTCTTAGTTTTTGTTATCTCGAAGTCATTTTCTCGTGGTGTCCAATTTTCACTTGATGGAAAAAGTGTCAAATGCAAGCAGTGTAAAGTTGCAAAGTGGTGAGAATTTTGTTCTACGACTCGTGTGATCAAAAAAACTATTCCAACACGTCTGTATGGGTACATTTATGCTAGGAATGGTCCTCTTTCACACCGAAACATGCGGAAACGCTCCGAGCTATGTTCAACCATCTTGATCACTTAAGGGTCCAAAGTGCAAAAGGGAAACAATCTTTGACGGGCTATTACTCAAAAATAGTGACGCTTAAAAACTCTTCGTCTAAGCCTACGGGATCGTGGTGGGCCCCTCTACAATAACCTCTCTCATTTTTGTTATCTTGGAGTCATTTCCTCGTGGTGTCCAGTTTTCACTTGACGGAAAATTATCAAATGCAAGCGGTGTAAAGTTGCAAAGTGGTGCAACTTTCATTCTAAAACTCGTGTGACCAAACAAACTGTTCCAATGCATCTGGATGAGTATGTTTATGCTATGAATGGTCCTCTTTTTCACCCAAACATGTGGAATCGCTCTGAGCTACGTTCTACCAGCTTGATCCCTTAAGGGTCCAAAGTGCAAAAGGGCAGCAATCTTTGATGGGCTATTACTCAAAACCCGTGACGCTTATGAACCCTCTGTCTAAGCCTATGGGATCATGTTGGGCCTCTCTACAATAACCTCTCTCAATTTTTTTTATCTTGGAGTCCTTTTCCCATGGTGTCTAGTTTTCACTTGATGGAAAAAGTGTCAAATGCAAGCAGTGTAAAGTTGCAAAGTGGTGCAATTTTCGTTCTACAAATCGTGTGACAAAATGGACTATTCTAAAACATCTGGATGGATACGTTTATGCTAGGCATGGTCCTCTTTCGCACCCAAACACGTGGAATCGCTCTGAACTATGTTCAACCAGCTCAATCCCTTAAGGGTCCAAAGTGCAAAAGGGCGGCAATCTTTGACGGGCTATTACTCAGAAACCGTGATGCTTAAAAACTCTTTGTATAAGCCTATGGGATTGTATTGGGCCCCTCTACAATAACCTCTCTCAGATTTTGTTATCTTGAAGTCATTTTCCCGTGGTGTCCAGTTTTCACTTGATGGAAAAGGTGTCAAATGCAAGCAATGTAAAGTTGCAAAGTGGTGCAACTTTCATTCTACAACTCGTGTGACCAAATTGATTGTTCCAACGCATCCGGATGGGTACGTTTATGCTAGGAATGGTTCTCTTTCGCACCCAAACACGCGAAATCGCTTCGATCTACGCTCAACCAGCTCGATCCCTTAAGGGTCCAAAGTGCAAAAGGGTAGAAATCTTTGATGGGCTATTACTCAGAAATCGTGATGCTTACGAACTCTCCGTCAGAGCCTATAGGATCACATTGGGTCCCTCTATAATAACCTCTCTCAGTTTTTGTTATCTTGGAGTTGTTTACCTGTGGTGTCCAGTTTTCACTTGATGGAAAAAGTGTCAAATGCAAGCAATGTAAAGCTGCAAAGTGGTGCAAATTTCATTTTGCAACTCGTGTGACCAAACAACTACTACAACGCATCCTAATAGGTATGTTTATGCTAGGCATGGTCCTCTTTCACTCCCAAACATGCAGAATTGCTCCGAGCTACATTCAACCGGCTCGATCCCTTATGATGGCATGCAAAACAATCGAAAAGAGAAACATACACACGATGGTTGAGAAGTCTGAGTTTTCCACAAAAAAAACATATGATCATCCTCAAGTCCAGCAAGCGCAAGACATTTTTTAATTATCCTCCTTTCTCTTACAACAATATACAACCAATTGTAAATGCGTACAATAGTGGAACTTGGAAACATTTTATTTTTCCTCAATTAGCAACTTTGGTTGTGAAGCATTTTTTCATTTTCATTTGAAATGATTTGCTATGCTTGAAAATTGGAGTCTAAGAGAAACAAGTTATGCTCTCATGTACATTTATTATTTGGTGTGATAAATAAATTTTCCACCCTTGAGTCCATTTCTTATTTGTATTGTAAATTATAAAGCTTTCTCCCAAGTCCATTTCCTATACAAGAAATAATATTGCAAAAAGTTGACATATACATATTTCGACGTGTTTATATGTTGGTGGATCAAGAACATAAAAATTCATTTTGTACTATGAGGATTATGTTGTGAAAATGTTTAAAGACTATTCAAGATAAATGTTTGTATGATAAGGTGTCAAGAAGTTAACTACTCATCATCTACTATGAATATTATGTTTTGCAAGTGTTGTGAAGATTATGTATCATTTTCTTAATTGAGTTGTTCCAATCAAAAGATTAAATATACTGGAATATTTTTATGAAACATCTCATGGAATACCAATTGAAAATGTGTTTTTTGCTTTAGATAAATCATTTCATGGAACTCTTTGGATTAAACTAAATTGAGATATGTAAAAACAAGGGAGCATTAGGAAATACATTGCTCAAGGATCTTAAATAAGCCTTCTCTCTTGTTGCAATTTTGGGTGGATTATTGCTTTCAAAGTATTGGGAATGCTTTGCCTATTTTCTAGTTGGTAGTTGTCATTCTAGAAGGCTCATCTCTTGATATATATTATACTCATTCTTAATCAATTATCAAGTTACTAATTAGAGCATTTATTTATAGTTAATCTTTTCTTTTCAATTTGTGCAATTTTGTAATTTGTAAGTCTACTAGTATTCCTAGAAATATTGAAGTTGTTTAGCATCAACTAATAAATTTGTTTAACTATGGTCGTTGTTGCGTTGGGTGGGAGGGTGTGCTCTGCGTAGCGTTTGAATTAAGTGGACGCCGACAATGAGGAAGGTGATGGGGACGACGATGACAAGGAGAATGTTTGTGCTAGGCTCGTTTATGCTTGGTGTTTCTTGTGGTTCCCTCTTTGTTGCTCTGATGGATTTCTTTCTGAGCGGTCTTGGCACTGGTTTTTCCTATGTTCTCCCATGTTGTTCAGGCTTCTTGTTGGGCGAAGCTTTTTCTTTGTGTTGGGGTTCCTTGTTTATGCTTGTGTGGCACCAAGTGTGGTGTTGGTTGTTCATGTTGAGGGCTTGTTGAAAGAGATTGGTGGCCATATCTCAGACCCTAGTTGGCACACTGGGTTGGAAGTGGTTTTTTCTTGCGGTGCCTCCTCTCCTCTTTCACCTTATGCTGGATTTCCTTGCTCTCTTTGGATTTTTTGGGGTTCTTTTTCCTCTGTGAGGGTGGTTTTGTTGTTTGGGGTTGTGGTTGTTGGTCTGCCTCTAGTGGAGTTGTTTGTGGGAATTTCTTGGCTTGTTTCAAACCCTGACCGGTATGTAGAGTTGGAGGTTATTTTTCACTGTCTTGTTGGCTTTCTACTCTCTTTGTTTGGAGGTTTTCCTTGTCTTTCCCCTCTACTTTTTAGACCCTTGGTCTTTTCTTTGGTGTAGTTTTTTGCCTCTGTGGGGGTTCTTTCATTGTTTGGGGTTGTGGTTGTCATTTTTCCTCTAGTGGAGTTGTTTTTAGTTATTTTTTGGCATGTAGGGTTGGAGGTTGTTATTCACTATTTTGTCAGCTTTCTACTCTCTCTACTTGTAGGCTTTCCTTGCCCTCTCCTTTTTTCAGTCCCCTTTGTCTTTCTACTATTTTTGTTTCTTGGCTAGCTGGTATGGTTGTTGGTCTTGGTGGCTGCCAAGATTCTCTTGGGTTGCTAGTTTTGTTTATTGTTTTCTTTGTACCCCCCCAATTGGGTCCTTTTGCTCACTTTTCAGGATGGGGTTTTTTTGGCTCTGTGTGTTGGGTTCCCTCTTTTGTGGCTGTGGCTTAGTTGGTTTGTCTTTTCTTGGACTGCTCTAGTTCGGCTGGTTGGTTTTCTGTTGGTTTTTTGGTTCCTCTTGCCTGTTATCCAGGTTGGGATTGTGTTGCTCGTGGAGGAGTGCTCTATTTTTTCATCTTTGCTCTAGTCTTATTCATTTCCAAAGGAGGTTTTGGTGCTCTCTACTATGGGTGTAGATGCTTCTGGTCAGTTTTTTCAGTTAGGGTCTTCTTTGGAGGTGGAGACTGCTTCTTTCGAGGTGAAGCCCTCTTCTATTGAGGTGAAGAGGTGGGTTGTGGATCGGGTTGGAAGGTCTATTTTCTATGGTTTTTGGCTTCACTTCTTCCTCTCCTATAGAGGGGATCCCCTTCCTATTGAGGTGGAGTTCAGGTTGGTGTTGCGGGTTGACTGGTGTGGTGTCTGTGCTGAGAATCTTCAATGTTACTCTCTAATTCCTAACTCTCTTATTGAGGTGGGGAGTTTGATTTCGTGGATTGATGTTGTCAAGGGTTGTGCTGATGTCTAGATGGTTCTAGCTGATGGTTTCCTAACTGTCTCTAGTTGTTCGCGACTGGTTAGTGTTGGCAAGTGGTTTGTTGTAGTCTAGCTAATCAGGTTGATGGTTGCCTGACTATTTTAGGTGGTTCTTGGATTCAAGTTCTTTTGTAACTCTTGGTTACTTTGGGTTTGAGGTGCCCATCAAAACCTTCTATTTCAAGTAGATCTAGGTAGTCATGTTGTTTCTCTTTTGATCTATTGTTGGTTCACTACTGGTTGTCTATGTTGATTCCTTGTGCATCTTGTTCTTCTTTGTGTGGGTTTCGGGTCCCTGTCAAAACCTTTCTATAAATGGTTTTGGGTCCATTCAAAACTTGTTGTAAATGGTTTCAGGTCCATTCAAAACCTACGTTTACCCCTTAATCAAAACTAATAAAGTTTTTTAGCATCAATCAATAAATATTCAAGACAACAATGATTAATGCTATGACTAACCAATTAATAAGTATACATGTGAATAAGTCAAGCATACATGTGAATAAGGGAAGCACAAGTACTCAAAAACATGTAAGCCTTGAAGTATACACACGAATACATAGTATATGCAAATTAATACAAAGTATATGCATGAATACAAGGTATATGCATGAAAAAATGTAAGTCGCAAAGTATACATTGGAATACACGTAAGTCACAAAGTATACACGTAAGCTGTAAAGTATACACTTGAATACACGTAACTCATATCTATTGAACCATGGATTTATAATGCAAATATGGACACCATCAATAAAAAAGATTTGTATTAACCAAATATCCATGTAGGCATACATCAATATATGTCGATATAAGTATAAAATATATACAAAATAGCCATATAGGATTACAAGAATTCCATATAGGTATACAATGTCAAATATATCCAATATGTAAAATATGTACAAAAATGTCATATAGGCATACAACAAAGGGCTCTAGAATCAAAATTCATTGCTCTGCACCCTCTCGAAATAAATTCTTTCCCTTTGCTTGTCATTCGGATGGCAATAGGTTTGTCACTCATTTATTCTAAGGCCGAGGAGTGCTCCTGGTGCTCCTCCTAGGGTTTAGCTCCTGGTCAAGCTTTATTTGTTACAATAAGAAGTAAAGACATTAATATATAGAAATTAAATTATAAAAAATGATATATTTAACAAAATAATCACTTACCACCAGTAGACGATCTCTCTCATCACAGGAAAGATTTGCATGCTCATGTTGTGGCGTGTTGAAGCCCTGTAGAAACCATCCAAAGATAAATTAAACTATGAATCAATAATGGTTTGGTTTTTCACTAACTAATAGCTATAACAATGAATGTAAATTGAAATTTAGTAATCTGCCTCATACCTCCTTCGTGAGATCCATCAAGGAGTCTATATCAGATGAAACACCGAGCTCCATTTCCCTATGAACATTCAGAGGTGTATCTGCTTCCAACATCTAAAAGTAAAACAACAAATTATTCAATCACGAAAACTACAATAGCGATCCATATCATGGCTTATAATGTATGAGATAATGAACAAAAATTTGAGTACTATTAAACTATATGTTTCTGACTATCATGCTTACTATTTTCCCTATCCTAGCTTGTTCGAAAGAATCTATTTTTACGCTTTTACCCATAGCAACAAGGTAGTGAACCGTTTCATAAAATGCTTGCATAGACATGTACGATAACTGTGGTAGCATAGAGAAGGTAGTGAACTGTTTGAAAAAATACCTCAAAGAAATGTGGTCTCATGGTGATGGAATGCCATTACAAAAAAATGTGTCATGGAATTCCATCACCATAAGACTGCATTTCTTTGAGGCATTTTTTCAAACAGTTCATTTCCTTCTCTATCGTATTATGTTGGGATGGGGTGGATGGTATAGTGTTGTCTTGGTTATGAGATGGGAGGCGATCATGACATGAAGGGGGAGAGGTGGGGACATGAACAAGTGGAATAAAAGGTGGAAGGTTCCATGGATTGGTAAATTGAAGATGAGGACCTTGAAAAGAATTTGGAGGGGAATTTTGGCTAAAGGGTTGGTTTCTATTCTTCAGGCAGTGAGTTGTTTGAAAAAATTCCTCAGAGAAATGTGATCTCATAGTGATGGAATGGCATTCCATCACCATGAGACCACATTTCTTCAAGGCATTTTTTCATACTACTCACTGCCTTGACTATGATATTGCTTACTATTATGCTTTGATAGATTTTTTCCAAGCATCCATAGTTTGTTGGAAAGCACCTATTTAGGATTTTAGCCATAGCAGCAAGGAAGTGAGTAGTTTGATAAAATGCTTTGGTACACATGTATGAAAAATTTTGTAGCATAGAAAAGGTGGTGAGTTGTTTGAAGAAATGCCTCGAAGAAATGTGGTTTCATAGTGATGGAATGGCATTCCATCACCATGAGACCGCATTTCTTCTAGGCATTTTCTCAAACTACTCACTACCTTGTCTATGTTATTGCTTACTATTATACTTTGATAGATTTTTTCCAAGCATCCATAGTTTGTTGGAAAGCACCTTTTTTAGGCTTTTAGCCATAACAGCAAGGAATGAACTATTTGATAAAATGTTTTGGTAGAAATGTATGGAAAATGTGGTAGCATAGAAAAGGTGGTGAACTATTTGAAAAAATGCCTCAAAGAAATTGGGTCTCATGGTGATGGACATCACCATGAGACCACATTTATTTGAGGCATTTTTTCAAACAACTCATTTCCTTGTCTATGCTATTGCTTACTATTATTCTTTCATATATTTCTTCCAAGCATCCATAGCATAGAAAAGGCAGTGAACTGTTTGAAAAGATGCCTTAGTAAAAACTAGTCCCATGGAATGCCATGAAAAGCAAATGCAATTGGAAGCTACTCCTACTTATTACTTATGCTATGTGAAGTAATTGCATCACTGCTTATATGTTGACTTTCTAAAAAACTATATTGTAGTTGAAATTTTTTCATCTATCAACATTAGTTATTAGTTATGGAATGTGAAGTAATGCTTTGAATTTGAAAAATGTGCAATGCAATGTAATCAATGATATGAATATAAACTACACAAATCGATTAAGTACAATTCATTAGTTAAGCTCTTTATTCTATTACCTATGTGTAGGTTTGTCTAAATCCACTAGCATTGGGAGGTATTCCCATGAAACCTCCAATATTAGCCTATTCAACATCCAAAATCACATATTAGAATACCATTCATAAAACAATGCTATTAACATATAATAAATTTATAATTGTTTACTAGTTACATACCTCAACGATAGACGTAGTGGAGTAATAAGCGGGTGTAGGGCCGGTGTATCCAGTATCAACACTGTAACCCTAAAATTTTATTAAAATCATAAAACTAAATTAGTTAATCTTGCATTTCAAAATTAAAATTTAATAAATTAAATTCAATGAACATGCTAACATTTACCTGAGTATCGACACCATAGGCCTCATTCAAAATGTCAGTTACCCTCGCCATCTACATAGTTGCAGACGTATCTTGCATAGTAGCCTCCTAAGTGTCGGTGGGGTCATATGAACAAGTTGCCCCACAAGCCTAACACAAATGGGATCAAATCGTACCACTCGAAGACTCCCCTAGATGGTGTTGTAGTATAGGGCTGGCATGCTAGATGACACTCTAGGTCAAAGAGTTGATGGCCTGCAAAGTCTCTACCTCAGCACTCTCCTTCGCGCTGGAAGGGATAACGATGTGCTCATGAGGCAGCCTAGCGAGAGGTCATCTCGCTTACCGCCTAGGATCTTGATGTGCACCGGGTCTATCTTGAGCCGACCCCCCACCTCTCCCCTGGAAGTCCCTCATATCAAAATAATTCAGGATTTTGTTCAGGATGAACTCATAGTATATTTTCCTCAGGAAATATTGCGAGACTTCACAATTTTTGCATGGTGGGCAATCAAAAACCATGTACCACCTATCCCAAAAAAAATTCCTAATCTATTGGTGGTGGCACTAATGGATAGGAAACCTCTTCGCATTGAGGCTAAGATTTGCATTTGTGTGTGGGTTAATGAATAATGAGCACAAATCTAATTTTTTATTTTTTAGATCTTTTACATCTTTATATGATAATTTATCCCAGTAATAATCCCTAGCCGCCTACCTCCTATCTTGCCAACTAGTTAATTGTTTATTGATTGAATCTACATGTTTTAACATTTATTTGAGTGAATTTTCAAGGTTTTTTCTTTCCATGGTTGAACCGTTTGGATCGTTCAACATTGTGATTAACTCCTCAATTTGTTTTTTATTGCTTTCAATTTCACTCATTAAATTTTGTTGAGTGCCAGGAGGATGTTGAGGGATTGGTGGAGGAGATTATTGTTATGGTTGTTCAACTTGAAGATTTTGTTGATGTTGTTGTTGCTCTACTTGTTGAGTATTTTTTTCTTGTTGTTGTTGCTTTGCTTGTTGAGGATTTTGAGGAGGGTTTGCAGGTTCATTAACATCTCCTACAAATTCAACAAATATAGATAGAACTTCATGCCATCAACATACCAACCCAAAATCTGCAATCAAGTCTCTATATATCCATCCTCCTATCTCAATGCAACATACCAATGAAAAAATGACCATAGACAAGACCAACTAACAAGTCTACATAAACAATGAAAAAATATCATGGATATAGACAGTCCACATCCAAGTTAAACCACTGCAAGAAAATGGGTAGCTAATCCATAACCTGCATAACTCGTAGATTCAAATCCAATGAAACATGCAAACTCGCCATCACATTAGTAACCAACAAACCAAGATATTGAAGAGGATAACCAGAAATATATCCAAAAAATTTCATTGCACGAGTAATTTCAAATCTGAAAATAGATCGAGGCATACCAAGTCTATCTATAGTATTACACATAGAGGATGCGACTAACTCCTCTATTACATAGTGTTAGGGAAACATACAATGATATGCAAACCTTGCAAAAAAATATGATGTAATAACTCTCTCACCACTAGTCTCCATATCTCTCCCAAGTTCTTCACACTCAACCATGTGAAACCAAACATTCTAGAAGAATACCATGACCAAAGAGAGAACCTGCAAATCAAACTATATCCTTGATCCACAATAACATGTACTAAGTTGTGTAATGTAAGATCTTCTTCACCATTCCCAACTGAAAGGATATCAACATCTAACATTCAAATTAAATGAAAACATGGTAGCAGTAGATATAAACCTCTCATACCGAAGGTAGATCAAACCAACTAATCATTCCCACAACAAAGGGAATATGCCCAAAAGCCACAAACCATTTCCTCCACCTCTCTAAATAAGTCCTCAGAACTACATCCATAGCTTAAGACCAACACAAGGAGAACAATAGAAATCCATAAACCATGTATCTTCTTCTTAACAAGTCTTTAGAATGCTTATATTCAAGACTAACTCATATGAGAAGACAAGATATAAAATAAACAATGCATCTAATATTGTGAACAATACCTCTCAGATCATTCACCTGCCGAGTAGACCAAGAGCGAGATACAAGATTGTCCTATACACACAACACAAAGAAGTGCCAATCTTATCTTCGGGTCCATAATGGATTCACATCCATAACCAAGTGTAGGCTCCTCAGTCTTTTTGTTGAAATCCTCATCAAATAGTAACCATCTCAATATATGATCCCATAAATAAGAGATTTCTTAGCCTCACCCAAGTATCTCTAGTCTCCACGAGCATCCACCAATCAATCCATGATAGCTTCAAATGCAACCCTACAAAATCATGAAGCTCCAAGAAAATAATTAATACTCAAAACCAAAGAGAACCAAACAAGACCATTGTCAAAGTTCCAACTATAGAATCAAGAACATATCATGACATCATGATCTAACATACTCTCCTAGGATATCACATAAAAATAACCATCAATCATCAAATGATGAATCAAAATCACTACCAAAGATCTCACTAAAATGTGTAACCAAGCTCTCCAAGCATCATGATAACCATCTTCTAATTGAAGATCCTCCATGGCCTCAACACTATGAACTCCCAAAATGTAAAGTAAAACCACAATCTCCAAACCAAGAAGATACAATTGCTACACATCCTTTGTCAATAGAACCAAATATGACATTAAGCTCTCACTACATTCTAAAGTGTGGAATCCAAGAGCTTCTAATAACACCAAAAACCATTGCAAAATACCATCCATATTTTAATCAAAGATTATCCATGTGGCCCTCTACACACTGTAGCAACAACAACTTAGAACCAAAATATTGAAACAAAGAAGATAAAACACATTATATAACTACATAAAGCTCCCATTGAAATCACTGCCAAGTTATACATGGCATCATGAGCAATATCATTGTCAATACTCTATTGAAAGTGAACAAAGATTCTCATGCACCATAAACTACTGCTATAGATTCAAATTAACAACTATATCAGGTACTCCCAATAACCATCTCTCACTACAATAATCATACCAATGTAATAATGGTGACTAAGAATATGGCCTACCAAGTAGAATCCACATCAGAAAATTTTACAAGATCTGCACATATGCAACATCTCGGAGGAGGAATACATAATCGGTGCTCTAATCTCAAATAACTAAAAAATAGGTTCAACCCCACATTACTATCATGAAAACCGGAGATATTCAGGTATTACATGTTGATTTCCAAGACTCAAACACTAGAATCAATGCTAGATCTAATTTTCCAAACAAACCAACATAGGAGTTGTGATAGGTCGAATATATGCATTAGAAAACGAGCAAGAAACAAAAGAGTGCAAATAAACACTAAAAAAACCTACACCTCAAGATTAGCCTAAGTTGGAATCAACACAAAGTAAGAACAACAAAATGAAACCTTTTACCTTGTGTCGAATTGATCCTTTGGTTGGCCCTTTGATCTTCGGTGTGTATGCTCCTTGGATGGCAAGAGATGCAAACTAGATGATGATATGAAGGTGGATGCAAGTGAGTGCAAGTATGAAAAATGGCTAAGTATGGATTCTAGGAAAAATTTGCAAGAGTTTGGCTACAATGCATGATCTCCCTCCAAAATGAGAGGAAAGAGGGGGTATTTATAGAGATTTTGGAAATCTCTAGGGAAATGGATGGTCAAGATTGAGCCACCAAGATCAAAATGTAGGGCCAAGGTGAGTTGAAAACTCACAAGCCCTCACATCTTGACATGTGGCAAGTGATATGGCCTAAAAGGGGTGATGTGTACATGAAGTGGAGGGAGTACATGACATGGAGGGAGGACAAAGTACCTTGGGATTGGGACAAGATCTCCTCATAAAGGAGGTACTTGTCCCCATGTGGGTGAGAGGACAAGTGGGGAATTAAAAATTCCTCAAATATTCTCATGGGGATGAGAGAAGGAATTTAAAATTCCTTTGAGTGCATTGGGGGATTAAATGTGAATTAAAAATTCACATAGGGAATGGAGATGCTTTGTCAAAAGGAGAAAGAATTTAATAGGGTTGATTAAGGACACATGACATGGAGTGATTAAAGTTGTGCAAGTACTTGATTAGACTAATTAATGAAGATTAGAAGAGGGTTAAATTTCACATGTGACTTGATGTGACAAGTCAAAGATCACATGGGGAAGAGAGGAAGGAATTTAATATTCCTTGGAAGGATAAAAAGAATTAAAAATTTCTTAAGAGGTTGATTAGGCTAGTTAATGAAGGATTAGAGGAGGGTTAGGTGGCTAAGAGAAATTAGAGGCCAACTTGCAAAAGTTGGAGGATGTGACACATCCTAATCAAGGATTAGGCATGTGCACATCCCTAATGATGGGATTAGAAGATGGATTAAGATTAGATAAAAATGATGGAGGATGTGACATAAAGGGAATTAAATAAATGGCATATTTATTTAATTCATTTGATGAAAGGGGAAAGGTATTTAATTATTTAACTAGATACCTTAGGAATTAAAAAAACTTTAGAGGGATTAATTAAATAATAGTGATATTACTTAATTAATGCGGATAAGGGGATGTTTAAACGAAAGGGGATAAATTTGGATAAATTAAGTGTCCAAATTTAGGTGTCTACAGGAGTAATCATATCAATAAGAACCCTTCAAGAAACCATGTAAACTTGTAACTGTCTTCATCCAAAACACCCTGAATATAATCTCATAAAAGATCTACATATCACATTTAATTTAACATGTAAAACATGCAAAACCACCTCTATAAATCTAAAATCTATTTAATCATCTAGCCATTCACATAAAACATGTCATTTGAATAATGGAATAAGCACAAATCTATAAACCCATTGCTAAAATCAAGAGAAAATTGCAACCCAATAGGAAAAACCAAGTTTTCCAGGAGCTTATTGTTAGAGTAATAAGTTATTATGCTTAATTAATTATATCATATTGATTAACTAATTAAGTCACTTATTCCTTTAGTTACTTAAGCTAAACTTAAGCACATTAATAATTGATTAATTATTAAGTGTGCACACTAGGGTTTCATTTAGGGTTTCCCTTTTAGGGTTTCTTGATCTCCTTCATAAGGATTAATCTCTTTGTAATAATTGATTCTCTTTAATGCATTTTTACTTTGAGGTTTACAGAACATCTTCTTTGGTTTTGCATGTCTTTTGCATGTGACAGGTATCCCTTTGCATGCAGGTGATCTTGGTTTTCTAACATGGTATCAGAGCTCTAGACCTGCAGTTGCCTGTTCGTGATCTGAAGATATGACCTTTCAGTGAGTTTCTAATGCAAGGGTTTCCACAGGCATCTTTTTTGCAAGATCTGGGAGTTGTGAAGCTTCTGGTTCATTTTCAAGCAGATCGGACCTCGCCATCAAATCCAGAGCATCCGAGAGATGAAAAACGACATATAACTCACCTATATTCAGCGTCAGATGTTCGTGAGGCAAATTTTTTTACCCGTACGACTTCTGTACCGCCTCTGTGCACGTGATCCGAGGAAAATTATTTTCAAGGTTTAGTTGTTTTGTTTTTTTTAAAAAAATTCTTTTATAGAAACTTTATAAAAATCATTTTTTTTTGCGAAATAAAAAAAACAAAAAAAACAATGTAAAAGATTTTTTTTCAAAAGTTTTAAAGGCTTTTCAAAGCCTTGGTGCAGGGTACCCCGTACCCTACCGCGGCAGGCCTGTACGCCACCGCTGGCAGGGCGGGGCCCCACCACCGCCAACCAGCCTTCAAAAATCCAATGAAACATTTCCACCGGTGGCGTTAGAACCCCCACCCCCGCCAAGCCCTCACCAGCAGCGGAAACTCAGGTCGCCCGGTTCAAATTCCGCATAGGCACATATAGCGGAATATTCTGCTTCTTTTGATTATTTAGAATGGTCCGAAAAATCTAGCAAGTCAGAAAGGCCGGCAACCTCCAAATAAATCGACAGACCATAGAAGAGCCCGACGGCAAGGTACAAAAGGGAATATTCCCTATTTGCAGAATATTCCATGCAGGGAGGACGCTCTGTCAAATTATTTTTGCAAGGGGCCCAATTTTTTGTGGTGACAGCCAGATGGCCATCAAATTTAGGCTCGCTTTTTGCTAATGTCAGCATGACATCATGCTGACGTCATCCGTACGGTCGGTCCTCTTTGCCCTCTCCTAGCCTTGATTTTTCCTAAAAGAGCAGTTTTTTTCTTTTGGTCATAACTTGGGCATACGATATCGAAATAGGGAAAACGAGATATCGCCGGAAAGCTAGTTCTAAGCACTTTCCAATGGTGCTATTTATTTTTCATTATTTTACTGTTTATCTACATTTATTACTGTTTGAAGTCAGATGTTTATTTTGGACTTTCGAGCTCATAATTTTTTGCCACGATCTCCAATTTTCGCTATCTTTGCGGCGTTGGAAAGGTATTAAGGAGCTCTATGTTGCTGTCCATGGAATTTTTCTGTATCTATCTCAGGTTGATCGCTTAGTCCAGATTTTTCCCGATGGGTTGTTTGGAGATTACTTGGATGTTTTAGCAGTTGGGAGGGTGCATCTTGCATCTTTGCACTTTGTTTTCAGTAATACATCATTCAATAATCACTTTTTGCTTCATAGATTCCAGGGTTGTTTCCGTTTGGAGTTTTTGAGTGTTTCGTGGCATCGGGTCTGCTGTTGCTTTATCATGATTCCTTGAGTCAATTAGTGACCCTCATCTGGTTTCAGTAGTAAACAGAAGAATATTTCCTTGTTTGCTAGTATCAGGTTCCAGTGTTACTCTACAGAGTTCTTCCAATGCTTCTTTGCAGCATGTCATCTCATTGTTGGGGGGGTTTTGTCCCACTGGGTTTTTCTTTCTCTACCTCTTTCTTGCATTTGTAAATGGGTACCTGATCAGGCCTAGTTGTCAGGACCCATCTTTGCTTTCATGCATCTTATTCTAGTGTTTTAGCTTCTTCCTAAGTTCATCTTAAGGGGGTGTTAGAGTAATAAGTTATTATGCTTAATTAATTATATCATATTGATTAATTAATTAAGTCACTTATTCCTTTAGTTACTTAAGCTAAACTTAGGCACATTAATAATTGATTAATTATTAATTGTGCACACTAGGGTTTCATTGAGGGTTTCCCTTTTAGGGTTTCTTGATCTCCTTCATAAGGATTGATCTCTTTGTAATAATTGATTCTCTTTAATGCATTTTTACTTTGAGGTTTACAGAACATCTTCTTTGGTTCTGCATGTCTTTTGCATGTGACAGGTATCCCTTTGCATGCAGGTGATCTTGGTTTTCTAACACTTATAACATATGAAACATATCATCTCAATATCTCACAAAGGTTGTAGTTGCTTATCTTCCGACACTTTCATGTAACCAAGGGATGAAACCATGAAGCCAACATAAGCACTCCATTCTATAGTCCAAATCAATGGTGTTTCTCCATGTGACTAGGATGTCTCTATCCATCCAACATAAACACCTTCTCGCTACACATGACCACAAATTAAAGGAAAAAAACACAAAACAAGAGGATACACACATATTTTCAAATAATATCTCCAAGTTAAACATAACCAACTCCATAAAGATCCATAATCATGAGCTTTCCATGCCCAACATAGATCATATTGACAATATCCATGGTTTCCAATCTCCCAAATCTACCAAAAAAAGTTAACTCATAGATAATTCATTTATACCCCAAAATCCTTCCAACAACCTCCAATTCCTTCTAACAAATTCCCACAATCTTTCCAAGCTAAGAAATCAAAAAGAAGGAATACCCAAAACCTAGTTAACCTTTAGCTCCAATACCAAAATGATGAGAAATAAACATGTTCTATTAACAATTGTTGAGAAATTTGATCTCTATCCAAAAATTATTTCAATGGATGAGATACAAGGCTTAGATTACAAAAACATAAAAATATGAAACTTGTATGAAAATATAAATATTAAGTTGCCTTAATTTGGAATCACCATGATTATATCCATATTCTTAATGATGCTAAAAATCAACCAACATATCATGCTTAATTACAAAACCTTATGTGAACTTATAACAACACTATATAATTAATAACATCACCATAAGATAGAAACAATGAGGCAAAAATCAACAACACAAGAGAATCACATAACACATGATTTACGTGGAGAAACCCTTACGAGAAAAAACTCCACCAAGAAGAGAGGCCAAGTATGTATTATCTTTGAAAATAAATGAGATTACAATACAATCACTTCCATTCTCCTATTTTCCTCTACTACAACCTACTTATGCCTCAACCCGTCCTTGTACCTATAATGAAACTCTACATCCAACTGTGGCTCATATTTTCTACACCCAAGAGGTTGAATTTATAGATGTGTGAAGACAAAAGGTTCCCAAAAATGACCCTTCATTCCAAACATCCCCAACCCTTGGAATACCTCAAAATGTGAAAGGAAACTAGTTTTGGCTTCAATACTTTCCCTCCAACTTGGGTGCCCAAACATGATAGATAAACATTACATTAAATATAATAAATGATGGATTGCCAAGAGACACTTGTTGCCTCATTCTAAGCTCCCACTTGGAGAATCCCAATAGTCACTAATTTTTCCTTTTCCTTATCTTTTATTATCCCATTTTAGGCATCCATATGTGGGGAAAGCAACATTAAACATTTATGTCCACAACTCACTTTTACTGTTGCTAGTGGACCCATCACTTCTTATGAATATTCTACAAACAATGGTGAGAATTAATATTACAAAATATTTTCCCAATACACCCTAAGTGCCTAGAGATACTTTCCAAGGATGTTGGAATGGTGACATATGACATAGGATTTACAAGGTGGATGACACCTTAATCCTAACATATGGAAAGAGAGAAATAATAGGGTTTTTAGAGACGTGCACTTCAAGGTGGAAGGGGTTCATGTAAAAATAATAAGGGAAATCAAGGAAAATTTCTTATATTGAGTCTCTAAGAAGATCTCAGCTAGACCAAAAATTAGAGTTTCTAGTTATGATTTGCAGGTGGTCACAAATTGGAATCTTCTCTTTGATATATCTACTTTGTTCAAAAAATGGAGAATTTCAAGGAGAATGTTGCTTGGAGATCTCCTCCAATGGGTTGGATTAAAGCCAATTTTGATGGGGTGGACAAGGGAAACCCTAGGCCAACTAGAAGTGGGGGATTGTTAAGAGATGATAGAGGTAGGTTTATTTCAGTGGTGGAAATCCCTTTGGGTACCTATAAAAACCACTATGTTGAAGTTGTGACAACCTATAATGGCCTAAGATTAGCTCACTCTAAGGGCTATAAAAATTTTTAGTTAGAAGGGTATTCTGATAACGTAATTCAATGCCTAAATCAGGAGAAAAGTCCTAGTAAATCAATTGAAACACTCATTAGAGACTCCCTTAACATGATCAAAACCTTTGATGAGATAATTATCTCATATATATCATGAGGGGAATAAGGTTGTTGATGTGTTTACTAACACGAGAGTTAATTTCCACTAATTAAAACAATGGGATATGTATGATATTTTACCCATCAAGGCTCAATCCATCATTGATCATGAATTCCAATAGGGTTCTTAAGGGACAATCAAACATTGCTATGGTGAATAAAGGACACCTCACACACTTTTTGGGTGCTTCAAGTTTCTTCTTTCTCTATTCTAACATATGTTGTATGAGATTATATTTATGGTTTGATTTGTGGATGCTTGAATAGTAGCAATAATAGTGAGGTGTTTGATATGGGCAGATAAAGGAGTCAGGTGGAGCCCCTATCTTGCAATGAGGTCCGTAGAAACATACAGGTTTGGAAGATAGTCGAGGAAGGGGGTTTGGTTCCCTACATAGAAAAGCTTTACGACCATGACCCTAAAGCTACAAAAAGGTTGGAATAATAGAACACTGAATGTGTTTGGTTGAGAGATGGTGATTAATGAAGATGTGATAGCCCAAATTATAGGCCTCTTGGTTCAATGGAGAAAAAAATTTAGGGACAAGAAGGCTAATGTTGAGGCTTTAAATTAGTTCTTCTAGGGGAATGAAAGAAGCAAGTTGTTAAATCTTTTTCCCTTGGGTTATGATGCCTCTCTATCAAGCCAATTTGGGTGGAGGTCACATAAATAATCATGAGGTACATAACTTTGAACAGTAGATTCATTTCTATTTATGGTGTGCACTTTATTTTTTTGAACCATTTTCGCGATAAGATGTTAGTTTCATTCCCTTATTTTTTTTGCTTATATGGGTCATGCAATTAAGGAGCACTATTAAAACCATAAAATCGCCATGCTGCATGAAGGTTTAATTGTATCTAAGGGTTATTTTCTAAAGGTTAGATTATCAAATATTAAAGCATAAACCCAAAGAAGCTATCAAGCACAATGAAAACAAAAATGAATGAAACAATTATACCTGTCACTCATCAAAGCTTCCATGATTAACCTTCATAGCACCTTCTAACTTGTTGATTTTCGCCCTCAGATCAAGTGTGTGAGCAATTTGAAAACAAAGACTATGTCCTACACAAGCTTTGAAGGATTTGGAATATGAATGCCTATGCCTATGAGAAAACGACTTTAATGCCTAAGACTAAAATTGAGTATGCCAAAATCATAAAATGAAATGCAAGCATATGTGTGTATGTGTGTGTCTGTGTATGTATTAAAAAATGTGAGCAAAATTGGCATTTTATAGAAAATGCAATTTTGGACAGACGAACGAGATTGAAGTTTGACCGAAGCCTAAAATCAAAGGTCAAGATTTCATGTGACAATCCCTAATTATGGTTAGGGAAAAATTATTAAATGAGTGGTCGAGATGTCATTTGAGAAGATCGAATCAGCGGTCGAGAATAAATGAGATAATTAGTCAAAAAGATAAAGATTTTCAAAAATCAAGAAGATAAAGACTGCTTGATTTGTGAGATTCGAAAAATCAAGAAGATAAAGGTTGGACTGAAAAGCAGATTTGAAAAATCAAGAATTTGCTCAATTACTTGATTTTTGGAAGATTACCATTTTGAATTAAA
Organism: Sequoia sempervirens; assembly: GCA_007258455.2. Classification (NCBI taxonomy): domain Eukaryota; kingdom Viridiplantae; phylum Streptophyta; class Pinopsida; order Cupressales; family Cupressaceae; genus Sequoia; species Sequoia sempervirens. The sequence continues at coordinate 1,276,485,118 of VDFB02271358.1, read as the reverse complement.
TTAATTCAAATTATGGATTTTATGTGATAATAAATAATCAATTTTCAGATTATTTACTAAAGTGAACTGACAGTGAAGAATGTGAGATCATTTTAAATAATTTAATTTATTTAAAATGAGAGAAATGTTAAATTTGGCAATTAAATAATTAAAGATAATTATTTAATTTAGAGGATATGATTAATAATTAAATAAATTAATAAATTCATTTAATTGTGAGAATTAGTGACATATTAAATAAATAAATAAAATTCATTTATTTAATAATCAGGAAGAATAAATGAACAAAGGTAATTAAATAAATTAAGAAATTTATTTAATTGTAAGAGGACAATAGACCCTTAGTGACGTATTGAATAAATAAATAAAATTTATTTATTTAATAATCATGAAGAATAAACAGACATGAATTAATTAAATAATTATGAATTATTTAATTAATAGTGGAATGTGGACCAAGGACATAATTAAATGTCATAATTATGCTAGGACGAAAGTGGTAAAAATAGAGCTTGCAGGCCTAGGTCATTTTTATGTGTCTACATTAATTTTATTAATTATGGAGTTTATGGAAGCTCAAATCCCTAAGGTTGATTTTAAAGGAAAGCTTAATGTGAGAAAGATTCAAAAACCCACGGTTATTCATTATTTGGACATGAGTTATGATACTATTGTTGGTCTCCTGTAATGGTTTAATAACTAAGCCTTTAAGGCTGTGACTTAGAGATTGAACATCTGCACTAAGTAGCTATCTCACTCATCATGAAGGTGCATTTCACTTGTCAACCCAGGGACGTAAACTTGAAATGGGTCAGCACTATATGTGCACTAGGAATTCATTACAATAATCTAGAAACTAGGAAAGCAACAATGTTGAAAATAAAGTGCTGGAAGTAAATCAACTTAAACACTAAGCATAGACCACCGTCTACACTAAGCATTAATCAGCTGGACTAGAAATAAAAGATAGAAATGATAATGTCAACAAACAAACAGGAAACTACTCTGTCTACCTTGGCTGCAGGAACAATCATAGAATGGAATTTCAGTGGCTGTAGGAATAGATAGTTGCTAAAATTGAAACTAACTACTGAGCAAAAAATAACTTTTAAACTAATAGATGGAATTATCACCAAGTGGGCCCCCTTGGATGAGTCTTCCTTACACTAACTCAAATACAACAACTCAGAATATCATATTATTCCTTGAAAACATAAGTACAACATCTCAACAATAGAACTATAAAACTGGAAAATGCTAGTACAAAATCAGAATATCTAACCTTATCAAAAAGAGCATTTGACCATTATTTATAGGGAGAAAACTACTAACTATCCCTAACTACCTAGGTAGTCGACTCCATCAAATAGGAGGATGCCACTTATTGGAAGCATAGGAAAAGATGGAGGGAGTTATGCGTGCGCTTAAATTGGTCAAGGCAAACTCGCTTCAATGAGAATCTAGCACAACACACTCCCTATAATTGCTCAACAACAAATATGACCATTAAAAAAGGTGGTTACATTCTTTTGTTTGAAATGGGAATTTTCCCTCCATGAGAATTTTCACGCTTTGACTTCTTAATGATAAGCTTCTTGACTTCTTAACAACCAATCAATCAGCAAGAATTTCTCCCACATAGCAAGCTTTGTTAACATCAACATTTTAGTGGAAACCTGCAAAATAGCATTAGCACACACAAACAAATGTATATCTATAATTATCTCAGTAACATTCATTCAACCACTAGTAACTTCAACATAGATAATTCTCATAGCATGATAATGTCATTAAAGTTACAAAGATAAAGCTTATGTCCAAAGTCTATGGCTTTAAGGAAAATATCAACAACCAAGTATCAAAGTCTAGGATAATAACAACAAATATGTAATGGATCCTATCAAAATTGAGCCATTAATTGAGCTCATCAACTATCAAGAAGAAGATGATGATGAGTGGGTTGAGGAGGATGAAGGGGAAGCCTCTATAGAAATGTACTCTTTGCCACCATTGGAGGAGGAGGACAACCCCAAGAAAAGGAAGAACACTGGGCATAAGAAAATCCCTAAGAAGAAAGCCAAAGTGTAGATATCTTGGTTTGATGGATCCCAAACTTGGGATGAGAATGAGGGGGAAAATATAAAAATTACAAGCATGCAGAGTCAAAAGATAAAGGATGGTGGAAGAGACAAATGGAAGGAGAAGGTTGTCGACAAGAAAATTATGAAGAATCCTTTGCCAAATGTGGGTAGTGGCATGGAATGTTGAGGAATTGATACTATCCCTAATATTCTCGAGGACTTCACCTATCTGCATGTGAATAGTGATGATATTTATGATGTTTTGGGCTTGGCTAGAGAAGGCGTAACATGCCAATTTAAATTAACTAAATGGTTCTTCCTAGAAATCAATAAAATTAATGTCAAGATTAGAGCTTTGCAAGAAAAAATGGATGTTAAGAGAGGTTTTAATGAGGAAAGGGAAAGGAATGAGCATGGGGATAGAGATATGAAGTTCAATATGGATGTTATAGCTAAGACTATTAGTGATTTAAAAAATGATTATGAGAAAAGGATTACGGGCTTGGAGGAGAAGATCCAAGATATTAATCAAAATTTGGAAAATGTATTGAAAATCAACCATTATACCATCCAAAAAAGCATGGAGGGTATTCAAATTTTAACTGAGAAGCTTAAGGAGCTAAAATAAGAGCAATTTGTTAAGGTGGCATCCATGGGGAAAAGGAATAAGGAACAAAGTAAAAAGGATAAGGGAAAGCAAATGATTCAGAGCAATCAAAAGGGTCTGAGTTCTTAGATTCGATGCAACAAGAAGAAAACATTTGATGAAGAGAAGAAAGAGTTGTTGGATAGGTTGTGAATTTGCACTATAACTTCTATAAGCAAGAGTTGGAAGTGACAGATACATTGAAGAAGATGAAGTAGCTCCTCTTGTTGTTTCTTGCTTTTTAGTTGTTTTCCTCTTTTAGTTGGTTGTTGTCTAGCTATGCTTTTTCTTTCAACAACATTCTATAAGTAGGGTTTCGGGTCCCTTCAAAACCTATTTTTCCCTTTAATAAAAAATAAATCCTCTATCATTCCCCCTCAAAGTTTTTTATTCATATTTATTATCTCCTACTTATGCCTCAAGGTGATTATTCCTTTCTCCTCTTGTACCTCTTCCTTAAATTTATTAGCTCCCCTTTTCTTTCAAATCAAAATTAGGGGAGGGGATACAATCTACCTTTCTTTATGTGCTCAATACAAGCACCATTGATTTACTTGGCTTGGCTTGGTCTCCTTTATTATTTTTATGATGATGACATGGAATTTTTTAATTTTTATTTTGACCCTTTTGTTTTTTATGGTGATCATAGCGATTTTTTTATATTTGGGCCTAGCTTAGCCCCTTTTTTGGGTGGCAACCAAATAGCCATCAACTAGCTTATTTTGGACATGTATTGGTATCCTTTATCTAGTTTAATTTTGGGGTTGGTTCAATCCCCTCCCCCATGTTTTGATGATTGTGACATAACCAAATCATTTCCAAGATGCTTCCTACTCAAAAAAATTTAGTTCTACTTTTCCTTCTTATCTCATCCATATCTTCATATTTCTATTTCTATACTATATGATTCTTTTTGGATCTCTGTCATTTATTTCCTTCAAGGTGCTACTACAATAGGAATACATAATAAATTGGAAGTGTGTGGTTTTCTTTTAGGATTTATCTTTATTTCCATTAGCATGATTTCTCTTGATGTAGATAAGTGAATCTTTTCTTTCTTGTGCATATTTGTAGGTTTGGAGTGTACACTAAAGTGAAGGAAACGTGAAGAGAAGATAGACCATAATCTCTTATATATCATTTTCACAATATCCTTTATAATTTTTTAAAAATATATTTAATGTATTTTACTTTAGTGCACTTCACTTAGTTCCATCAACACACTAAAGTGAGGAAAAAATGTAAGCTCAAATATTATCTACTTTACAATTCTCATCTTATGTTTTTATACTCATTTTGGAATCCATTCACTTAGTTATTTTTAGGAATCATTCCGACCATTTCCCAGCAAAAAAATATTGTTATAGATTTGTAAAACCTAGATGAAAAGTTATATAATCTCATCCTCTACCTACCCTTGAAGTTGGAAATCTAACTCTCTAGGTACACTAGTGCCACATAGGAATTCATTTCTAGACATCAAGGCCACCAAGCACTCATGTCCAAGTCTAAATTTATATTTATATTTAAATCATATATTTTTTAAAATTAAAGAAAAATATTATTTTTGTTAGTATATTAAACACATAAAAATAAAATATAACTCTTAAACACTCAAGAAGGTTCAATTTTTTCTTTTCTAAACACTTGGAAACTTGCTATAATGCTTCTCATGGTACGTAATTAATGAAACAATACATACCTACAACACCAAAATACGCTTTATAACATTGTCCATGTTTAACCAAAGGAAGTATACATGCTATACGACACCCACAAACATGTCATAGTGTGTCCATGCTACAATTTCTATTTTTTATATACTTTAATACAAGTGAAACAAAACTACACTTTCGTAGTTTTTTTTTGTTGATCATGTACATTTCTACAAATTTGAATATTATTTCCTAAATGTTGTCTATGGTTCCCATTTTGTTTATATTCCTAAAAGACTAAATCTCTCACACAAAAAAATTACACTATCCTTTCTTTCTTTCAAAACACAAGTGGATGTGTCAATTTTCTAACAACTTGCAAGGCTAAAATTTACCCATAATGTCATACATCTTCTTTCTTGTCATTGCTTGTTTCACAAGGTTAAATTGTGCCACGATTCAATCAAAATTACTCCAAATTATGTAATCAATTTTTCATTTCATCATTAGGAAGTATAGTAATATTCTTGAGGAAACAAGGGTGCTTATCATGTTGGTATCAAACCTCCAAATCCCATGCCCTTCTTCCACAAGTCCTTTTCCTTGGTCTTGTCTATTATCTTTAAATATAAACTTTGCACCTTCTATAATAATGCTAGGTTTCACTTCTCACAATATATTTGTGATGCTTTTCTATGTCTTGACATTCATATTAGAAGTAGATGCATTATAACCATTATTTTGAGGGTTAATATCTCTCATTGTCAAATATTTTCTTTTTTATTACGATTTACTTTGCTTTCATTGTTCAATTTTATGCTATCACTTACAACTTCCATTCAAACTTAACTTACAATATAACTCAAAGTTGTATCTTACTATTTGCAAACACTCTCATATCCCACAATAGATGCCACTAATTATTTTAATAAATAATCTAAAAGTAGCATTTTAAAGTAAAATAAAATAAATTCTTTAAAATAGAAAAGAGTAATATGCATTCCAAAAGTTACACCATATGTCAAATACCACTATAAAACAAATAAAACTAAAAGAAGAAAATAATCTAAAAGGGTTAGATAACTAATATCTATATAAAAGGGAAAGCCTAGAGGTACTCTCATTGATGATAGACTTTATTCTTTTCTTTTTTAATTTAAAATTGGAATTCCAACTTGTTATATTTTAGAGTTTTAAATGTAATCATTAATATCTAATAAAAAGTACACAATATTTTTTATATTTTTTAAAAATATATAATTATATTTTAATAATAAATTATGGAATATAATTTTAATAATTCTTTTTAATAGTCTAATAAGTTAAAAAAAAAAATTCTTCAAAAATAAAATTAGTAATTTATATCTAGATAAGGAAAAAAGCAATCAAAGAGATCCACAAATTATTTTAATCTAAAATTAAAATTCCAACTTGTCATATTTTAGAGTTTTAAAAATAAATTAAAAACTAATATCTAATAAAAAAGTATACAATATTTTTTATCTTTTTAAATATACAATTATATTTCAACAATAAATTATGTAATATAATTTAAAACAATTATTTTAAAAGTCTAATAAATTGAAAATACCAATTCTTCAAAAATAGAATTAGTAATTTATATTTAGATAAGGAAAAAAGCCATCAAAGAGATCCACAAATAATATAATATTATGACATTTAAAGTTGATGGCTATATGATTATATTTAAACAAAATATAATTTAAAATTATGTTATATAAAAAGAAACATATAGATAGAGTGTCAAAATTTCTACATAATTATATACATATCTAAAATAAATTATATTTTAATATCTTAAATGGATAAACCATATAAAAAATTTACCTGACAATAGGGCCCAGTGTCAAATTTAGGGCCTCCATGTGGGGCCCATTTCGAGGTTCCGTTGGATATATAAACAAGTTTCTTTTGATTTAAGAAAAAATGAAAGGCAAAGCCAAAGGTATCTTGGTAATGCAAGCCGACGGAAAGAGCGTTGGGTCCCTACGAGCTGCTACTTGCCCACTTGAACAAAATAAAAAGAAACAAGGAGAAAATATTGTGGCCAAACGTAGAATAAAAGAAAAATCTTACACAAAACGCCATTGGACATTCTGGCGCTTTGCTAGGGAAGCCACTTGATATTGCAACATGCACCCTTACCCACTTTTTTATTGCAACGGGCAATCTAGAAGCTCTTTTATTAATGGGAAATATATAAATACTAGTGCAACTTGCCATGCTCCATGCCCATGGATGCATCCCCAATGTGTGTATATATGCAGGATGGATACTCATGGGCATGTAAGACTATATATGCAAGGATGGATACTCATCGGGATGTTTGAGACTAGACAACTAACAGAAGTCCCAAGAACGAAATATAGAGACGCAAAGAGGGGAGAGAAAATGGAGATGATGATATGCAGGTGATTCAGAAATTTAATTCTGTGAATTGACAGTTTTACGAGAGGATAAAGAATAACAAGCATCCGATCTCCAAGAGTCCGGGGAGGCTTGGAGAAAAAGGGTGAGGGTATGGTGAAGGAGGAGGGAGAGAAGGTTTAGGCAAAGAAATTTGCAGAGGCTAGATCGGCGGAAGACGAAAGAAGAATTCTTGGATTCGTTTCAGAGAGATTTCTTTGAATTCGGTGCAGGGGTGAAGGGAGCATTTTGGTTTCTTTCTGTAGAATAGGGAAATGATGTACGCACAGCAAGCGCCGCAAGAAGTTTGGAAATCGCCGGACTTTACAGTGCGGCGGCAGAGCTCGGAGGAGGAGGGCGAATATGTGCGGCTGAGGGAGGTCGTGGAGCGGTACCATTCGCACGCGGTGTCGGGCAACGAGTGCCGGTCTGTGGTGGTGCAGCGCATCGAGGCGCCGGTTAGCGTAGTTTGGTCCGTGGTGCGGCGCTTCGATGAGCCGCAGGCGTACAAGCACTTTGTGCGGAGCTGCTGCTTGCGCGGCGATGGAGATCTAAAGGTCGGGTGTCTGAGAGAAGTGAGGGTCGTTTCGGGGCTCCCTGCGGCCACTAGCACCGAGCGCCTCGAAATTCTCGACGAGGAGCGCCACATTTTCAGCTTCCGGATCGTTGGGGGCGACCATCGCTTGAACAACTATCGCTCCGTGACTACGCTTCATGAGGCGCTCATCCAAGGCCAGCCTGGCGCCGTGGTCGTGGAGTCTTACGTTGTCGAGGTTCCTGATGGGAACACAAAGGAGGATACTTGCCTGTTTATTGACACCATTGTCAAGTGTAATCTGCACTCGCTCGCGCAAATCTCACAGCACCTCAAGAAGCATCATAATGGCTGCTAGTTACTATGCCGGTCAAGGGATCGAGTCCTGGGACTATTCTTTTCTTTTCTGTTTTCGTTTTCGGTGTGGTCTTTTACAGTTGTACAAATGGAGTTGTTCCTCGGACACGGCGGGCGGTGGAATAGCAGAGAAGTTTCTTGAAGCGGAGGGAAAGAAAAAACAGGCTTATTATTATACAGCAATAGCAGACTTTGTTCATAAGAAATAGATTTTTTTGGGAAGGGAAAAGCGAAAGTGTTGGAATAGAAGGAAGTTATTTGAGTATGGCCGACACAGGTTGGAATTTTATTGTAGTAAATTCATTCTAGCTGTGCTCTTCTGCTATGGCAGCGCGCACTTTCTCATCTGTTACTTTTTCTTCTTCTTTTTAATTAGATCTTCAATAATACATGTTATTTTACTGGAAATACCTACAGCGCAAGATTATTCGTGCAGGATTTAATTTGCATTTTTTTCTGGGTAAATGCTATGGAGAACCTTTTATAAGTAGCCCGGACTGAAACACACAATTAAGATTTTCTGTCAACTGTAAGACTGCTGGTTGTTTATTGTTGGTACTACTGCGCACATCTCATTATCACGCCATTTTGTCATTACTACTGCACCCCGTGATTAGCGATTGACTGTTTACCACAATCATGCTTCGTAATTTGTAACATTCTACGCTCTACATACCCACTAGTTTATTACATTCCATTTTTTAATTTTAAGTAACACCCCCATCGCATGTTCACTGGAATTCTAAATGACCTTTATTACAAACATATAGAGTCTAGATTTTAACACTTCATAGGACCACTGCCATGAGAAACTGCTGACAAAAGAATTTGAAGTATATACTCTGCTTTTTTCTAAAGTTCTCCCTCGCTTTTCTAAGAAAGAGTTTAAGTTTCAGTCGTCATTACATTAGAGTTCTTTAAAAGACATGAAATTTCCTGAGTTCAAATTTTTGAATTTGATTATGCAAACTTTTTTCCTCCACAATCATGTTAGATCATATTTCATAGTACAAAATGTTAGATGAAAAAAATTATGTAATCAAATTCAAAAAAATATTATCATAACCAAATTTACTGTACACTCCTTTAAACATTTGATTTGAATATTTGAAATAAACGTTGTATTGAGTTTTTCTGATAAATTCCTTGGTGAGGGCTTTTGAAATGAATGTTGTGTTTTCTAGGGGACAAAAGCTAACCTGTCTCACTGTGTGAAAGCCTTTGCTTAAAGAATATAAGAACATTGTAATGCAGTTCTAATTTCAGAAAATATTGCTTTCCGCCATCAAATCAAATTCCCTGAAATCCATAATGCCTGCACTTTGATTTTCTATGTTGTAAATGGGGAAATTTTGAATTGGGTATCTCAAACTCAATCTTTTGGATCAGAAGGTACGACAGGCTTGTGCTGGTGCAGACAGCAGTTGGTGAATCCAAAGGAATAATGGCAGTCAGGGTTGTTTAGTACAAGTACAGTGAGGTGGTTACTGCTAAAGGCAATCGGGATTCAGTGTCATTTACCCTGTCGGCTTTCTTTTTCTACAATTTACCCAATTTATTTATTGATGGGCAGTAATTAATTTATGAGAAGTGTACTTGGGCTTTGTTGGGGATTATGGGGTTACCATCATACCAGTAACACCATTAATTGAATAGGAAAGAAAATTTAATTTTAGGACAAAAGAGTGATAAGAAAAAATATTGATTTTGCTTTACTTTTCTTTTAAAAGGATGTATATTTTATCTTGAGTGGCCAGGGAAACAATTATACCACCCATTTATCTCTCCGAGCATAACGGGAATATGTAGAGCTTTAATTTACAAGTGAAATGGATCTGACATTGAAGATTTGATAATTTAAATTGAATAAAAAACCTTGGTGAAGATTATACCTAAAAGATTGAAGAGCCTTTCTGCCAAAATACAGCTAATATAGACTGTTAAACAATGGAGTGTGGCATTTATGATCTAGGCATTGCAGCTGTAGGATAGGGTAGAGCTGTCATGTTGGTGGGTGGGTTGCAGGCTAAATATTTTGAAATACTGATTCAGTGCATTTAGGCTTTTCTGAAAAGAAGATTACGATACAGATCGATAGATATCATACCAGCAAAACTTAGTTTATAGATAACTTATAAATTAACCGGAAAATGTGGTTAGAATTCAAAATCAGCACTGCAGCGAAAAGGCTAAAGGCTGACATGAGAATACAAAAACTTTATCTTGTTCTTAGTTCTTTCTTTATTTTTTTAAGAAACTATTATTAATCAAGTTGAAAACAAGCCAAACTTTTAATCAAACATCCATTATTATGTAGCGGTTAGTCTTTGCCTTGTATTGTAAACCATCACTTCCATCATCACTTAAAAGAATGTCTCTAAACTCTCACTTGTTTCCTCACTTGCAAAGAATATAATAATTCATTTTTTTACGAGTGATTGGCTATTTATTTTAAAGTTTATTTAAAGTGTAAAGATGATAGATTTTTTAAATAATTTATAAAATATATAGAATTAGTGCAATGATAGTAATGAACATTTTGTTGTTCTTTTCAGTAAAGTAAATGCATTATTTCATTTAGCTTTAATTTAGATATCAAGTTTTTTTGGAGTGGTTCTATAATCAAAGCTTTTGTTTTATTGGGAATAATCTTTTCAATCATCAAGATGTGAAAATTTATGAACATATTGTCTCGAAGATGCATGCAATAAGAAGAAATGACATTGGAAGTGTTAATATTGTCTCGAAGATATTTGCAATAGGAAGAAATGACATTTGGAGGTGTTGTTGACTCTACATTTAAGCTTTCCCATGACGCAACTTGCACTCTCCTTTCACAATTAGGTGCATACCGTGTCAGTCTCATTTGGGGTGGATGGAAACCCTACTACATAAAGGGAAAATCTTGTAATTCAAAGTGAAGAGTGGAGTGACATTCATCATCTCATTTCAACTTTAATGAAGCATGAAGTTCAAACATATAATGAATCAAGAATTAAAGGTAGGGTAGAAATAAGGAAAATGAATAGAATCTAATCTTACCCACACACTTTAGGAGGTTAGGGCTTCAAGGGATAAAAACTGACAAATATTATTATTATTATCTACAATTACATTTATAGGCTCTGAGTGGATATATTGCAATCATACCATCTATCATGATCATTGTCTATAAAGTTTTTAACACAAGTCAAGCTTTTATCATAAGAGCAACAATCTTAATAATAAATGATAAGCTTGAGAGCATCAAGGTCCCACTTATTACCCAACACCCTCCTTTTTATCTTTATGTACTGTAATGCCCACTCACTAGTGTATGCTTTTATCATTTGTAACGAGCTTTTCGATGATGCCTTGTATTGTCATATGTGTTTTGTTTGTGTACCTTGGGTACTTATGTCATGATCTAATGTGTTTTATCAGTATATGTTATATTTTAGATTACCATCAATGTACATTATTTAGGAAGTTTTACATTGGCATCTATTATTTGACTATGTATTATGGGATGTATACATTGTGATATTATGCTTCCACTTTGTTGGGTCCCAAAATTGTTGCTCCACTTTCTAGAACTAAATTCCACTCACAATGCCAAGGTTTTTGTCATGTGAGTGAAAGCTCATCAACAAATTGTGGAGGGTTAAAGGTCAAATATATGACAATGGGTTTCATATCCTTCACTTTGAGCTCAATTTAGACTTGGGAGGGTGTTCCCAAGGGTATAGCTTAATAGGTATTGATATCAAATAAAATAGACAACTAACATATTGACAACCAAACCCAATCTATTGACTTGGCCCCAAAACTATCATTGAACCAAGTACAACTAGTTGTCTCGAAACCCCTCTATAGCTAATAAGAATGTGCAATTATAACCCATGTAAGATGAATTTGTTAGATGCTCATTGAAGATAGATCCTTGGCTATGATATGAGGTTAAGAATGCACACAAGTACTTCTACTCCCACATTATTGATTAGTTTTTTGTAATGATGTGAGATTGGTAAAAGGGTTCTAGACGGATGCCAATCTAATTGGATAACAAAGTCACAATTCATAAAGAAGAGAATGAACTAAAATCAAGGAACATGAAGCTATGTATTTGTATACAACAAAGATCATGAAATTTGTAATAGGGAACACTTACTAATCCATAACTGAACAAAATATATCCATATATAAAGTAAGAAAGATCATTACAATCCTTACAATGTTCTCAATTTTTTGTTACATTCCTTTAACCCAACATTATATTTGTGTAAGATCCTTTCTTGGAACATTAGAGGATTGAATAATCCTCATAAATAGGATCTCATTGCCAATTTGGTAAGAGATCACAGACCTGATGTCATTCTTATTTAGGAGACCAAAATGGTTATAGAGAAAGTGGAAAATATCAAGAATAGGTTGTTTACAGACTGTGGATTTCAGGCTTTTGATGCTGAGGGTACCTCTGGGGTGTTGCTGCTTTTTGGAATCCAAAGGTTGTGAAAGGTGTAGCCCCTATTTGGGGAAGTGAACCATATTGTTACTTCTTTTCAAAATACGAGGGATAATTTTTCTTGGGTTATTTCAAATATTTATGCCCCTAATTTGAAATGTGCTAGAAAACATTTTTGGGGAGGTTTGAACTGCTTTAAATCTTGATTTCCTTTTCAAAATTGGTTGGTTATGGGGGATTTTAACTCCCCCTTGAATGATGTTGATAAGTTAGGCAGATCGTAGGTGGCAGATGACAACAGATTTGACTTAATGAGTTTCATTAATGATAACACCTTGTTGGATGTGGATCTTCATGGGGCTTCCTATACTTGGTCTAATAGAAGATCAGGGGATTCTCTCATCCAAGTTAAGCTGGACCATGCTCTTCTTTCCCCAAGTTGGCTTCTCTCTTATGTTGCTCTCTTTCAACGCTCACTAGAGTTGGGTTAGACCATTTTCCTATTTCCTTGTCTACAGACTTGTTGGGAAGAAGGAAATCTTTCCCTTTTAGATTTGAGAATATGTGGGTTTGTCATCCACTTAAGAGATAATATTGCTGCCCAGTGGAATATTGGTGTGGATGGGTCTACCATGTACAGAGTGGCTAAGAAGCTTGCTTCAATTAAGCATAACATTCAGAAATGGAATAAGTCCTCTTTTGGTCATATCTTTGAGGAAAAGGCTTTGATTAAGGAGGAGCTTAACTCTTTGCAGCAAAAGATTCAAAATTTTGGTTATGATCATGTTGTTCTTCATCAGGAGAGTATTCTCTTATCTAAGATGCATAACATTGTTGCTAGGGAAGAAGAATTTTGGAAACAAAGATCTAGGGTTGTCTGGCTCTGAAGTGGGGATAGAAATAGTCAGTTTTTCCATCTTTCGAATTTGAAGCATAGATCCTCTAACCAAATTAGTAAGATTGTTTAGAATGGTTAGGTGTTAGAAGTGAAAGATGAGATCAAGAATGTTGCTTTCTCCTTCTTTACTAATTTATTATCTGATGATCATCCTTTGGATCCTATTTGTCAAGAAAGCTTTTTGAATGTTATTCCTAATATTGTTTTTGCTAATCTAAACAAGAAGTTTTCTTGTATTCCTTCTAAAGAGGAAGTTAAGAAGGTTGTCTTCTCCTTTGAAGGTAATAAGGCTCATTTGAAGGTAATAAGGCTTCGAGGCCTGATGGATTCCATATGTTTTTCTTCCAAACTTTCTAGGATATTGTTTCAAGGGATGTCACTAATGTGACCAAAGAGTTCTTTGGAAGTAGACATGTGTTGGAGTTAAATTCTACTTTTATTGTTCTTATTACTAAGAAACTGTGGGATTCTTCCTTCAATGAGTTCAAGCCAATTATCTTATGTAATTCCATTTATAAAATCTTCTTGAAAGTGTTGGCTTCTTGGCAACAACAGGTTCTCTCTTTGATTATTTCTCCTTAGCAGAATGGTTTTGTTCTAGGTCAAAATATTTTGGACTCCATTATTATTGTTCAAGAGAACATTTACTCTCTTATGGTAAATAAGAAGGCTAGTTTTATCTTGAAGTTGGATCTTGTGAAGGCGTATGATCACATAAATTGGTAGTTTTTATTGAAAATCTTAAATATTTTGGTTTTTCTGAGCATGTGGCGCAATTGGTTGGGTAGTTGATTTCTTCTCCCTATTTTTTTGTGTTGGTTAATGGTTCTCCCTCAGATTTTTTCAAAAGCTCGCGTGGGTTAAGACAAGGTGACCCTATCTCTCCTTTCCTTTTTATTGTAATGATGGAGTCTTTGGGAAGATTTTCTTTGAAAGCTATCTCTGAAGGTGATTTTAGGGGGCTTCGTCTGACCTCCTCTAATTAGACTTGCTCTCACCAACAATTTTTGGATGATACTATCATCCTGGCTGAGGTGTCTCTTGTTGTAGCCAATTCTATTCATCTAATATTACAACAATATGAATCTGCCTCTGGTCAGTAGGTTACTTTCCCTAAAAGTACATTTTTCTTACTAAACACTCCCGAGCAAAGAAGACAAAGAATTGCTTGAATCCTGCAATGTGGTATTTGGGAGTTTCCTTCCACCTATCTGGGGCTGCCTCTTTGTTCCAATGTTTTTCTTGAATCATTTTTGGAAAATTCTAATTGATAAATTCAATTCTAAATTACCTGGTTGGAAAGGTTCTCTTCTTAGTCAGGCTGTGAAGATTCAATTGATTAAATCTACCTTGCAAAATATGTCGGTGTACGCCTTGAGTCTTTTCTAGATTCTTAGGAAATTTTGGGAAAAGATCGAGAGTATAATTCAAAAATGATTCCTTTGGTCTGGAGTGGAGGAAAAAAATAGAATGCATCTTGTTTCGTGGGAGGAAGTGTGTAGATCCAAAAATCAAGGTGGTTTGGGTTTGAGAAAATTGAAGGAGTTTAATTTGGCCCTCCTTACTAAGTAGTTATGGAATCTTCTTTTAGGAGGTAAGGAATGGTCTACGATATTTTCTTGCAAGTATCTACATGGTATAGGTATGTTTAGAGATCTATTGGGGGAAGGTTTTGTTCCCCCATCAGGGTCACCGTTGTGGAATTTCATGATTAAAGCCCGTTCCATCAATTGTGGTGTCTGGTCTTTGATGGGCTCTTGGTAATGGAAGGATTATCATCTTCTGGGATGATTGGTGGACTGGAAATGGTCCTCTCAAAGATGAGCAGTGGGCTGCCCCCTTTTGGGACTTCTATATTTGCATCTTTGGATGAGATGTGGTTGATTATTTTTTTGATGGTAAATGGAAAAAGAATTAATTTGGTGAATAGGGATCTTGAGCCGCTCTACTAGTTCTTATCCTTGATTCATATCCCAGCCTCCTCTCCTGCTAATAGAGTGGTTTGGAATATTTCTTCTAATGGTAGTTTTTTCTATGGCTTCAACCTTTTTTAAGTAGACTTGTATCGTTGGTCCTTCTCCTATGTGGGTGAAGTTGTGGAGTCCGAAGCTTATTCCTAAAATTAACATTTTTTTTGGCTTCTTTGTCAAGATAAAATATTGACTATAAATAATCTTTGAAAGAGGGTTTTTCTATGCCTAATAGATCTTTCTTGTGCAAAGAGGCTACAGAGAATGTGAATCATTTAATTGGGCAAGTGCAAAAAATATGGGGGGCCAATTTGTGGCCAATTTTTTTTTTTAAATTTCATAGCTCATAACGCTAGCTTGTTATAATGCAAGCATGTTATAACACGCTCGCATTATGACTTGGTGTGTTGAGCCTATAATGTGAGTGCATTATAACGTGCTCGCGTTATAAGCCATTAAAAGCAAAAATAAAAGGAAATCGAATCCATTTGCATTGTGACTATTTTTTTCTGCCCGCAGCCAAAAGCCCTTCATTTGTGCGCTCGCGTTCTGGGAGGAGTCATCTTGCAAGCTTTTCATCAAATTATTGTTGTTTCGTTGCTAGAATGCCGCCACGTCAACAAGGAGGTCTAAGAGGTAAGGATTGTTTTTTGTTTGTTGTGAATTTGTTAGTTTTAGGTTGTTTTTTATATATGTTTTGTGTACCTTGGTTTGAGGTATGGTTAGCTTGGATGAGTTGAAATTTTTTGTCATTTCTATTATAGTTAGTATGATTAAGGCAGCTACTTAGATCCTTTTTTATCATTTGAATTTGATGCTTGTGTTCATGTAAAGATTGGTGCAGGTTCCAGTGACAGTTGATATGTTTCACCTTGGCATGTTCCTTTTTCTTCCATAGGTGGCATGTTGGAGGATGTGAAGGAGCATTTTGCTTGATGGTTGTTATCATGGTTGCTTTTGCAAGTATCTTGATGGAGCATAAGAGCATGGTAAAGATTCAGATGGTACACAATTTGTTAAGGGATGCTTTTCCCTTATTTTTGATTCCTATGGGTGTATTTACAATGTTGATGTCAAGTGGGATAATATTAGTATTAAGGTGCCATCCACCTTGCAAATCCTATATCATATGTTATGGTTTCAACATCCTTGGAAAGTGACTCTAGGAACTTCAGGTGTATTGGAAAATGTTTTGTAATATTAATTCTCACCATTGTTTATAATATATTCATAAGGGGTGATGGGTCCACTAGCAACAATAAAGGTGAGTTGTAAAAAAAAAATTAATATTTTTTTCCCCACATGTGGATGCCTAAAATGGGATAATAAAAGATAAGGAAAAGGAAAAATGAGTGACTGTTGGGATTCTCCAAGTGAGAGCTTGGAATGAGGCAACAAGTGTCTCTTGACATTCCATCATTTATTACATTGAATGCAATATTTATCTCTCATGTTTGGGTGCCCAAGTTGGAGGGAAATTATTGGAGCCAAAATTGGTGTGCTTTCACATTATGAGGTGCTATTCCAAGGGTTAGGGAAATTTGGAATGAAGGTTCATATTTGGGAGCCTTTTTTGGGGCTTAATATGTCTTCACACATCTATAAATTCATCCTCTTCAATGTAGAAAAGATGAGCCATAGTTGGATGTAGATTTTCATTGCAGGTACAAGGACAGGTTGAAGCATAAGGAGGCTGTTCACAGGCACACAAGTGCTTTCATAATAGAGGCAAAGAGGAGAATTCAAGTTATTCTATTGTAATCTCATTTGTTTGAAGATAATGCATACTTGGCCTCTCTTCTTGGTGGAGTTTTTTTCCCGCAAGTTTCTCCACATAAATCTTGTGTTATGTAATGCTATTGTGTTTTTGATTTGTGCCTCATTGATGGTATCTTATGGTGATTTTTTTCTTTATATAGTGATGTTATAAGTTCACATAAGGTGGTGTAATTAAGCATTATATGTTGATTGGTTTTTAGTATCATTAAGAAGATGTATCTAATCATGGTAATTTCAAATTACGAAAACTTAAATTTCATATTTGCATATAAGTTTCAAATTTTCATGCTATTGTAACCTAATCCTTGTATCTCGTCCATTGAAATCATTTTTGGATGGAGATTGAAATTCTCAACAATTGTTAATAGAACCTATTTATTTCTCATCACCATAAAGCCTAGGCCACATGAGGAGTAATAAGAGACCACATAATTTTAAGGGATGGATTTCTAGAAGGAGCTTTCAATTGAATAAAAAAATCCCTAAAGGAGTTAGGGAAGACCCAAATGAGATTCCACAAGGAAATAATTTGATCCTAAATGTTATGGGAGAAGCTACAACCAAAGAGAATGTGAAAGGAGTCTTATGATTTACATTCACATAAAGCACATCTATTAGGATAAGAAAAACCCCTTTGACACAAGTTTTTAATAGTAAATTTTTTATCTTGTACAAGAAGCCAAAAGAAGATATTAATATTTGGAATAAACATAGTATTCCAAAGATTGGACCAAAAAGGGGGAGAAGCTTGTTGCTCCAACAACAAACCAAATCCTGAAACGACAGAGTATTTACCATTTAAAGTAGGTTGCCAAATCAAAAAGTCATCCAAGGGATTTAAAGGAAGAAAAATAAAGGAGAGGAGGTGTTGAAAGTTAGCCAAACTCAAATCAATAACAATGAAGTTCTTCCAACCCCCTTGAAAATAATCAACCAAATAGTTGTCAAAATTTCTACTACAATGATCTTTAAAAGGTTGAGCCCAAAAATTAATTATCTTACCATTCCTAAATTTCCATTTGATACCTTTCTCTATGGTGTACATTGTCCTCAAGATATTATTCCAAATTTTTGAGCCCATAGGGGGATCCTCAACTTTTGAAACCTCCTTGAAATTACTATAGCTCAAAAAATATTTATTCTTCATGATATTTGTCCATTCATTCTTTTCAGACATAAGTCTCTAGGAATTTTTGTCTAACAAAGCAAGATTGAATTCCTTTATTTTCCTGATGTCGATACCACCCAAATTTTTGGGTCTGTAAACTTGATCCCAAGCTAGCAAAGGGGTTATCTTCCTTTCCTCAATTCTAGCCTAAAGGAACCTTTTTTGGATTTTCTCAATATTTTTCATATAATTTCTACACACTTTAAAAGGACTCATGGTATAGGCAGGATTATTTTGAAGGGTTGCTTTGATAAGTTAAATCTTACCCACCTAACTAAGAAAAGCCCCTTTCCAACTAGAAAGTTTAGATTGAAACCTATCCAAAATCCCTAACTAGAAAGGATCTGGAACCTTTTTATCACAAAGAGACAAACCTAAATAAGTTGAAGATAAATCACCCATATTATATTAGAAAATTCTAGCAATCTTCAACTAACTTTGTAGAGGTGTATTCCTAAAGAAACTAGTGCTTTTAGGGAAGCTATTTTTTTGACCAAAATCCCTTTCATAGTTTAGTAAAATAGACATGATATTTTTGGCTTCCAAAACCAAAGCTTCCCCCATGATGATAATGTCATCAACAAATTGTTGATGGGAACAAGGAGGCCCTATAGAGGATGGTTGAATCCCCTTTAGAGACCCAACACTAATAGCTCCTTGAATATATCTACCCAAAGCTTCCACCATTATGATAAATAGAAACGAAGAAATCAAATCACCTTGTTTCACCCCTATTGAACTTTTAAAGAATCCTGAGGGGGGGCATTAATAATCACAAAAAACATAGGAAAATGAGCTACACAAATTTTCTCCCAAAGCCAAAACTATAAAACACTCTAGTTAAGAATATCCAATTAACCCAATCACAAGCTTTCAATAAATCAAGCTTGAGGAAAAATCATGTAGATTATTTTCCACAAAAAGAGAATGAATGTTCTCATGCACCAAAATAATGGAATCCAATTTTTTTTCCATGATCAAAACCATTTTTTTGAATGGATATGATATTAGGAAGGAAAAATTGCAATCTCACTACTAAAACCTTAGAAAAGATCTTATATAGAGAGTTGCACAAGTTGATGGGTCTGAAGTCCCTGAAAGATTTAGTACTAGGATTCTTGAGAAGAAGGACAAGAAATGTTGAATTCAACTCTTTAATTAAATTCATACTCCCAAAAAACTCCTTAGTAGCATCCACAACGCCCTTCACCACTATATCCCAAAAATATTGAAAGAAGAAAAGAGGGAAGTTGTCCGACCCAAGCACTTTATTACCTTCAAAAGAGAAGATTGTTGATATTATCTCCTCCTCAGTAGGAATCTTGATCAATATTTTATTGATTTCCTCTTAAACAATTTTAGGAATAACTCTCAAAAATTGGTCTTCACACTCTTGTTCATGTTAAGAATCATCAAAGAGGAGATTAGAAAAGAACTTTGTTGCAACTTGGTGGATTTCCCCTTCCTTCTCCAAAAAAAATCCATTGGTCTGAATGTAATACCCCCATGTTTTTGATACTCTTATGTGTTAGTTTGATACTAGTTTGTGATGGTGATTAGTTCACCGACTTGGTTGTGTGTGGATTCATAGTTTAGTTGGTTGTTGCACTTGACATTATTATGATGATTTATGATACTTTATGTGGTGGTTAGATTATTTGATCATGCTATGGTTTTCTTTAATACTATATATGTCGATGTTGTGATTCTATGATGCTATGTTTCTCACGTGGTCTAGCAGCCCGGTGAGTGCTGACTTGAGTGCAGTGCATCACTCACGCAGGCCTCACCCTACACCTTCAAGTGTGTCTCACTGAGATTTGCTCTGTTTGACGCTTTGCCTATATGGAGGAAATCTGCAGGGGTCAAAAGCCCCATCTGCACTGCTTCGAAGATGTATTAACATTAAATTCAACTCAACGGGTACAAATGTTTGCAAAAGGGAGCTGATAAGAAAGTGGCCCCCTGGGCCCCCAAGTCCATCATCCCTGGCGTGGAGCTCTTTGTTGTGCCGCGGTTTGTGGCTTCCTTTGGTCTCAGCTTTCTGGAAGCTGATTTTGATTAATTATTTTATTCATGGGTTATGGGTATTTAATTAATCTTATTTTATAAGATTTTCACTTAATGTTGTTTTGTTGCTTTGATTAATTGTAAGTTAGTAATATGTTGAATTTTAAATATATTGTAAATTTAAAAGTTAGTTAATTAATTAAAAGTGTAAGTAATTAATTTAAATAAATAATGATGGTGATAATTATATATTATCTTTTTCCTGATATTAAATTAGAAAATCATAAGAGAATATCTTGTGAGGATATTATCATGAGAAAATAATTAATTTTTAATTAAAATTGTGAGATAAGTGTGTGCTTTTAAAAGCAAGAAAAGAAGCAATGAATGGAGAGGATTTTTGAGGAAAAAGATGAAGAGCTTTATTTATTATTATTTATTTTTATTGTGAGGGGAGTTTTTAGACACACAAGAGTTTTCTGGTTTTGGGTTTTGAAAAAGAAAAGAAAAGAAAAGAAAAAAATTGTGTGCTTCTTGGTAAAAATTGTTTTGTAAGAAAAGAAGAGGAGGTTTGGTTCAGAAGGGAGCTAAAGGCAGGAAATTGAGAAGAAGCTGCAGAGGAGACTCTACTTGCAAAGAGGAAGAAAGCTATTGTGGTTGGATTCTACATCGAATGAAGGACTCTAGGTTCCCTAAAGCTTATTGTTTTCTTCTTTTTGATTCTGTAAACAAAATCTTGTCTGCCATGTTTGAAAATTAAATACTCTATGTTTTGAAAGAGGTGTTCTATGATTGAAAATTTGTGTTGTTAAACCTTTGAGTTTCTCTGATGAAAACTATAGTTAAACCTTTCAAATTTCTTCAATAAAATTGGTTGAGAAATTATTGTTTGGAAAGAAAATCATTTTTGTTAATATGTTGAATTTGCATGCCCAGCTGTTTATTGGGTTTGATAATTTTTTTTTTATTAAATTACTTATTTTGAATCTCTTATAAATATATATATATATATATGTATTAATATATATATATATATAATTGCCTCTCTTTGAAAATATATATATAAATCAATATAAGGGATTTAGATTTCCTGTTGTTATCAATAAAATATGCTTATAAA
>VDFB02271358.1:1276270334-1276463928 GCA_007258455.2 Sequoia sempervirens | reverse complement strand
GCTTGTGGGTGTTGTCTTGAACCTCTTCATTGTCTCTTGTTGTCTCCTTGACACACTTAAGAGATTTATGGCATCATCCTTGAATGTTTTTGCACAACCATTCTCATGGTAATCCTGGCGTTTATGTCTTGATGCGAGCATGGTTTTGCTACATTAGATTGGGTAAGCTAACATTGTAGTCATGTTGACCTTTATCTTTGATGCTCATGCTAGAATCTTTCCACATTCAAGGCGATGTCGTCATTCCTTATCTTCACGCGGATTCGTTTTGGCGTTATTGTTGATTGTGTGATTGTCGATATCGGTAATAATGGCCCAATGATGAAAATAAGTTCTGTTACATTCTCTAATGAATGATGAACACACAAAAACCTATGTTACCCTATTGCAAGTACACCTTTGCATTTTCATGTAGCTTGCATTATTTAGACTTCATGTTAATTTGCACTTTTAGGCTGTATTATGGGTTTGAGAGGGTTTCCTTCATCTTTCTTGTGGATTTTTCATCAACTGTGATCGCGTTCTTCATTTCCTTATCTTCTTTCGTGATCTCAATCGAAATTCCCCATCTTAAATAGTTGATTGATTTTGATGCATCCTCTTTATTGAGGCATATTCTCTTCCTTCTTTCCATTTCTTTCCATTTCTTCCAAACTTCTATCTTCCATTCGATTTCACCCCACTTCTTTTCTTCTAATTCAACCTTAGGGCATAATTTTCTTGCTGATCTACCTGGGTTATGTGATTCTTATATTTTTCATCTTACATCAAGAACCCTATCTTTTGTTTGATTTGATCAAATTTTTCAATTTATTATTTCTCCTCTATCTCATTTCGATTTTGATCACGAGGGGGCAGTACCTATCAAACTTCAATCCTTGATTCAGCTTTATCAATTTATCATTTGCTTCTCTTGGGGCAACCTTGCTTGAGATTCTTATCTCTCACTTTGGATGTGATCCCGAATCGACCTCATGTTCAAAGGCCTTTTGTTGCTTTCAGTACATCAGGATGTGATCAGGTAGGGCCTCCACGTAGAGTTGTTTAATGATCCCAAATCGATCTCACATTTACCTTCATTCTTTGTGCATGTGATCGAGTCGACCTCACATTAGTCAAAGAGGCAAATGTACAACCTAAAATGATCACCTAGACTTTGGGCCCCATTTGCACAATTTGTCAACATCAACTTTTACGAATCCAGTGATTTTCATTTTCAAATCAATTTCTTAATCAATTCATAACTATTTCAAATGTTTTCGAAGTTTCCTAAGGTTTGGATACTTCATTAATTTTATTTAATCAAAGAAATAAATCCCTTTTAATAAATAAAATAATGTTATTTAATTGAAGTTAATATTACTTAAATAAAATGATGCTATTTAATTAAAATCTATTTTTAATTAAATAATTTTATTTATTTTATTAATATTCATTTCTAGAATTACATAATCTATTTTATTTTTATTAAAGAATATTATCATCTTAAAATTAAATAAAATAAATGAAATATCCTCTCAAGAATATCATGTGATGAAAAAAGGAAACAAATCAGTTAAAAGGGAAATAAACTAAAAAAAGAATTTCAATCAAGATTTGTTTCTATTTTTCTATTTATCCCACATTGCTTCTGAATTTGCCTTCAATTCCACTTTTGCCTATAAAATGAGCCCTCTCATTCTCATTTAAAAAAGATCACGAATTTTTACATCAGACTTATGCTACAAATTTTCTTGAGTTTTATCATTTGAGATTACACATTAGTTTGATTTTATAAACATCTTAGTTTTAGAGCATATAGTTTAATATTACATTTTAGCTTAATCTTCATAGTAGATTAATTTGCAAAGTAATTTATTTATGGCATTGCATGTAGATCAATTTTCATTTCAATAAATTAGTTTTGTTTATTGCATTTTACAGTCATTTAGATTAGTTTTCATTGTTGCATTGCAAGAACAGGATTCATGGAGATTGGCATTCTTGCTTCTCCTCTTTGAATCTCTCGTTCTGAGACTGTATTTGCAGGGGTAACTGGGTCAATCTGAGGGCCACAATATCAATCCCTGCTCTTCTCAGATAGAGAGCTATGAATTGATTTGCAAGGACTCATTATTGAGTATCCTCGCATGCAAGGATTCACAGAAGTATAACATATTTTCAGTTATACACATATTACCCATGACCACCTCACAACCCAATATTTATGTGGACTTAGATATCACCATTTCCTATGATGCCAAATATAAGTTAAAACAATTGGACAAATATTTGGAATGTCTTCAAGATTATTTAAGTACTAAGTCCTTAGCGGGAGAAATAATACCCATTATGGATAGCATTAGGAAGTTGATAAATGATTCTCAAGGAATATAAGTATTACGTAGTCTAGCTCATATTTTAGATGCTAACATCCCTATGACATACAGTTGTGCTCAAGCATTCACAAATGCTCAAAGCCAAGGAGGAAAAAAAATTATGCTCCTACAACCATACCTTCTATTCCCACATTTACATCACCAACCATAACATCAACCATACAATATACCAATGACATAAACACAAGATTAGGATTTCATAATGTGAATCCTTATAGTTTTTTCACATCACCATTAACACCACCATGTTCATCACCTTTCATAAACATGCAACATAGTAACCCATTGGTTGCTCACTTTAGTTCACCTTATTCAAGAAACTCTCAAAACATGCCACCAAATGGTCAAGTGGTAAACCAACTTTTGCAAAATGTGACATCACTTCAACAATAAATCTCAATGTTGAATCAAAATCAAAATGGTAAACCTCCATAATTTTTTACATGTAATCCTTTGTCAATTACTATCTTGAAAACACCTATACCTCAAAACATTGAGATACCCCAATTTGAGAAATACAATGGTAAAGAAGATCCTAAAAAACCATATATCGACTTTTACTATATTGTGTAGTGACTTCATGTTTGAAGATAGGCTCCTAGCTAAACTCTTTCCTATATCATTGAAAGATATAACCTTGGAATGGTTTTATCATTGCCGAAAAACTCCATATATTCATTCACCCAACTTGTTAGTGCATTTATCCAAAATTTTCAAGAAAACATTGGTCCTCAAGCGATGTTAATCGACTTCGTGCATTGTAAATAAGGGCCTAAGGAAAATATAACAAACTTTATAGGATGGTATCAATTGCTTTACTCACAAATCTCCTATAGTCTTCCTGATGCTGATATTCAAAGGGTGTTTATAGGAAACTTGCAACCCAACATTCAAGACAAGATATTGTTGATGAAGTATCTGTCATTCCCACACTTATGTACAACTCTTTGTGATTATCGGCTACCAGTTAGTCAATATGAAGGAATACCTTCATCAACTCCTACTGGTCAATCTAAGACTATACTCCAAAACAATTACCCGTCACTCAAAAAGTAAAACAAAAACTTCATTAAGATAAACACTCCTCAAATTGA
This sequence comes from Sequoia sempervirens, assembly GCA_007258455.2. Classification (NCBI taxonomy): domain Eukaryota; kingdom Viridiplantae; phylum Streptophyta; class Pinopsida; order Cupressales; family Cupressaceae; genus Sequoia; species Sequoia sempervirens. Next base: position 1,276,460,456 of record VDFB02271358.1, on the reverse strand, counting down.
CAATAACATTGAAATGTAGCCACTATAAGTAACACTCCATATCAATTTCTACCAAGAGATAGACAATTCACACAATTGCATAATTATTTTCATGTGATAATATTACAATTATTAAGCAAGAACCTAAGTCAACACCCTATGATTAGGCTAGTTGGCACAAGTAAACCTTTACCACCAAATTTTAATGCAAAATCATTTTGTCAATATCACCATACACTTGGAAATAATACAAGACAATGTATGTGTCTTAAGCACCAAGTGCAAGACCTCATTGATTCTAATCAAATCCAATTAGCCAACATTAATGACAAAGGAAATAAGTCAATCTCACTACCTAGCCAAAATTGCAAATATTCACCAATCCATTACCAAGTCATTCATCCAACTTTGTGAAATGTAGTGATAATGTTGAAGAAGACGATGATATGTCTAAAATGATAAAGAAAATTGATATTCAACCTCTTAAGGATCAAACCACTTTGTTACTAGACATTGCTTTTACCCATAGTGATGCATCCATACCGGAACTTGTTGGTCCTCTTTACATCACCGGTTGTATTAATGACAAACCCACAAGGGGAATACTCATTGATCCGGTGTGTTTAGAGAATGTGATCACTGAAGAATTTTTATTTTTGCATGAACTTTACAAAGACAATTATGAGAAATCGAAAGCGTGGGTAAAAAATTATGATGGTTTTGTTTGCCCTACGATAGGTTCGATAACTCTCCCACTCAAAGTTGGACCAAAACAATTGGATGTCCCATTCACCATTATCTCAATGTCAAACCAATTTCATTTGAAGTTAAGCTATCCATGGCTACGCTCAATGAATGTGGCCCCATTGGTTATGCACAAATGCATAAGTTTCTATTTGAGAATGAAATATATAGTTTTTCATAGTGGGTACAAACCTTTAGCTTCTCGTGGAAAATTTTCATTAGATTATTTTTGGCCTCAAACCAATGAACCTGTCAAAACTCATAAAGATCAATTTTTCATAGCATATAATTTTTTTAAAGAAAAATGTATAGCAGAATTATCTCTTAGTAATATCCCACCTAAGGTTCCTCGACCCACTATGAATTGCGTGGATATTTCTCCTACCCCAAAGGTAATGGAGGAACCTAAGTCTAAACCGAGTACCCTCCCTAGATCATTGGGCATGTACATCATGATTCCAACCCCACCGTCCTACAAGAGACCTAAGGATAATTGCATACTAAACTTTGTACCTCTGAAAGAAAAACAAGTTTATGTACCTAAGAACATAGTGATCTCCCAACCCATAGTGGTCCTTTTAGTTCATCCTCTAAAGGAAGAAAAGAAACCTATGTTGGAAGATACCTTGATTAATCCTTTGAAATATGAAACTTGTGTAAGAAGAAATAGAAGTGCAAAAGATCATAAGTGTATATGTTGTGCCTTGGCTCACCAAATTGCTGAAAATAATCAAACTTTTCCTAATGACCAACCACCCATCCAAACCAACTCTGAAGAATTACCTCATGTCCACCCATCCTCATCATCACTTGAATCCACTCTGCCACTGTTGTGAAAACATGAACTTAAACCATAACTATCCCAACATAGGAAAATAATGAAAAGTGAACACCTAGATGATATTATATGCAAGCCACCTATTGTGATAAATTTGAATAATGAAGATGAAGAAGCTAAGATAGAAGAACAAGTACATAATGAATTATCTTTATTATTCTCCATATCTATATATTTCAATGGGGCCAACAATGATAATCCTCTTGAAGGGAGTAATCAACCACGTGTTGAACTTGGTGATACTCCTTGTACGAAACTTGTTGTAGTCCCTTTGGCATATTTTCTACCTTCCATTTATGATGAGAAAGATTAGGATGTAGATGTTTTGCTTTAGATCAGCTTGCATGTGTGGTACTCCTTTGTGTGTTTATTTGTGTTTGGTTTCCCGTGATGTGACCACCCATGATGTGTTTCTTAGTGTGACTTTATGTTTTTGATTTTCTTTTGGATGACCCTTGATGTTCTTGTTGGCACAAGGATACAAAGAAAAAAAATCTATCATAAAATCCATCTATTTGTATCTCCATTCTTCTATATATCATAAACACTTGTTGTTGTCTTTTTTTTTTCCTCTTGGGGATGATGCAAGGCATTAAGACACTTAGGTCTCTTTCATGTTGAATCAAAAGTTTTTTTCTCATCTCTATGTGTATTTCTTCCATCATGTTTGTAGTTCCACGAGTATCTAGGGTAATGATGTTAATTTTGAGCATAATCATATTATATATTAGCAAAGGTCTATACTGAACCTGGATTCATGGATCCCTTATGTATCATTTACTATCTTGTTATGTTGCTTTGTCTTGGGGGAAACCCCTTGTCATGAGTCAGCTATATTGGGAACATATTAGTGGAATAGGGTTTTCCAATAAGCTCCCATGGCCTTGATTTTTCATGTTGCATTTATCATCATTCTACCTTAAATCAACTGCTCACAATTGGGTTTTAACAATTACTTTAAGGTGAGGTCATGCATTCCATTATGTGCTGCAGTTTTTTCACATACCTTGGACTTTGTGATGTGTTGTCTTGGAATTTTGATCATTTTATGTGGCATCTTGTTAGATTTATTAGGATTATAACTCTTGGTATGGTTGACATGGGATCACACCTAGTGAAAATCGGTCCTCACTAGCCCTTTTGTGTTTCTCATTTTGTTACTTTCAAAAAGCTCACCTAGTGAATGTTAGACTTCACTAGCCTATGATGCTTTGGTTCATGGTTCACCTAGCAAATATCAGACTTTGTTAGTCTATGAATCATGTACACCCTAGGTATGGATCCTAGTAAGAATTATGTGTATTTTATTAGTTTGTGATTGTCATACCCTCCTTTGTATGTGTACATTGTGTTTGGATCCCATTTGCATTATTTTCACATCTTGTTTTTTTTTTTTTTGCATTGTGTGATGTGTTTCATCATCCATATTTGTCATGTTGCATTAAATTTCATACATGTGTATTCTTTTTGTCCTTATGTTGTCTTGTAATAGGATCTTGAATCTTGGGCGCTAGCACTTCCCCAATATTCAATACCATCCTATCTCTTCAATATTTGGATAATTGAACCCCTCTTGACCTATCCATACTTTAGTGTGAGTCTAAGCATAATTTCACACTCTCACTAAAGTGGGGGCTAAATGTAGTGTTGAAAATTGTCACCCTTGACAATTTCACACTAAGTTTAGCTCCCCCCTATGTGCTTGGACCTATTATGCACTTATTGCCCATTTTTATAAATATTATTGGAAAATCAAACATGTGAAATAAAAATCATGCATTTAATATTTTTCCCCAACACTTGTAATCCCTGAAAGAGGTGGATCTAGTCTAGGGAATACTATGCCCTAGACCAACTAATTTGGCTCCAAATTCAAATATGCTAGTGTCTGTAATTTATTATTTCAATTTCCAATTTCAAATTTTGTCTATCGACATTTTAGTTTTGAAAAATTAGAAAAATTACATAAAAATACCTAGTCATTTTCACAATTTTAATCCTAAGAAAGCTAGTGAATTCAATTGAGCAAGTGAAGATCCTAAAAAGCATTCAAGAGCAGTCACGAGTAGAATTATCAAGACTATTGCAGCATTTCATCATTCAAGCATTCATGTCATAGGTTATGTGAGTTTTTGTTCATGTTTATATGCCTTGTTTTTACGTGTACTAACCCTTGTATGTGATCAAATCAATTCAAGTCAAGCAACAATTGATCCTTGAAGGTGATAAGTGTGACATCAATCTACCAAGGAGATTAGATATGAGTGGTGAGTTGCAGTAAGTTTTTAATTCATTGCTTGTTTATCATTAGCCTCTATCCAACCAAGGATATAGCCTCTTTTATCATAATTTACCATTGTGGAGGTAGAAATACCAACATGGGGTTTGACTTAGACAAGACCCTATATGACACAACCCATCCCCTCTCCTTATGTGTGCAAGTTGCAGATCTGAATTGAGTCGAAGGAAGATTGAAAGATACTTTTTCATTCATGAACTTTAACCCTACAAGTTGTTAAGTCACAAAATCTGCATTTTCTCATCAACAGATGAAGTTCCAACAACAAATTCTAAAACATAGAAGCTACAGACCAAGAACCTCAAACCTATGTTTTTAGTTCCCAAAAAAAGGAGAACATTCTAGGGCGTACTACACCCTAGACTATCTAGATCTATATCAAATTTAAATCCCAGGGTCCTCTTTGTCTAGCCTCTCTATTTTTGGATCTGAATTTTTTCTTTCTATAATTAGTTTATCATAATTTGTAACATATTGCAACATTTTCATAGTTTTCATAATTAGATCATGGAATTTTAGAAACTAGTTAGTTAACAATCATAACATTCACATTTTATCATCCACATACCAAATAAACATTGGCTTAAAGCTTTGATCCACCATTCTAGCCCTCTTGAATAGGCTTGTAGCCAAGTGGTCCTTGAGGTCATATTTAATCCAATCCAAAAAAAATTGGGAAGAGGGTCTCAAATCCTTTTCCAGTCAAGCACATAACATGCACACAACCAAGTACACCATGCCATTTATTTTCTATAAGAACTACCACACCATTAGCTTTATCCACACATCATACATATAAATAAAAATTATCTTTTTCACATTCAAATCCATCACTCACACAAGAGAGCACACAACACTCAATCAAAAGACAAATAATTAACATTAATTTTTCTCAAAGATATTTCATAGTCATACCATCCAAAGTAGACACAAAAGCACAATAATACCACACAAGAATCACTCCACATTCACACAAAGTAAGAATCATAACATCAAAAAGGAATCACACAAGAATGTAACTTCTTGAAACTCAAGGGTCTACCAAACCCTCAAAAACAAGCCTTCCTCAAACATATCACAAAAGGAGACAACCCATGCAATAACACCAATTGCCTAAAATACATGAAAACACACTAAGGCTCTTACATGCTCATACATAATGAGAAACACATAGGGTATCTTTCCTTGACAAGTGTGGTAAGGCCTAGGAGTCATCATTCCTCTATGAAACTACAAGGGTTAATTCATGTCAATCCTTTTAAAACATCACACTAAGGAACACAAGGCATAAAATCAATCAATTGTCTCATGACAAGAATCACTTGAGCAACCACACATCAAGCACAAAAAAAATGAAATTACATAAACTAGGGATCCCAATGCTGCAACATGGGATCTAATACCAAATGGAATTCCCCAATCCATACACCTAGAACATTATTGAAAAAAATAGACCAATAAAATTTTTGTGATATAAAATTGACATTAAGAAATCCACTCCACACAAAAAATACATGATAAAGTATCATAACAACCTAAGACAACACACTTGGCACACACACCAAGGTCTAAGGCATGGTAACACAAGTGGAAGAATCAAACACCATGGTTGAAAATAAAAATGAGGCGGAGGCAAGTCAATATTCCCAAAACCATTAGAAAATCCTCCACTACTCTCTACCCAACCACCCTCTAAATCCTACTAGGCCACAACACATAGAAAATTTATTGAAAAAGGCTTATCCTTTTTATTAGAGGTCATTGGAATTTCTTGACCCCTAAAAATAATTAGGATGTCCCCAAGTTTGATACCCATAGTATCAAGCTTTGCTAGGGACCAAACCTAAGTATCCAATTTCATCATGGTCAGATACTTAACACTAGTATCAAACTTCACTTAAGTATGATACACAATGAGTGACATCATACTTCAATATTTTTTTTTCCCTAAATACTAGTATCAAACTTCTTTGAAGTTGATATCCAAGATGCTAGTATAACACTTCACTTAAGTCCAATACCCAAGAGGTTGATATTAGATTTCAATGAAGTTTGATACCCAAGAGGCTAGTATCAAACTTCCCTAAATTTTGATACCCAAACAACATGGTATCAAACTTCACTAAAGATTGATACCCCAAAAATAGAGGTATACAAAACTTTTAAAGCACAAATATCAAACTTCTCAAAAGTCTAATACACCAACCATAGAGCATAGAAAAAATATAAGGCTTAGGAAAGCCTTGGTATCAAAATTATCATAAGTTTGATACCCTGAAACAATATATAGAAAAATCCTAAGGAAAAGACACTCGATGGGCTCAACTATCACACTTAATGAGGCATAACTTCCTTGAATCATGAGCTATTATGAAAGGGCTCAAGGAAAAATTTCAATGGATTATGAATGCTACAATTTCCAAATGAGAGTCTTTCCAAAGGATTTGATCCCAAGAAGCATAGCACAAGGCTACACTAGCTCCTTAACATATGTAAGGAACTACAAGAAAAACAAGAGAAAATAGCTATGAAAAGCCAAGCCTTTTCCACAACATGGTTGAGATGGGCTTAAGAAAACAAATGGGAAACTCATCCATTATGATAATGTAATATATATTTCCACATTAACATATAATTAAAACATATAATAATTTAATCCAAACATGCCCAATTATTACAATTCAAGGTTACAAATAGGAAAACACCCTTGAAATAAAAGGTGTGGAAAAATATCAAATGATTATAATAAACCATTATGTTTAAAGGATTACATTAAAAACATAGAAAAAAAATAGCCCACATAACAAAATATATAAAGCCATAACTATGCAATAATTACAAAGGTTTCTAAAACCCTACTTACTATCATGACCCTCTCTTAGATAAAATAATAGTGGTCCCAAATATAAGTTACCATAAGTTTCTAGGTTCACAAAATGTGGTTGAGTGAAATAGAGGTTTCACAAGCATATAAATGATTTTTAGAATGTGATTGTTGGTGTCCAACAACCATAGATCAAACCTAAGTCAAGAAAACCAATTATTTGATGGTAGCGACTAAGGAAAGAATTATTTAATTATCATGTAACTTGAAAAAATAGTAACATTAAACAATTTTTTTGATAAATAGGAAAAAAGCATTTTGAAGGGACCTGAAACCCTTTAACAACACAAGTTTCTCTATCAGATAAACACACAACCATCCAACAACAAAACAACATCAAACTAAAAGCAACTAAAAGCAACTATTTCATATAAATTTAAGGTTGTCCACCACCTCTAGTTCCTAGTTGTAGTGTTGATTCACCAGGGTCAACAAATCATCATTTTCTTCTTTGAATGATTTTTTCTTACTCCCATGGGTTTGAGCATTGGTTTCTTTCTCACCCTCTAGCAATAATTGTTTACCTTAAATTTCTTTTATTGCATGTTCCTTCATTTTGTTGTTGCTAGTGTTCACACCCGTCGTCTGCTCCTCTTTTAGCTCCTTTAATTTCTCCATAAGGATCTTTAGTGCTTCCGCACTATTCTTGATTGAATATTAACTAATTTTGAGGAGATTCGTAATGTTTTGTTTTAATCTCTTGAATCATTTTTCTAAGTCTTGCATGTGGTTTTCATAATCCATTTTTAGCTCACTGATGGAGTCTTCGACAACCACAACTGCTACGCCCTTAATATTATTGTACATCGGGTTATGAATAGTCGGCTTGTGGCTATATTAACTCTCTATTAGGTCATATTATCATTAGTATATTGTTATTTAGTTGTTTAGGTCGGCCTAAGTCTTATATAGGTGTGTCTAAGTCGGCCTAGGTGATATCCTTGGCATAAATAGGTATATATAGGAGGTTGTGAGTCTTATTTCATCATCAAGTTGTGAAGTGTGTTCTCATTAGAGATATTTGGAGGTTTGCCCCCTCGAAGTGGCTTGTTATTCTCAGTTATTATCAAGTATTTGCAGCATATTTCATATCATATTCTTCTATTGTGCAAGTTATTTCATAACAAGTGGTATCAGCATGATCTTGGCACCATAGAGGCAAGGTTTTTCTCAAATTTGAGGCGATTTTGGGAAGAGCATATCTTTCATATTTTGGCGAATTTTTTTCTAATTTTTAAAGGGTTTTTGAAGAACATATTGAAGAAGCTACAGTCCAGATTTCAGAAGAATTGGAGCAGAATTAAGCGAATTATTACAGAATTAGGGTTTCTACACTATTTTTTTGGAATCTACATATCTCACACATCTTGTTGAATTGGAGTCTGATTTTTATTGGGTTTTTGAAGACATACTAAAGGGGATTGCAGTAAAAATTTGAGAGAATTTAAGTTTCATTTGTGTGATTTATTTCAACATCAGTGGTTTCCATCATGACGGGGCCTGCAACAAGGGGTAAAAAGAATGCTGTCACTCCGGGGAAGACTCCTGATAAGGATGGTGAAACAATTGAGGATATTACTCATAATGAAGAAATCAATAAGGTCAAGGAAGAAATTTCCTCAATTAAGATGGATATGTCAGACCTAAGAGGAGATATGTCGGACCTAAGAGGAGATATGTCGGACATGCGAAACATGTTAAGCACCTACATAGTTGAATCAAGAAAGGAGTTCGCAAGCGACCAAGGTGAGAATTCTAGGTCAGCTACTACTGACACAAGCTTTAGTACTCCTATGGGATCTAGAAATTTATTTCCAAAGGTGGATATGCGCAAGTTTGATGGTAAGGATCCTCTAACATGGATAAACCAAATGGAGAATTTTTTTGAAGTACACCAAATCCCAAATGGACAAAAGGTCATGATGGCTTCCTTATATTTAGAACCAGATCAATTCATTTGGTATCGTTGGCTTTGCACTCATCGAGGTAAAAAGGGGCTCACCGTCTCATGGTCAATTTTTACAGAGGAACTCCAAGCACATAGCAATAGCGCCACAGTATTAACTTCTTCAGCCAGCTAGCTAAACTTCAACAAACAGGATCAGTTAAGGATTATATTCAGCAATTCCAAAATCTATCCTTAAGGGTGGATTCAATTACTGAGGAAAACTTGAATGATTTATTCTTGGGTGGTCTCAAGGATCACATTCAACATGAGGTACGCATGTTTAGCCCTAGATCCATAAATGAGTCTTTTATCTTAGCACGTAGGGTAGAGGAGAAATATTTGATTCCTAAGAAGCAAGGGGCTAATGTGACAAGAGAGAAAGGATATTCAACACAACCTACTAAGTTGACTCCACAACAAATTGAGGAGAAAAGAGCAAAAGGCTTGTGTTTCAATTGTGATAGCAAATATAGTCGAGGATATAAATGTAGTGAAAAGAAATTATTTTATATTGAAGGTCCCAATGAGGAAGAAGAGGAGGAAACCATACTAGAAGATGAAAGGGAGTCAAATGAGGAATCACATGATTCTCAACCAATCATTTCTTGTCATGCACTCTCAGGTTTCAGTGCTCCACAAACTCTCAAAGTGGTGGGGTTCCTAAAGAAGCAGAAGGTAACAAAGAGTTGACTGACCTGTAGTACCTATAATTTCAATCAACAAAAGTTAGCTACTGCCTAAATTGTTTGCTATATCCAAATTGTAGTTTCAAAGTTTTGATTGGCAGATGGGGGCACATTAGTTGTCTGTGTGGGCCAGTATTGGAATTATCTATGGAGATTATCAAATTTGATACCCCAATGTATGCGATATCCATGGGTGCAGCAGACATTGTTTTGGGAGTACAATGGCTTACTACATTAGGAACAATTGAGATGAACTTCCAAGAACTATTCATGAGATTTCAATCAAATGGAAGGCTAGTAGAGCTAAAGGGGTTGAAGGAAAAATCTCCACAAATGGTAAGCTCTCATCAGATGCAAAAGTTGCTTAAGAAAGGAGTGGATGGATTTGTGGCCCAACTATGTTCATTAGAAGTCTCTCAATCTATTACTCCCACTCATCCAGATTTGCAAGCTATAATTGATCGTCACTCAGTTGTTCTTGGAGATATGCCTAAAGGACTTCCTCCTAAGAGGGATCATGATCATGCCATATAGTTAGTCCCAGGGAGCCAACCACCGAACATTAGGGCCTGTTGCATCCACACACATGCATGAGTGAGATAGAAAATTTGTTGAAGAGATGCTAGAGGTGTGGAACTAGGCATAGCCAGGTGTTTACCCTCACCGTGATGGTAATGAAGAAGGATGATACTTCAAGACGTGTCCAGATGAGTAGGGTGCTCAATATGTACACTATTAAAGATAAGTTTCCAATCTACTTGGCTGATGATTTACTAGATGAACTAAAAGGAGCTATGTTTTTACCAAGTTAGATCTTAGATTTGGTTATCACCAAATTCGGATTAAGGAGGAAGATATTTGTAAGACAACATTTCGGACTCATGAGGGTCATTATGAATTTTTGGTGATGCCATTTGGTCTTACCAATGCACCATCTATATTCCAAAGTTTGATGAATTCCATTTTTAAGAAGTTCTTGAGAAAGTTTGTGTTAGTATTCTTTGATGATATATTGTTTTATAGCAAGACTTCGGAAGAACATTTGCAACATGTGGATCAAGCATTACAAATACTTAAAGATCATAAACTCTATGCTAAGCCATCCAAGTGTGCTTTTGGTCTTATAGAGGTGGAGTATTTGGGACACATAGTTTCACATGAAGGAGTAAAGGTGGACCCTAACAAAATTAAGGCTATCATGGAACGGCCTATTCCTAAAACCATTAAGAAAACTGAGAGGATTCTTGGGATTGACAAGGTACTATAGAAGATTTGTGAAGAATTATGGTAGTATAGCAGCACCTCTCACTACTCTATTGAAGAAGGATTCCTTTCATTGGAACAAGTCTGCCAATACAACATTTGAGAGATTGAAGGAGGCTATGTGTACAACTCCAGTACTTGCCACTCCTGACTTCACCAAGGAATTCATTGTGAATGATGCTTCCGAAATGGATAGAGCAAAGGTTTATGCAAGAATGGCCTCAATTGCTTTTGAGAGTCGTCAATTAAAGGGTAAGAATCTACTAAACCTATTTATGAGAAGGTAATGCTAGCAATACTCCATGCAGTGAAACAATGGCAGCCTTATCTATTGGGTAGACATTTCAAGGTTAAGACAGATCATGATAGCCTAAAATATTTTTTGGAACAATGACTATCTTCTGAAGAGCAACAAAAATGGGTCACTAAGATGTTAGGATATGACTTTGAGATTGTATATAAGAAAGGGAAAGAAAATATTGTCGCAGATGCACTATCAAGGAAGGATGAGAAAGATGAAGCCTTATTGTGTGCCCTTTCAATATTACAAGCAAATTGGGTGGAGGAAGCCAAAGCAGAGTGGCAAAATGATGTTGCAACAAGTAAACTCATCGAGCAATTAAAAAGTGATCCTAGTAGTTCAGATAAGTTTTGTTGGAAGGGAGATACTCTTTGGTATAAAGAGCGTTTGTATCTCTGCAAGAATTCCAGCCTTAAAATCACGATTCTTACAGAATTGCATGAGTCTCCGCGGTCATTCAGATTTTGTAGAAGACATATCATCGAAGTCAAGCAAGATTTCTTTTGGGAAGGGCTAAAAGGGTGATGTTCAAAAATTTGTGGCTGAATGTTTGGTGTGTCAGCGCATAAAGGAGACACTAAGACAATCTTCGTGGCCCTCTTTGCAACCTTTATCTATTCCTAGCCAGTGTTGGGAAGAGGTATCCATGGACTTCATCACAGGGCTTCCCAAATCTAAAGGTCATAATGTCATCATGGTGGTAGTTGATCGACTCACTAAATATGCACATTTCATTGCATTAGCACATCCTTTTGATGTTAGTGCAAGTATGTTTCTTTTGTATAAATATCCAAAAGCTACATGGTACACCTAAAGTTATTGTTAGTGATCGTGGATCCTATCTTTCACTAGTCATGGAAAGATTTATTCTCATGTTTGGGTACTCAATTGGCTCTTTAGCTCTTCATACCACCCTCAGATGGGAAACAGAGGTTGTTAATACAAGTGTTTGAAGGATATCTACTGTTTCCCCACTTCAGAGAAACAGCCCCGCTGGGTAGATTAGCTACCACTTCATGAATGGTGGTATAACACTTCTTTTCATAGCTCATCAAAAATGTCTCCATTTTTGGCACTTATGGATATCATCCTCCTTCCATCACACATCATCAATTAAGGTGTCCCCAAGAGTTTAGGCAGTAGAAGACCACTTGATTCATCAACAACAAGTAATTTTAGGACTCAAGGAGAATTTAGCCATGGCACAAAATCTAATGAAACAACAGGCAGACCAACATCGTAGTGAAAGAAGTTTTGAAGTTGGGGATTGGGTCTTCTTGTGATTGCAGCCTTATAAGAAAATCTCACTAAATCGGCAAAGAAAGAATAATAAGTTGTCGCCAAATTATTATGGTCCATACCAAATCATGCAGAAGATCGGTAGTGTTGCCTACAAGCTTGAGTTGCCACCTACAACAAATATACATCTAGTTTTTCATGTTTCCTATTTGAAGAAGGTAATTGGGCATAATATTCCACTCAAACAACACTTCCTCGAAATGGATGAAGAAGGGAGAATGATTTTGGAACCGAGTGCATTCACAAACACGCACAAAAAGCCGAGGAATAGAACTATCACCTAGTATCTCATCCAATGGAAGAATTTGTACGCTTGAAGATGCCATACGGGAAGATGAGGAGTTTCATTCAAAAGTTTTAAACTTTGATTAGCATTGAGGACAATGCTTCTTTGAAGAAGGGGGGCATGCTACGCCCTTAATATTATTGTACATCTAGTTATGAATAGTCAGCTTGTGGTTATCTTAACTCTCTATTAATCATATTATCATTAGTATATTGTTATTTAGTTGTTTAGGTCACCTAAGTCTTATATAGGTGTGTCTAAGTCGGCCTAGGTGATATCCTTGGCATAAATAGGTATATATAGAGGCTGTGAGTCTTATTTCATCATCAAGTTGTGAAGTGTGTTCTCATTAGAGATATTTGGAGGTTTGCCCCCTCGAAGTGGCTTGTTATTCTCAGTTATTATCAAGTATTTGCAGCATATTTCATATCATATTCTTCTATTGTGCAAGTTATTTCATAACAACAACTTTGTTCTTTAATTCCCAAAATGAGATTGACCACTCTCCTCATTTGTAGCCTTTTCCTACAACTTGCATACTTTAACATTAACTTTATTTATTTCCAAAAAGAAACCATTTGGCTAGTCTAAAGTTACTTGTCACTCCTTCTCGAGCAAGCCCTATAATGTCATATATTTCCTCCCTTTCAACATGTAGATATGAGAAATATTCTGAGAGAGGGTGAATATTTGTAGCATTTGTAGTGTCCTTGGCCCGACCTTTCAGAGGAGAGTGGCCATTGTCAATCTAGCATCATCTTTATCTTGAAATGTCTCCTCACCAAATTTCTCCTTACCCTTACCACCTTCAACCCCATGAGAAGTAGAAGGTTGTTTTCCCCTCCTTTGATCTTTGCATCCCACCTCCTCATCACCTATTTGGGAACCTCTAGACCATGAGATCACCTTCTCAGATATCTTTTTGGGAGGATTTTTTTTGAAGAAGCCTTCCTTTTCCTTTGCACATCTACGTCGAAAGGGGATGAAGATAAAACTTCCACAAAGTTGGCCCCAACTTTTTTTTCCTGTCACTCGTTATCTTCATCTTCTTCAGGGGAATCCAAACTCGTAATAGAATACTCCAAAACTTTAGTGTTATGCTTCTTATTATCACTACCCTTACCTTCTAGTGGCTTCATTTGGATCTAGGATTTGACATATTCCATAATCAACAAAACCGAGCCCTTATGCAACACCAAAAGCTTTAAATATTTTACATGTTCTTTCACTGAGGCATCTAAGGAGGAAAAAAGATAAAACAAAAAGGAAACAAGGAGTTTATGTGTAAAATGATTAAGGAAATTGAAGTGAACTCCAAGGATTGCAGTGTACCTGCCTTCAAGAGTGACATAGAACATAATCACCTCAGCTATCTTGGCCCAAATGGGCTTGATGGATAGCCAATCATATCCCTAGGAGGATAACTTCACCAAATTATCTCTCTCATTTCCTTTAAAAAAGTGATTCAAAGCCTCCTCATTAGCTTTTCTATCTTTGAAGAATTTATGAAAATGCATTTGAAGCCCAAAGATCTATGCAATAACTTCCTCCTAAATGATGAACTCAAGCCCATTCACCATCATTGATTTATTTCTCCACCCTTTGATGAATATTTTGGACGCTTTAGGGTCAAATACATGAAGCTTCTCCAAAAGGGGGTGAGCCCCCCTTCCTCTAAGATACGCCAAACCTTGGGCTTCCTTCTAATCCCATTGTAAGAGAGTGAATCGACACAACTGCAATCACCACCCATCTTCACATAACTATTCTTGAAATTAAATCTCTAGAAACTTCCTAATCTCCAAATAGAAATCAAGAAAAATACCCATTTTTACCCATAAAATGTGCAAGGAAAAAGCTAGTCATTAAAATCACGTCTCATCTCGCCTTAGTTTTTCGTGCTTAGCGTCATTATTTAGTATGGAAAGGGCATCGAAGGGTACTATCAAATACCCTTCCCATGATTTAATGGACTAGCTTCTAACTCCTTTGTTGGCAAAGAAATCAGCTAACATATTGCCTTCACAGAAGATATGAGATATTTTAACCTCATTAAAGGAATTAATCATACCTATGGCGTCATGAATTGTTGACTCCATCATCCAACTTGGAGGATGAAGTTTAAGAAAACACCTAATGATATTGAGTGAGTCCCCTTCAATCTAAACCTTCTTAAAACCTTTGTCAAATGTCAATTTAATGCCATTATAAGCGGCCTCAACTTCGACTAGAAGTGATTAGTTTGGTTTCCCAATGGGAGTACCATATTAAACAATGTTATTACCTTCCATAAAGTTAAACAAATATAAACCATAATTAAACAAAGAGAGGTAAATAAATAAACAATATAAACAATGATTTATTTTTAGCATTCTATTTAAAAGAATTATCTCTTAAAGACTGGTTGTAAACACCATAGTAATGACAAGAAAGGGAAGTCATAGGAAGTTAAGGGTGCAATATAGAGCCAATCAAGGGTGATGCTAGGAGTAGTGCATGAAATTAATTATCATTCAACTCTTCTTAGTGTATTCAATCAAAGCTCTACGTAGGGTACAACAGAGGGAATTTGATTACAAAATGGGGATAAATAGGTAGAAGAGGGGGGCGGGATTCCATATATCATTTTGGGGAGTTCGATTAGTAAGTCAAGCTTTATTAGAAAAGAGAAGGGGTGGAATGGAGATGGAAGCAGTCCAACCTGCATTTTAGGAGAGATTATGAAGGAGATGGAAAAAGGGCATGATCAGTGTGGGAAATTGACTTTTTTGGCATCTCTTAAGTAACCTAGTCTACATGACTCCAAAATGCAATGATAAAGAGAAAGAGAAATAAACATATCAGCTAAATCTTGGGTTTACTCCATGACCATAATGGATAAAGGGAAGATTCTTTAGGAAGCAAAGAGTTCATACATGTTGATATCAGTGAATACATAATCTCTCTTGATGCTAATGATCTAGACCAAAAAAGTCAAGTGTATGTAGCGAAATTGAGGTATGTATCCAAATTAATTAGCAACTTTTATATTAACAATATGTATGATTTAAATTTTATTCAAACCTAATGATTCTTGCAACAAAATTTACAAGTACCTATTAGAAAATTATTCTTTTGTATTAATTCCTAAGATATTTATAGGAAAGAGATTAAGTTGTCTCAATGTGGAACTGTTCTCGATGAAATTATTTGATTGAATATTTCTAAAGCCTTTTAAAAAAAAATCCATTTTCGTGCGTACATCAATCGCAGTTGCTGGAAGATTCTAAAGCCTTTTCAACCAATCCATTTTGTGCATATCATGTAGTGATTGGAAACTGCTAAACCACTTTTCTTGAGGCATTTTTTCAAACAATTCGCGAGCCTAGTATGTGATTTCACATTTTCCGTGTATGGCTACTAGAGCAGTTGTGACTATAGTATCTGATATGATACTATTCTTTATGTTTGGTGGATGTCCTTATCCAGTTCCAAAATTTGCATTTGGCATAGGTTGCGTGGATGTTTGTCAAGGTTGTAGAGTTTGAGTTTACACCCACCTATTGCATTTTCTGGAAAGATATAGGCTGGTGGGTTGTTGGGTTGAATCGTGGGGATACCTCGTCAACAAAAAAAAAAACAAAAAAAAAGACTTTCTATAACCTTTATCTACTGATCTAACTCTTTATTCATATTCTGCAATTATGACGTCCCATGAGACCACATTTCTTCGAAGCATTGTGTCAAACAGTTCATGTGCTTTATCTACACTTGTACATTTTACATGCATTCCATGAGATAATGTCTCCTTGAGCTATTGTGTCGAACAGTTCATGCACCTTGTCTGTGCTTCCAAATTTTGCATACTTGTTTTCAAGCATTCACACTTCAATTGTTGACATATCTCTATATCCTTTTTCCTTTGATGTATGACCACCATAGTATGCTTTTAGTTGGGTGGGCTGGTCGAGGTTAAGGAGTTCGGTTTTACAACCCCAATTACATTTACATGAAAGTTTCTGAAGCCTTTTAATAATCCAATTCAAGCAGATCTGTCTATAATCGTAGTCCATGAGACCACATTTCTTTGAGGCATTATGTTGAACAGTTTGGGAGCCTTATATCTACGTCCTCATTTTGAATGCATGTCTACCAGAACGGTTGCAATTACAAGTTCCTCTATCGTTTACACTTGGTGGACGTTCCAAACTTCCATTTGGTATTTGGCTCTACACCCACCGATTTCTATTGCTTATAAGTTTCTGAAGTCTATTCAACAAGTTCATTATGTGCAAATTTCTAGAACTGGAGTTGCAGGTTTAAAGAAAACCTGAGAAGTGAATTTTAGTTTAAAATCGACTATGTTCTAAGTCTTCACAAGGGGCATATTTGTATGTCCCATTGTGTTGTAATCGTCTATGTTTAAACCTGAATTTACCCTTACAATGCTAGTGGTTAAGAACGAAACATCTACAGCTAGACAAGCATTATCTTTCACAACGAAGTAGTTGATACTTATAGAAAATGTTCCAGTTGTAAGGAGTAATTCTTATTGATGAGAACTAGTTACCAACAGAGAAGAGTGATCCAAAATAATAGATTAGTCATCAGCAAACATGATTAGATGAGTAGTTTATACAAAGTGATTCTAAATAAATGCTATTGAATTTATTGAGTCAAGTTGATCAACCATTATGCTAATTAGTCATATCAATATAGTGAAAGAATGATCATATGTAATTCCATGATCTTTATCCAATATCAATTATTGACAATATTTAGAGAACACATGAACAAAAGGTGGTAAATACACGTGCGCGCGCACACACACACACATAATCAAGCATGATTAGATGAGTAGTTGATATTAAGTCTCAATTTAAACAAATGTTATTGAATTTACTAAGTCAAGTTGATCAACCATTATACTCACTAGTTATGTCAATATAGTGAAAGAATGATCACACACAATTCTCTCATCTTTACCCAATATCAATTATTGACAATTATTTAGAGAACAGATGAGCAAAAAGTGGTACACTGATATATATGGCATCAGGGAAATTCAGCGCCGAAAAATTCACCGCCGGAAAATTCACCACCGACAATTCACCGCAAGAAAATTCACCGCCATGAAAAATTAATCATAAACTTTTAATCCGATGAATTTTCTGCGGCGGTGAATTTGTCATGATGGTGAATTTTCCTAGAGCTGATATGTATTTAGAGAACAGATGAACAAAAGGTGGTAAACAGACGTGCGCGCGTGCACGCACACACACACACACAATCAAGCATGATTAGATGAGCAGTTGATAGTAAGTCTCAATTTAAACAAATGTTATTGAATTTACTAAGTGAAGTTGATCAACCATTATACTCACTAGTTATGTCAATATAGTGAAAGAATGATCACACACAATTCTCTCATCTTTACCCAATATCAATTATTGACAATTATTTAGAGAGCAGATGAGCAAAAAGTGGTACACTGATATATATGGCATCAGGGAAATTCAGCGCCGAAAAATTCACCGCCGGAAAATTCACCACTGACAATTCACCGCAAGAAAATTCACCGCCATGAAAAATTAATCGTAAACTTTTAATGCGATGAATTTTCTGCGGCGTGAATTTGTCATGATGGTGAATTTTCCTAGAGCCGAGATATACACATACATACATATATCGTATATATATATATATATATATGTATATATATATAGATATGTATATATATATAGATATGTATATATATACATACATATATATATATATATAAAATTTACATATATGTATATACATATGCATGTATATATACATGTAAATACACACACACACACACACACACACACACACATATATATATATATATATATTAATGTTATATATATATATATAGAACACATTAACTACCAAGCTCTCAACATGTCTTTATGAAATTATTGACTTCAATTGCAACAGTTCACAAATTTATATCACTAAATCTACAACACAATTTTTGTTTACTACATTGAATGATTGTAATTGTTTAGATACTAGTGAAGTCCTTGTGCTTAGTTAGCTTAGAACATTGCTTTGTCCTAATTATTTGTACAAATAGGCTCTTTTGAACTGCAAGTTGAAGTCACCTACATCACTTTTGTCCATCTAAACTCCAATCCCAACATATCTGTGTAAGAAGAATAGTATTCACATTTATACTCTAATTTATATCTATCTATGCAAATAATTATATAAAAGAAATTTGAACTTAAATTATTCAAGACCAACATGGCCCAATGTACCTAAGTACCATTGGTAGTATCAATTTTTTCAAAATGATGTACTTTGTAGTTTAATTTATACATATAGTTATGGATTGTATTGAATTATAGATTTTGGTCTTAGTTTCAATTGAACCCCTCCACCCTTCTTTGGTTAACAATGTAGATTTGTTATGGTTAATAGGTTAATATCTAGCCATGTAAACATGATGAATAATAAATTTCATATATTATAAAAAAGAATATATTAGTAACTTGAGTATAGTATTCAAGGTAATTAGAATAAATTATCAAAGAAAATAACGTCATGTTAAAAATATGATAGGCTATCCATTTTATATCTTCAAAAATATCTATGCTTTCCTTTTATCATGGATAGTCTTTAATACTTTTGGATTGAATTATTAAAAATAATGATTTGATAGTTAGTTACATTAATGTGATATTTACTAGGATTGAATAGTTTAGCACCGATTTGAATATTTTCTTGCATTTTTTAGTCATTAACGTGTTATCCATAAGTATTGCATAAAGTTGTCTACTAAGTTTCTATTAGTTTAGTGTACATTAATTATTAGTTATACACACGTTGCAAGTTATCATTTTATTAAAATATTATCATTTGAAAATAAACTTAGTTATCAATTTTTGTCTAATTGATTATAATTTTAACTATTATAATGTATTACCATTTAAAATGATCCTACTTATCATTCTCATTAAACTATTATAATTTACCTCTAATTAACAAGTTTCTATCTTTCTTGTAGCTTGTCTATTGTTTTTGTTTTCTCTAGTGTTGTTTTGTTGGGCTTGTGTTCCCTTCTGTTGTCTTTTTATTATGTTTAAGTTGTTAATATTTTGAACTTATGGGATCAGGGCCCTTTCCTTACTTATTTAATCAAAAACATTTTTTTGTCATTTGAATTAGTCTTAGCAACCACTTTCATTTAATTTCTCTCATTTTAAACCTAGATATATCAAGTTGTTGTCATTGAGATAGTCTTGGTTATTATTTTTGGAAAGGTTACTATTGATTGAGAGTATTAGGTTATTGTTCTCTTTTCTTTATTACATTAGACACCAATACATCATTTGATACTGAAGTTCAAAGAATTTTTGTCTAATTAGCCATTATTATCACATCCTTAGATAGAAATTAGTGAATTCAAATAGGTCTTGGTGATGTTTATTAGTAAACAAAAATTATTAAATTATTATTTTTTCTTAATACTTGAAGAGGAACATTTAATTAACTAATTGGTATATAAAATGTTGTAATTTACTAATGAGTGTGAGTTTCATATATTACTTTAGTGGGTGGTAAGATTTCATAAGTGTTGTAGAATTATATATTCAGTAGATTCATAGTAATGGTAAGTATAATTTCTTCATTGATAATGTAACTATCCTAGTAAATTGAACTAGTTATATAGTCAGTTATGATAACTCAATTAGATTTTGTAAGGAAATCTTGAACTAATTGAATTTAAGATGTATTGATAAAAGTAATTTTCTTAGGAGTTGGTTATTAAATACCCAATAAACTAAACCAATAAATTTTTGAGTGATAAAGAAAATCAAACTTAGGTTTAGGTAAAAATATAAATATTCACAATCAAACTCAACATCAAACACTTCTCTAGAGTGTGTTTGTTAAAAAACTTCTTAACTAGGTTTTCGTGCTTGTTTCACCTGAGTGGGTAGTAGTTGATAAATAATTGTTTGGGGAACTAGACCCCATAAAGGTTTGTGTACCCACTTACATAGTTACATGAAACATAACTTATAAAATAGAAATACATATGTACTCCTTGATCTCATTTGGAACTAGTGTATGTATGCATAGTCTAGTCAATGGAGATTTCCAGTACACATGAAATTGAGTGTGAGGTTAGGGAGTTCCATGAAAGGTTATGTCAACTTAATTATTAATATAGGATTAATTACTCAACATAAAAATTTGATTTGGAGGAAGGGGTGGTAAAATCTCTAACATAAATAATAAGATAA
This sequence comes from Sequoia sempervirens, assembly GCA_007258455.2. Classification (NCBI taxonomy): domain Eukaryota; kingdom Viridiplantae; phylum Streptophyta; class Pinopsida; order Cupressales; family Cupressaceae; genus Sequoia; species Sequoia sempervirens. The sequence continues at coordinate 1,276,439,671 of VDFB02271358.1, read as the reverse complement.
AATATATTATTTGTATGCTTAGAAGAATCCAGTGGATGGATTGCTTAACTCCCTGAGGCTTTAGGCTAAATTCTAAGGAAAGTTTCAAACCTTTGCTTTATATATTTATACTCCTCAAGATGGTTATCTCAGTGCACTCCTAATAGGGGGTGTAGTATTTAGAGAGTGACTCAAGACTCAAATGGTCTCGATGAGTTTAAGTCTTTGGGAAGAGTGTATGCCTATCCTTTATGGATAACTTCCTACTATATTTGGGTAGATGTCTATCCTAGATAGATATGTGTGCTTATCCTGTATAGATGGATGTGTGTCTTGTATGGACATATGCCTATTATGTCGCAATAGATTCCTATCCTAGATAAACAAAAGCCTATCCCATACAGATAGAAGTATCTGAGTATACAAATGAATGAACACCTAATAACTTAATTTAAAAAAATTAAGAAAAAAAATAGTGGTATTTTTTAGTATAATAGATGGGTTATTACAATTAGCCATTACTAAGTTCATTAAATTATTACAAGATGGAGGCTACTTCTCAATATGCAAGGATCATAGTCCAATACATGAATAGGAAAAATAAAATTATTAAATTTATATGAGAGGATTCAAATTTCCTTAAATATACATTTACATAATTTTATAAAAATGATAAAACTAAGCAAGGAGAGAAGCTCCAATTGAATACCAAATCTCCTCCAAGAAGAAACCTCCAATAACTATGATCCCTAATGGTGTTTTTCATGTCATCCAACCATCTAGTACCCTTATATCCACCCCACCATGCTAGGAGATTGTCATTTGGGCACAAACACAACACCCACACAAAAGAAGGGAGCATGGATCACAAACACACCAATCAAGAGGCACAACCAACACATCTTACATATTTCATTCAATAAGATAAATCATCATATAATTCATGCCATCAAGAATGATCGACATGAAAGCATAGAGGCTAGCAAGCATGATCCACATAATATGCATAACAAGGCAACAAGCATGATCAACATCAAGTATATAACATGCACAAAACTAGGTACACCATGCCATTTTCTTTTATATAAGAATTGCCACACCATTACATTTCTCCACATATCATACATATGAATAAAAATATATCCTTTTCACATTCAAATGCATCGCTAAATGAAAAATATTTGATAAGCTTTAATTTCGTTGTGACAGATGGGTATAATCTACCTTGCAAGGAGAAAAACCGGAAGTTGGACATAACCTTTGGAGATCATAAGCTTTGTGATGATTTATATGTTATTGGTCTAGGTGATATTGATGTGATTTTTGGTTTGTAGTGGCTACATTCACTAGATGAGTACTCTACAAACTACCAAATGATGGAACTCAAATTCAAATCTGATGGGAAGGATGTGGTACTAAAAGGAATGGAAAATGGGGCTCCACGAGTAGTCTCAGCTAGGAGAATGGAGAGGATATTCTAAAAGCTCCAAGTCACTTGGGCTACCAACTATTTAGTAATCTCAAAAGAGTCTTCTAAAGGTAATAATAGTCAAGTTCAAGTTGATATACAAAATATTTTGGATAAGCATAGTTTGGTATTCAATGATATACCTCCTATATTACCACTGAATAGAGGTTTCCAACACATCATAGAACTTGAACCCAGATCCAAGCTAGTCATGACCACCCCTTACCACCATCCCAAGATGTATAAGGAGGATATAGAGAAATAAATTAGGGAACTTATGGATATGGGGTACATTAGACTAAGTTACAACCCCTTTGCATCTTCTACATGGTGTTGGTAAAAAAGAAGGATAAAACTTTGCAAATGTGTATAGACTATAGAGCACCAAATAAGAAGACCATAAAGAAAAGATACCCGATATTACAGATAGATGAAATAATTGATGAAGTGCACATTGTTGTGTACTCAAATATTGACTTGAGGTTCGAATACCATTAGATCCGCATGAGAGAAGATGTTCAGAAATCTACTTTTTGGTGTCATTATGGGCATTTTTTAGTTTTTGGTTATTCCCTTTGGCCTCACTAATGCTCTGGAAATCTTCCAATAATGCATGAATCCTGTATTTGGTAAGCACCTAAGGAAGTTTGTGCTCATTTTCTTTGATGATATTTTGGTTTATAGCATGACATGGGAAGAACATTTGAAGCACCTAGACATAGTTTTGGGAATACTAGAACAACACTCTCTCTTTGCAAAAATGTCCAAATGTGAGTGGGTTAACATATATATCATATTTGAGGCATTTCCTAAGTTCCAAAGGAGTTTAGGTTGATTAGAAAAAGATCCAAGCTATTCTAGATTGGCCAGCCCTTACCAATTTGTCTCAATTGAGAGGGTTGTTTGGATTGTGTAGCTAGTGCCTAAGGTTTGTCAAAGGTTTTTTTTAGCTTGTGACACCCCTCACCAACTTGACCAAGGTAGGATCCTTTGAATGGATGAAGGAAGCACAAACAACCTTTGAAAACCTGAAAGAGGTAATGAGTTCTTGTCTGGTTCTTGCAATTTTGAATTTCTCACTTTCATTTGTTGTAGAATGTGATGTATTTGGTGAAGGAATTAGAGTCATCCTTTCTTAGAAGGGGCATCCTATTTCCCTTGAGAGTACAAAGTAGAAACCCTATGAAAAATGGTACTCAATATATGCTAAAGAGATGTCGGTTATAATGCATGCCTTGGAGAAGTTTTGACAATACCTAGTATGCGAAAGATTTGTGGTCAAGTCCAATTGTAACGCCCGTCGTGCAAACCCCAAAGGACAACAACTATGCACACATTTTTTTTTATAACACAAAGTAAACACATAAAGAACCATTATACATTATTACATTACACAATAACATCTTAAACATCTAAGTCCTTTGGGGCACGTGAGGTCACATCACATAAAACCAACCATAATGAAAGTTCCATATAAAAATAAACAACTTAACTAAATTTACATCCATCATAGACAATAAAATAACCATTTGCAAGAGATAACATCCATATATCCATAAGCATAAGTATAAATACATCACACGATACCAAACCTTCATAAATATCATAAATCATGAATGACTACAAGAGTGCATTTACATTACATCATCTTTTAATACATTACATGATCATATACATGAGTTACATAAAAATATCCCATACACATGGGCTAGATAAATCATACAAGGAATATCATAAATACATTATGAACATCAGGTACAACTCCATCTAGAAGATACTATGTGGAACAAACGTTGATGGGGAACCCAATGGGTGCAGAGCACGTTCCACCCGACCACGTGAGTTTTAGAAAAACCCACCCCCTGTGCTCAGAGGTGACAAGGAAGTGACCACAACCAAGGATGCCAACAAGACTAAACTCCAAAACAGTAACATAGTAACACTAACTCCAATAGCAACCACAATAGAGTACATAGATCATAAACTCACAACAACTAGGAACCAAACACAATAAACACAAGACCATTAACCACATCATAAATAGCTCAAAAGAAACAACCATAAATCACTACCAGAGGCAAGTAAGAAAGCACAGCATAAGGGCAACTAGTGGAGAGTGTCATCGCATAGTCCTACATGGGTTATCCTGGCCCTTCCTCCTACATGAGGCGCTGACCCCCATCTATGGTTATCCTGGCCATTCCTCCTACTTGAGGCATTGGCCCCATAGGGTGACTCATGCGGAGCCGTTAACCTCTCATGAGGATGAGGTAACGACCTTTCCAACCATGACCTTATCAGTCTACCATTAGTCTGTGAAAGCCCTAATGGATAGACGAGGCATCCAAGATTATCTTATTATGTTATTACTACCCATCCCCCTAATTATTTTATTAGGTTTTCACTTTTTAATCTAACTCCTACGTGGGTTATCCTGGCCCTTCCTCCTTTTGAGGCGCTGGCCCCCACGAAGAGCCACTCTCCCTGGAGACCCCAAAAACATATACAAAACCAAGGGTTGTACCACATAACATGAACATTAAATCTTGACAGAAACACATGCGAGGCATTACCCATCTCGCTAAAAGCACATAATTGGAGTCTCAACAAAGTCTCGTAAAACTCTTTCAAACAATGATACCAAAAAGGCTTGCCACATTAAGAGCACATAACAAGAGAAACATCAACTAATGGTAACTCAAGCCTCTGGAAGCCTAAGGTTCACAATATCCCTAAGCGGGTTCCTAAGGCAAACTGGGTTCCCACACCGAAGAAGTCAAAACAATGACCTAATGAAATAAAGAAGTCAAGCTGATTTACAAATAGAATAACATAATAATTTTCACACAATGTTAAACTATTCGTTTATTCCATTTACTAATCTCCATTTTCCTTAATATAATTTTGAAATAGAAGTTCAATAATAATTCTGACATATATATATAATTTTCCCTCTTTTTTTTATAATTCATAATTTCGCAATCATAAAAAAAATCAATATATCTTTACATTTATATTTTATATAAAAATATTTTGTTTTATTAAATAAATCTAATCTAATTAATTTTTGGATAATTAAATCATACTCATAAAAACACATATGCCAAAACCTAAATATATATACATATAAATATATATATATATATATACATATAAATATATATATATATATATATTTAAAAATAAAATAAAAATAAAATAAAATTAAATGAAATCCTTTAAAGCCATCACGACAAGAGGTTCATTGGTTGGCAAAGAAGCTTCATGGATCCATGGTGCAAATCTTATGCATGCTCCAACAAGTATGGGGAAGCGGCACAGAATATATATATATATATATATATATATATATATATATATATATATATATATATATATATGTATATTTATATATTATAATATATATATATGTATATTTATATATAATGATATATATATAAATATATATATATGTTGTATATATATATATGTAATAGCATAATGAACACAAAACATTTTCTTTTCTATAGAGACTAAAAAAATACACTTATATATATATATATATAATATATCTGTATATATATATATATATATATAAGTATATATATATATACATATATATTTCTATATATATATATGAATATATATAAACCCATTTATTACAGAGGGGAATCAATTTTCCCATAACAAAATTATAAACATACAAAACATTTTCAGAGACTCAAATAAATTTCTTTCATCTATCTATTACCCAACAAATTCTAAAAACCTCAAAAGATTTTTCTTTTACAAAACAACATATTTGCCATTTCAAATTTAACAAGCAATAAAGATCAATAAAGGAACCTGGAATCCTGTGCTTGTTGAGAAGTTGATGAAGCTTCCCTTTGATGATCCCAACCAGCCTTTTCGAAGAGCTCCCTTTCCTTCTACAGAATGTCTCCACCAGATTCTTTGATCCAATTTTCAATCTATTTTTTCTATTCAGAAGAGCCTTTTCCCCAGAACAATGAAAGGGAAACAATTTTTACAGAGAAAACAAGAGAGGATGCAAATTTTTCCCAAACTCAATATTTTTTTTGAAGCTTCTATTAAATTTCTCGTGAATGAAAATCTCTCATTTTTGCTATTAAATAAAAAAAAGATAACCTCTTCCCTTTTCGAAAACTTAAAAAAAAGAGGATGAATAGAAATCTTCTAATTTTTTTTTTCACCCGCTTTTCGGCCAAAAATCTCAACAATCATTGGCCCTTTTATTCTTTTCTTTCTTTTTTTCCATTCGAATTGCACTTTTTGTTATAATTTCAATTTTATTAATATATACTTGCAATTCACACAATTTAACTTATATATAATTATTTTATTCCATTAATTATCCTCAACATGCTATTTTCATTAAATTATCTAAATACCAATTTAAATAATTTAATTTACACCTTTCAATTTATTGATCTTTAATAAATTACATGAATTTTAATTTAATACTTTTATATTTTAATAAAACTATTCCAATAACTATTATTAACATTTATTTTTAATCATTTAATTATTTAAATTACATCATACTACACACCAACGTAAAATAAATATCATAAATACACACACAAAACAACTACCATAGAATACAAAAATGACTAAGGTCAAAGACGCACAATACCACTAGACACAAGACGGGTTGACAAACTTGGGACGGGGTGACTTCCTTGTCATCTCTATTTCAACTTCATGCCTATAGGGTTAATTTGATGCTCGTCCTGTCCTGCCGAAGCAGGTGGAATCGATACTATGTTCTTGCAATTCCTGCATACAAACAAAGTTGTGTACAACATGCATATATAATCAAATACATCACATCATGAGAAGGAATCACAGCATAGTAGGGCACTCGCAAATGAGTGGTGTTACACTGTCCCCTCACCAAAGCTATAATAACAACTACAACATCAAGTATAAAGTAACATTTCTAAACTAAATTGATCACATCGTATCATCATTAAATAATTACTAATCTTTTGCATCACAATATACTACTACATCAAATTAAACATTACCAAATCAAATGTAACCATAATCTCATATCATAATATCCATGTCATCAAATAAAGTAGCATAGTCATCAAGCAGTCTAAACTATCCAATCAACCAATCCAACCAACAACAATAACCATCAAAGTCTCAAAGCATCAAGCAAAACCACATAAAATATCAAGTCCAAACAGCAACATGAGGGGTATTACATCCTGCCCCCCATGAATTTTCCTTACTCCTGGAAGCCAGAAAACAGATAAGGATAAGATTCTCTAATTCAGGAGGCATCCTCCCATGTTGCTAAAGTCTCATCATTGGGGTCCCACTGGACCCGCACCTGCTCAATATCCCTGCCTCTGAGGGCGAGTCTCCTGTGTTGTAGCACAGCCATAGGCTCGAGAGCTAGCTTCCCGTCCTCAACCTGTAGGGAATTCCAATCAAGTACATGAGTAACACCAGGAAAGTATGGTCTAAGGACTGAAACATGAAAAATATCGTGAATTTGCGACAAACTGGGTGGCAAGGCTAGGTGGTAGGCAACATGAACAATTCTTTCTAACACCTCAAACGACCCTACGAAATGGGGCGCAAGCTTAGAACCCTTTCCATAGCAAATAGGGCTCTTCCGTGAATGCCCTCGAAGAAACACTCGATCTCTAACTGTACACTATCGATCAACTCTATGTGCATCAGCATACTTTTTCTGCCTATCTTGAGCTGCTACAAGATGCTCTCGGATGTGAGCTACCTACTGCTCCATATCTCGAAGCATTTCGGGTCCAAGGAGAACCCTATCCTCTAACTGATCCCAGCTCATAGGGGTACGACAAGGACGTCTATATAGAGCCTGAAATGGAGCCATGTCGATCGAACTATGGTAACCATTGTTGTAGGAAAACTTGACCAAGTGCAGATAATCTTCCCAACATGATTGTTGGTCCATGACATACATGCGGAGCATATCCTCGAGCACCTGATTGAATCTCTTAGTCTGACCATCTGTCTCAGGATGGTAGGCAGAACTAAAGTTCAATTGAGTCCCTAACGACCACTGTAAAGATGTCCATAGCACAGATGTGAATACTAGATCTCTATCAGAAATGATTCTTCGTGGTATCCCATGCAAATGAACAATATCCTCCATGAACACGTTGGATACCAAAGAAGCAGTATAGGAAGATCAGATAGGAGAGAAATGGGCTACCTTGGTCAGTCTGTCAATGGTGACCATGATAGCATCGTGCCACCTGGAGGACATAGGCAAGCCGACAATGAAATCCATAGAGATAAAATCCCACTTCCATTCTGGAACAAGATGAGGCTGCATCAAACCTGCCAGATGATGATGCTCAGCCTTAACCCTCTAACATTCTAGACATCTAGCCACAAAATCAGTGATATCACGCTTCAATCCTGCCCAAAAATATAGTGAGCACAGATTTGCATACATTTTCTTAACTCCAGGATGTGTCGAATAAGGTGCTTGATGGGCTTCAATCACAATTAGGGTGTGAAGACCCTCTGCGGGAGGTACATACATTCGGCCTGCATAGCGCAAAACACCATCAGAATCCAACGAGTATCTAGCAAATTTTCCTTCCAGAGTTGTGCCCGACTCAATCTTAGATTTCACCTCTTGATACCAATTGTCTGAAGGAAAAGCTGTGAGGATCTGACTCCTCAAATCAACCTCGAGAGCCATAGTATAAATTTCATGCCTGCGTTGACTCAATGCATCTGCCACCACATTCTCTTTTCCTTAGATATACTTTACTTCAAAATCATATTCGCACAAGAATTCCATCCACCTCCTCTGTCTTGCATTTAGGTTCTGTTGCGTGAAGATGTATTGCAGACTACAATGATCTGTATGCAACTCAAACCGATGCCCTAAAAGGAAGTGCCTCCATCTTACAAAAGCATGTACAACTGCGGCCAACTCAAGGTCATGTCTGGGGTAGTTTAGTTCACGATCCTTAAGTTTCCATGATTCATACGCAATTACATGCCCTTCTTGCATCAAAATGGCCCCTAAGCCTTCCAAAGAAGCATTCGTACATACTACAAATTCCCCCGTAGGGTCCGGTACTGCCAAAATTGGTGCACTAGTCAGCTTTTCCTTAAGAGTTTGGAATGCTAACTGACATTGATCTAACCAAAGAAATTTCTTTCCCTTCCTCTAGAGAGAGGTGATAGGATGGGAAATCCTTGAAAATCCTAAGATGAACTGCCGATAATAGCCTACTAGTCCCATGAAACTGCAAATTTTTGAGACATTTGTGGGTGTGGGCGAATCCACAATGGCTTGAATCTTTGCAGGATCAATTGAAATTCCCTCGCCTGAAATCACATGGCCCAAATATTGAACTTCAGTCTTATAGAATTCACACTTTTCCAGGTTGGAAAACAACTGATTGTCCCTTAAGCATTGCAGCACCTGCCTTAGATGTTCCCCATGTTCCTCCATAGACCTGGAATAAATCAGAATATTATCAAGAAACACAAGGACAAATCTATCCAAATACGTACGAAACACCCCATTCATCAAAATCATGAAGACTGAAGGTGCATTTGTTAACCCAAACAACATCACAGTGAACTCGTAATGTTTGTATCGAGTGAGAAATGTTGTTTTATGAATATCTGCATCTATAATCCGCAACTGATGATATCTTGATTTGAGATCAATTTTAGAAAATACCTTCACCCCTTTTATCTGATTGAAAAGATCATCAATTCTAGGCAAGGGATATCGGTTCTTCACCATTACTTTGTTCAACTGCCTGTAATCAATACACAAGCAGAGAGAACCATCCTTCTTCTTTATGAATATCACAGGTGCTCCCCAAGGGGAAACACTTGGGTGGATAAACCCCTTAGCCAACAACTCCTCCAATTGAAGATGGAGTTCTTGAAGTTCCTGCATTGTCATTCGATACGGAGCTTGAGATATCGACTCAACTCCAGGTACCAGATCAATCCTGAAATCTATATCCCGTTTTGGCGGCATACTAGGTATCTCACCCAGAAAAAACATCTAAAAACTCCTTAAGAAGAGGGTAATCATCCAATGACACCCCTCGACTATCCTCTGACTCAAGATCACTCATAGATGCTGCAAAAAGCTGACAACCCTATTGGAAATACCTTTTTAGCTGCATGGTAGAGATCATTCACAAGGAGATAGACCTTTGAATACCCACAATCTCCACCTCCTTTCTAGAATCATCCACACACCGCATTGCTTTATAGTGATAGTCTATCATGGCACGATGTGCACTCAACCAATCCATACCCAAGATGACATCATATGAGCCAAGTGGTAGGATTCAGAGGTCCACCTTAGTTGTCAATTCCCCTAAATCCAGACTACAACCCTGAACAAGTTTTTCTACTACAACCTTTGACCCTAAGGCCAATTCAACCTGCCATTTTATGCCTTGACTAATTGCCACCAATCCACATCGCTCTACTACTAAAGGAGATATAAAAGAATCAAATGCACCAGAATCAAAGAGTATAGAAATACTAGTGTTATGCAACACACATGTTGTCTCAATGACGGTGCTCTGGTGGTCTACCTACTGATTATCCACTGTCGCAAAGACTCGATGAGCTCTCCCTACGTTGCCCACTATTGGCTCCGATCCAGTTGGTCTCTGATTAAATCCTGAGGTGCTCTTTTGTGGACACAATCTAGCGATATGCCCTTGCTACCCACATGAGTAGCAACCAGTACCTCGGCCAAATCCTCTACCCTCGGATGGAGCATTTGACTGTTGAAATCTTCCTCGACTTGGTGTTGACTGAAAACTTGGTGTGGGCTACTCAAAATTCTCCTAACGAGCTCGGTTCCAATTCCGATCCCTTTGAAACTGAGAATTGCCACCCTGCTGAGATGGAGAGTTTTTATGCTTCAGTTGCAACTGTTGCTGCTGTTGTTGACCCCCTTTAGAGGGTGCATACCGGTTCCTAAAAGATCCTGTAGCCTGTGTCTGACCTCCGTGAGTGCCAAAGCCAGGTGTAGGCGCATTGCCAATTTGCACTCCAATGTGACCACCCAAGGCCATAGCCAAATTTTCTTCTACCAATCGAGCCTTTTCAATTGCAACTTCCATCGTCTTTGGTTCGAAGACTCGCACGTCGCCACTAATTCGGGTGTTTAAGCCTCGAACAAAATGTTGAACTAACATCCCCTCATCATGGCTAATCCTTGCATACTACTTTAATTCATAGAATCGCCTCTCATATTGTTCAACAGACATTGACATTTGCTTAAGGTCATGAAACTCATCTACCCTACGTTTCCTCCAATGATCTGAAAGGAAGTGAGCCTTGAACCTGTCCAAAAATAGCTCCCATGTGACCATGCTAATATCCAGATGTAACTTTTTCTCTTCCAGCCACCACCAAGTGGATGGGAAAGCCTCGCAGATGCATGACTGCGCACCGAGCTTTGGTATTGCTACCATAGGGGTGCATTGTGAAGCATCGATCCAAATTGATTAACCATGTTTATGCTTCCAGACCTCCTCTAGAACCATCAAAAATAGGCAGGTGTGCTCTCATCAAGTCTCTCATATGACCAGCTAGCACTGCATCCTGATCTGCCATTATTTCCCTCTGCCTCGACGACCTTTCCCTTTCTCTCTCGACCCACTATTCCTCCTCCGACCTGGGTCCCAACCGATCAAGAATCTCCCCCAAAAGGTGTCGCAACTGTCCATCTAAACCAGGCTATTTTGGGTTCTGACCACCACTTGACGGATTGTTTTGAGGACTCTTTCATTCCTCATGCTCTGAACCATGGGAACTTGGAGCTAATGGACTTTTCTGGTTTGCTCTACGATTGGCACCACGGCCTCTTCCTCGACCACGTCCTCTACCTCGAGGCATATTTTGACACAGCAAGATAAAGGTACAAGTGAGCTCAAGAGTCAAACACAAAGGTTGCCTAATGGACTAAAACTACCCAGAGAACCTAGCATTAGCAACCTTGGCTCTAATACCAAGTTGTAACGCCCGTCGTGCAAACCCCAAAGGACAACAACTATGCACACTTTTTTTTTATAACACAAAGTAAACATATAAAGAACCATTATACATTATTACATTACACGATAACATCTTAAACATCTAAGTCCTTTGGGGCATGCGAGGTCACATCGCATAAAACCAACCATAATGAAAGTTCCATATAAAACTAAACAAATTAACTAACTTTACATCCATCATAGACATTAAAATAACCATTTGCAAGAGATAACATCCATATATCCATAAGCATAAGTATAAATACATCACACGATACCAAACCATCATAAATCTCATAAATCATGAATGACTACAAGAGTGCATTTACATTACATCATCTTTTAATACATTACATGATCATATACATGAGTTACATCAAAATTTCCCATACACTAGATAAATCATACAAGGAATATTAGAAATACATTAGGAACATCAGGTACAGCTCCATCTGGAAGATACTGTGTGGAACAAATGTTGATGGGGAACCCAACGAGTGCAGAGCACATTCCACCCGACCACGTGAGTTTTAGAAAAACCCACCCCCCATGCTCGGAGGTGAAAAGGAAGTGACCACGACCAAGGATGCCAACAAGACTAAACTCCAAAATAGTAACATAGTAATAGTAACTCCAATAGCAACCACAATAGAGTACATAGATCATAGACTCACAACAACCAGGAACCAAACACAATAAACACAAGACCATTAACCACATAATAAATAGCTCAAAAGAAACAACCATAAATCACTTCTAGAGGCAAGTAAGAAAGCACAACATAAGGGCAACTAGTGGAGAGTGTCATCGCATAGTCCTACATGGGTTATCTTGGCCCTTCCTCCTACATGAGGCATCGGCCCCCATCTATGGTTATCCTTGCCCTTCCTCCTACTTGAGGCGCTGGCCCCATAGGGTGACTCATGCAGAGTCATTAACCTCTCATGAGGACGAGGTAACGACCTTTCCAACCACGGCCTTCTCAGTCTACCATTAGTGTGTGAAAGCCCTAATGGATAGACGAGGTATCCAAGATTATCTTATTATGTTATTACTACCCATCCCCCTAATTATTTTATTAGGTTTTCACTTTTTAATCTAACTCCTACGTGAGTTATCCTGGCCCTTCCTCCTTTTGAGGCACCAGCCCCCACGAAGAGCCACTCTCCTTGGAGACCCCAAAAACATATACAAAACCAAGGGTTGTACCACATAACATGAACATTAAATCTCAACAAAAACACATGTGAGGCATTACACATCTCACTAAAAGCACATAATCAGAGTCTCAACAAAGTCCCATACAACCCTTTCAAACAATGATACCAAAAAGGCTTGCCACATTAAGAGCACATAGCAAGAGAAACATTGACTAGTAATAACTCAAGCCTTTGGAAGCCTAAGGTTCACAATATCCCTGAGCGGGTTCCTAAGGAAAACTGGGTTCCCACACCGAAGAAGTCAAAACAATGACCTAATGAAATAAAGAAGTCAAGCTGATTTACAAATAGAATAACATAATAATTTTCACACAATGTTAAACAATTTGTTTATTCCATTTACTAATTTCCATTTTCCTTAATATAATTTTGAAATAGAAGTTCAATAATAATTCTGACATATATATATAATTTGCCCTTTTTTATATAATTCATAATTTCGCAATCATAAAAAAGATCAATATATATTTATATTTTATATAAAAATATTTTGTTTTATTAAATAAATCTAATCTAATTAATTTTTGGATAATTAAATCATACTCATAAAAACACATATGCCAAAACCTAAATATATATACATATATATATATAATAAAATAAACAAATTAATATTAAAATTAAATGAAACTTTAAAGCCACTGTCGCACGCAGTGGACTACGCACAACAGTCCATACAGATGTTGCGCACAGCAGTCTGTAGGACTACTACACGTAGCAGTCTATGGACTGTGGTGTGCAACCCACGATGGCCCAACAGGGATGGGGGAAGGGTATGGTAATCGTCCCTCCCTCAGCCCATAGATTATAATGTACGTCGATGCCTTCAATTGCATTCAGCCGATGACTTCAATTTGTCCCTTATATTTTAAAAAAAACTACAAATACATATATATATGTGTGTGTGTGTGTGTGTTTATATATAATGATATATATATATACATATATATATATATATATATATATATGTATATATATATATATATATATATATATATATATATATATGTAACAACATAATGAACATAAAACATTTTCTTTTTTGTAGAGACTAAATAAATACACTTATATATATAATATATTTGTATATATATATATATATATATATATATATATATATATATATATATTTACAAGTATATATATATATACATATATATTTCTATATATATATATATGAATATATATAAACCCATTTATTATAGAGGGGAATCAATTTTCCCATAGCAAAATTATAAACATACAGAACATTTTCAGAGACTCAAATAAATTTCTTTCATCTATCTATTACCCAACAAATTCTAAAAACCTCAAAATATTTTTCTTTACAGAACAACATATTTGCCATTTCAAATTTAACAAGCAATAAAAATCAATAAAGGAACCTAGAATCCTGTGCTTGTTGAGAAGTTGATGAAGCTTCCCTTTGATCCCAACCATCCTTTTCAAAGAGCTCCCTTTCCTTCTACAGAATGTCTCCACCAGATTCTTTGATCCAACTTTCAATCTATTTTTTCTATTCAGAAGAGCTTTTTCCCTAGAACAATGAAAGGGAAACAATTTTTATAGAGAAAACAAGAGAGGATGCAAATTTTTCCCGAACTCAATATTTTTTTTGAAGCTTCTATTAAATTTCCCGTGAATGAAAACCTCTCATTTTTGCTATTAAATAAAAAAAGATATCCTCTTCCCTTTTTGAAAACTTAAAAAAAAGGATGAATAGAAATCTTCTATTTTTTTCACTCACTTTTCAGCCAAAAATCTCAACATTCATTGGCCCTTTTATTCTTTTCTTTTTTTTTCCATTCGAACTACACTTTTTGTTTTAATTTCAATTTTGCTAATATATACTTGCAATTCACACAATTTAACTTATATAATTATTTTATTCCATTAATTATCCTCAACATGCTATTTTCATTAAATTATCTAAATACCAATTTAAATAATTTAATTTACACCTTTCAATTTATTTATCTTTAATAAATTACATGACTTTTAATTTAATACTTTTATATTTTAATAAAACTATTCCAATAACTATTATTAACATTTATTTTTAATCATTTAATTATTTAAATTACATCATACTACACACCAACGTAAAATATTTATCATAAATACACTCACACAAAACAACTATCATAAAATACAAAAATGACTAAGGTCAAAGACGCACAATACCACTAGACACAAGACGGGTTGACAAACTTGGGACGGGGTGACTTCCTTGTCATCTCTGTTTCAACTTCATGCCCGTTGGGTTAATTTGATGCTCGCCTTGTCCTGCTGAAGCAGGTGGAATCGAGACTCTATTCCTACAATTTTTGCATACAAACAAGGTTGTGTACAACATGTATATATAATCAAATACATCACATCGTGAGAAGGAATCGCAGTGTAGCAAGGCACTCGCAAACGAGTGATGCTACACTGTCCCCTCACCAAAGCTATAATAACAACTACAACATCAAGTATAAAGTAACATTGATAAACTAAACTGATCACATCGTATCATCATAAAATAATTACTAATCTTCTACATCACAATATACTACTGCATCAAATTAAACATTACCAAATCAAATGTAACCATAATGTCATATCATAATATCCATGTCATAAAATAAACTAGCATAGTCATCAAGCAGTCTAAACTATCCAATCAACCAATGCATCCAACAACAATAACCATCAAAGTCTCAAAGAATCAAGCAAAACCACAAAAAATATCAAGTCCAAACAACAACATGAGGGGTATTACACCAATCATAACATTTTGAAACATTTCCTCCATCAAGAGAATTTGAATGATAGGAAATAGAATTGGATGAGTAAACTCCAAGAATATGATTTTGACATAAAATATGTTAGAGACAAGAGGAATATAGTGGTAGATGCACTTTCTAGGAGACCCACTGTATCCCATGTATCCACCATATCAATAGACTGGAAGGAATCTATCATTGATGAGTATGCTGAGGACATAATTGATATCGGTATTTTGGAAGGGACAGAGAAAGATGACTGGTATGTGGTGACAGAAGGTCTAATTCTATTAAAAAATAGGGTGTTCCTTACATTCAGATCCAAGGTCAAGAGGAAGATATTGGAGGCATTTCATGATGCACCCATTGCAAGATATTTTAAATTCTACAAGACTTGCCAGTAGATCAGAGAAAGGTTTTCTTGGAAGGGCCTTAAAGAGGATATTTTGTATCACATAAGGGAGTGCACTGCATGTCAGAGGAACAAAGGAGAGCAAGAGTTTTTGGCTAGATTGCTACAACCACTCCCCATTCTGGAACACAAATGGGAAAGTATCTCTATGGACTTTATCACCGAACCGCCCAAAGCTCAAGGGAATGATATACTTATTTATGTTGTTGATATATTGACAAAATATGCTAACTTCTTTGCTTTCCCCATTAAGTACAAGCTCTGCAAATTGCATATTTATTTTTCAAGGAGATCTTTTGATTGCACGGGTTACCCAAAAACATTATTAGTGATAGATATAGTTGTTTATTAGTACCTTCTAGAAGGATTTGTTCCATTCAAAAAGAACCAAGCTCACTCCTAGCACGAGCTATCATTCACAAACTGATGGGTAGACTTAGATAGTAAATAAATGGTTGGAAGGATATTTGAGGAATTATGTCACCAGTCAGGAATCTGCTTGGATCAAGTGGCTTCAACTGAGATAATACTACTAAAACACAACTCACTACATGTCCATTAGTATGTATCCATTCAAATCACTCTATGGATATGATGCCTTAAATTTTGTATAAGCAACCCTCATAGATAGTAGAGTTATGGCAGCAAGTGATCTGGTGAATCAAAGTCAAGAAATAGTGAGATCACTGAAGGATCACCTACAAGTGGCTCAGAATCAAAAAAATATGTATGCCAATAGGAAGTGCAAAAAGAGATCATTTGAGGTGGGAGATATGGTATTGCTAAGATTGTAGCCATATAGATAGTCTTCCATCAAGAAAATTGGATTAAAAAATCTCAAGCCTAAGTTCTATGGGCCATACAAGATAACCAGGTAGGTTGGAGAAGTTGCATATGAGGTGGATCTCCCATCAGGTGCCAAAATTCACAATGTTTTCCATGTTTCATGTCTAAATAAGGTACTTGGATTGCATAATACTCCTTTAGGGGAGTTACCCCCACTGAATGATGAAGGGAAGCTCATTCCCATTTTGGAAGCTATGATTGATACTGGAGTCAAAACTTTGATAAATAGGAGCATAACTAAGTATCTTGTCTGATGGAAGAATCTTCCCATTGAAGATGCTACTTGGGAGGATCTAATATTTTTTAACATCCTAATTTGCATTTCTTGAGGACAAGAAATCTTGAGAAGGGAGGACCTATCATGTCCTCTTTTCTAATAAACCAACTGAAGGGCAGAATCTGAGAATCCTACCAGATTTCATTATAGAACATCCTCTCAGCTCACAGAAGGGAATAAGAGATCAATATAGATACCTATATACACTGTCAAAATCTCATGGGAATTAGGCCAAGAGGATGGAAGTTGTTGTCATCAGGAGGTTGCTAGTCTAGGCTCGTTATACCAGAGCAGGATCAATTTCAGAATTCCTTTGTATTCCTCTATAGAGGCACATTTCGACTTGCATTCTGAAACATAACATCTACAATGACACATGCACACCATCTCTAAATCTCATGGAAAATGGTCCATTTACTACAGGGATATCACTGATAGAAGATGACTATGTTGTACTCATAGTATCCAACTCCTCATGCATGATTGATGGGGCACCTTCGGATCGTGTAGTGTCAAGCTTGAGGCACTAGAAAAAAGGAAAGGACCAAGGAGTCTCGTGGATAGATCCACAAGATAACATATTACCTTATGAGGCATCACTAGTGGCCTTAGGGCCAACCTAATGTAACATGTGAGAATGCAATTTCTAGGCTTTGGCACCAATTTGGCTCAATCTGACCTACACTTTTTGGGAGAGTGATAGCATATAAATATAGAGAGATAATTCTTGTAGAGGGTGTTGATTATTATGAAATTTTCTTGTGAATTAACACACTTGTGTTCTAATTACTTCTATGGACGAAAACTCATATGAGTTTGTGATCATTGGATGAAAACCCAATGGTCACTAGGATCAAAGGATGAAACCCCTTTGGTTCTTGAGGGCATTCTCATTCAAGCATTGCATCTGAGCTTCAGGGAATTGGTAGGGAAGTCAGTAGAATTCTTGTGGATCTATGTGCACCTTTGTGGATTAGTATTTGTAGTTATTTTGAGTTGTAATTGTCGTTTCATATCTATGGATGTAATTTTGAATCTCTTTCAATATATCAAGTGATCTTTGTGGTCTATAATTCTGGTTTAATTCATTACACCTATCCACATATTTCTATTTATGTGATAAATATATAATTAAGGGACATTACATGCAAGCACCTCAAAAAAATTGTTGGGTAGATATCAATTTTTTTATATAAAATTTCATTTCTCAATCATTTTGATTGCAGCCATGTAGTCTGTTTTGCTCTCAGACGTACCTGTAAAAACTTGGTACCTTAAACTTTCTTAAAAATCTATGAAAACTAGTTAGTGCAAAGCAAATAGAAGACACAAACACACAAAACAGAGTGAGATAAGGGATTAACCCCCAAGAAAGTTTCCAAAATATGAGTGAGGAATCTAGAAATTGAAATAGAACCAAATGCAATGCAAGAGATTCCTATTCTAAAGTATCACAAACCTCAAATAGAACACACAAAAGTAAGATTCATCAAAACATAACATTAAAATCAGCATAAGATATTACAATAATCTCCATTTTGTTTGATTTTCTCCTTGATTTATTGGAATGTGGATGCTCTCTTTGCTTGAATATCACCAAATTGATAGTATGCACCTAGCTTGAATGATAATGGATAAGAATGAGGGATGAAGTTCTTGAAATTATAGATTTTGGGAATGAGGAATGGATGGCCAAGATCTAATTGTGAGATCAACGGTGGAGAATGGTTGAGAGGAATTCCCTAGGATCTAGGAGAGAATGAAGGGTGGAGATGAAGGTAGTTAGAATGTGCATGGCTAGGATTAACTTACCAAATTTAGTAAGTAGTTGTGAGGATGAAGGAAATTAGGGACATGTGCATCTAAAAGGGCTATAACTTTGGGATGTGTTGAGATAATGAGGGGACCCTAAGGACAAGTGTTCCTAGGTTCCCAATACTCTTGGAATGTGTTGACAGAATAATGGGAGAACAAGGAAAAGTGTTCTTAGGTCCCCATTATTCTTGGTAAGTGCTGAGAGAATAATGGCTTAAGTAAATAAAAATATTATTTAATTACTTTAGCCACATGGGTGAGATGGATAATAGGTGGAATAAGTAATTAATTACTTATTTATTGTGATGAGATGGAAAAAGGCGGTTAATTAAATAATATGATTATTTAATTAAGTTATGGACTTTAGGTGAAATGGATAAGTTCTAGGTTAATTAGGACTAGGTGATGGGATGTAGGCTTAGGTGATGAAATTGGTCGATTAGGGGTTAGGTGATAGGTTTGGTGATGATGAATAGACCTAGGGAATATTTTAGGTGTCTACAAGCATAAACACCCGACAAGCTCAAAAAACACACTCAATGAGGCATAACTTCCTTGAAATCACAAGCTATTATGAAAATGATCAAGGAAATTTTTAAGGGATTATGGAAACTATAATTTCCACATGAGACCAAAGGCTTGGACCCCAAGAATCATAGCACAAGGCTACACTAGCTCCTTAACATAGGTAAGGAACTACAAGAAAAACAAAAGAATATAGCTAGGAAAAGCCAAGCTTCTTCCACAACATGGTCGAGATAGGCTTAAGGAAACACATGGGAAATCATCCATTATGATAATGCAATATAGATTTCCCCATAAACATAATTACAACATATAACAATTCAATCCAAACATTCCTAATTATTATGATTTAGGGCTACAAATAGGCCAACACCCTTGAAATAACAAATGTGGAAAACTATTAAATAATTATAATAAACCATTTCTTTTAGAGGGTTTCATTACAAACATAGCTAAAAAATAACTCACATCATAGAATATATAAAAGCATAATCGTGTAATAATTACAAAGGTTTCTCAAACCCTACTTACTATTACAACCCTCTCTTAGGTAAAACAATATTGGTCCCAAATATAAGTTACCATAAGTTTCTAGGTTCACAAAATGTGGTTGAATGAAATATAGGTTTCACAAGTGTATAAAGGCCATCTAGAATGTGATTATTGGTTACCAACAACCATAGATCAAACCTAAGTTGAGAAAATAAATTATTTGATGGCAATGATTGATTAAGGAGAAATTTATTTAATAATCATGTAGCGAAAAAAATAATAACATTAAACAATGTTATTACCCTCCATAAATTAAAAAAAATATAAACCATATTAAAGAAAGATGGGTAAATAAATCAACAATAACCAATTATTTGTTTTTAACATTCTATAAAAGAATTATCTCCTAAAGTCTGGTTGTAAACACCCTCGTAACAACAAGAAAGAGAAGTCGCAGGAAGTTAAAGGTGGCGAATAGATCTAATCAAGAGCAACACTAGGATTCTAGTGCATGAATTTAACTATCATTCATCTCTGCTCAGTGTATTCAATTAGAGCTCTACATAGGGTGCAACATGAGGGAATTTGATTATGAAATTGGGATAAATAGGTAGAAGGGGGGAATTCCATAGATCATCCAAGGGAGTTCGATTAGTAAGTCAAGCTTTGGCAAAAAAGAGAAGGGGTGGAATGGAGATGGAAGCACTCCAACCTACATTTTTGGAGAGATATTATGAAAGAGATATGGAAAGAGTTTGACTAATGTGGAAAATTGACCTTTTTGGCATCTCTTAAGTAGTCTAGTCGACATGACTCCAAAATGCAATGATAAAGATTAAAAAACATGAATATATCAGCTAAATTTTGGGTTTACTCTAACCATAATGGATAAAACAAAGATTATTTGGGTAGAAAGGAGGTTCATACATGCTGATGGCGATGAATTATACATAATCTCTTTTGATTCTAATGATCTAGACCAAGGAAGTAAAGTGTATGTAGCAAAATTGAGGTATGTACCCAAACTAGTCAATGACTTTTATATTAGCCATTTGTAACACATGATTTGTTTGTATGTATGATTTGATTTTTGAACCTAATGATTCTTGCAACAAATTTTACAAGTACCTTCTATTAGAAAATTATTATTTTTGTAATTATTTGTATCATATTTACTGAGATTATCTATGTAGAAAAGAGATTATCTTGTCTCTTGTATAAAATCTAACTTCAGTGTAACTGTTCTTGGTGAAATTATTTGTTTGAATATTTCTAAAGCCTTTTCAAAAAATCCATTTTTGTGCATAAACCTGTCAATCGCAGTTGCCTGCAAGTTTCTAAATCTTTTCAACCAATCTATTTTGTGCATATCATGTAGTAATTGGAAACTGCTAAACCACTTTTCCTGAGGCATTTTTTCAAACAATTCATGAGCCTAGTATGTGATTCCACATTTTGTGTGTATGGCTACCAGAGCAGTTGCGACTATAGCATCTGATAAATTTTACTATTCTTTATGTTTGGTAGATTTCCTTACCCAGTTCCCAAATTTGCATTTGACATAGCTACGCAAATATTTTCCACCCATTGAAAGTTTCTATAGACCTTTTCTACAAATCTATTCTCTTATTCATATCCTGCAATTATGGCATCCCATGATTCCACATTTCTTCGAGGAATTATGACAAACAGTTCACGTTCCTTATCTACACTTGTACATTTTACATGCATTCCATGAGATAACGCCTCCTTGAGCCATTGGTTCGAATAGTTCATGCACATTGTCTATGCTTTCAAATTTTGCATGATAATTATAAAATAGATACATCAATCATCACATTGCATACAATCCTTGAAATATTCTTAGATGCCTTCAACCCTACATGACTTGCTCAAACTGCCCATAGATACTTCGAACTATTGTCCAAGTCACCCAACTTCCCTTGGATACTCTCCACTTGCTCATAATTTCTCTTTACTTCTCCAAAACTGTTGTAACCTCCTTATGCATGCTTTTAGGACATGTGCAAGAGATTGAGGATGGTTAGAACTCCTTAGGGGTGTGAGAGAACTTCTAGGGCCTTACACGTGTGTCATTCATTTATAACTCCATCCTCACATCTTTATCATCTATAGGACTGTGATATGCATATTTATCATTTCTTTACATTGTACTTGTTCATTTCATAGGAGAGTCCTTTCATGGGGTTAAAAATACCACTATGATTTTTTTGGCCCCTTTTATTATGATGGGTATGGTTTAGCAAGTTCCATGAGAATAAAACCTTACATGTCTAAGACTACAAAACACAACCCTCTTATCATTGTGTTTTTCTCCATTTAGCACTAACAATAGCAAGATGCTATGAAAATATTTTTTTTAGTTAACAAGGGCTTAAATAGTTTCAATGCAAGGTCCAAATGCAAGGCACAATATGGCTTTGTTTGTGAGTACTTGACAACTCTCTATGGTTGTGAAGACAAAACTAGGAGATAGTGAGTATATTTCCCATGACCCTTTAAGACCATACCCTCTACACTTGATACTGATAGTAAGGAAAAAACTCATATCAAAGGGTAGTCATGTATCATATGGCATAGCAGAACTAACAAAGAATCTTCATGGAAAATGATCTCTTTCTAATGGGCTCTACTTAATCTCTTTTGAACTCATTTCCTACTAGGAAACTTGACAACTCATATCTAAAGATCCCAATGCTATTTTTCACTAAAAAGAGAACTCAATGAGGCATCCACTCTCCACTAGTGATCACACATCATCGGGGATTATTCACTGTTATGAATATTACTTGAACATCTTGAACTAAGTCAAGGAAACATGTATAATGGTCATTTAATCCTACTTGAGCCAACAATGAGGTTTATCATAACTATCATAGAAACATCTACTACTTCTCTTTATTCCAAAACATGAACGAACATGGAGATCTCAACAAACAAATGAATGGGGAGGAGATGGATGAACATTATGCTTTACACAATGAATATGGTACATATTCATAACAAAAAGAGATTTTATAGAACAAAAAATAATAGACCTACCCCACCTTTGGTCTTCCACATGTGTGCCTTTACATGGGCCTAAAACCACAAAATTTTAACACTCCATTATGCTCCATAAATTCCTTGGCCATCATTGTAACCTATAGAAACTGTGGAAGACCAACAAAGTGGCCAAACCCTAAAAGAAGTTGACTCAATCAAATAAAGTTAAACTTTTTACCTAAAAGACTTCTCTCCAAGCATCATGTAACATGAATTTTGGAAAGAAAGAAATATTTTAGATAATTTTATCAAGACAAAACCTCTTTCAACTCAAGGCACACCTTAAGACCTAGGCTTATAATATGAAAAATACAAATTATTATTTTATTCATGGACTAAACTTTGAAGGTAAGTCCTAAGACTAGGTGAAATGACTTAAACAACATTAGCTATCTAGTTAAAGGTTGTTTTGAACAAAGGGAAAAAATGGAATACAATTACAATGGTCTTAAGGATTCATTTTATAATGTTTTAATTTTAAATAATAAGTGATATAAAATTGCAAATGTACCATAAGAGTCAATTACTCTCTCCAAGAATAATCTACAAAGTCTATCAGTCCCTAATGGTGTTTTAGTTCCACCCAACCAAGAGGTACCTATAGGTCCACCTCACCATGATAGGAGATAGTCACTTGGGCACAAGCACACCCACTCATACAAAACAAGGGAATGACTCACATGTGTGTGTCAAACATTATGAATAACCTTTGTAACATACACATACTAACAATCATGATCAACCAATATAGTATACACATATCAAAAAAGGTATGGTAATCCATTGAATAGGATAAACATGCCCAAAGTGGAAACATTAGCAACAAATAGACATAAGATATAAACCACATCACATAGTATAAACATGCCACAAGAAATCATACAATATAAGTATGAACAAATGAAACCAAGATCTCAACTAATCACATACACGCATGGAGAGTCAGGTCTCACATCGAATACAAAATCCAATAACAAGGACATGGATAAATGATATCAATTTTCCACAATACATATTGATTATTTCTAGCAATTGATTTCTGGATTCAATTGTGTAAGGACATGGCTCTTAGAGGTAAGGAAAATATTTCCATTGCAATAACTAGAAGGTATTGGCATATGAAGATTGAGTATGCATCTTATTCACAAGGTGAGGGTACCCAATCAACATGTGTTAGCAACTCCTAGAGTGTGACCTATCCCTTACCCTCATAATGGTCCTCTAAGAGTGATCTTGATATAAATTATAGAATTAGCATCTTGGTTCATTTTATTTATCCAATTAAGTTTTATTATAACTTAATTGATAATTGATAAGTTGGAGGTATTTTCCACATCATTTCAAATTATGATATTGTTATCAAGATTTAACTGTGTAGTTTATCGATTCAAACTCATTGGTCAATGAGTTTGACTCGATAAACTACATAGTTGAATTTTGATAGCAATAGATCATTAATTGATCTCTCACCCATTTTATCCTTGAATTACTTTCGATCTTGGAGAGTCACTCCTTTCCTACACCCTATTCCTCAAATCCTAAGTTCATCACATCAAACCACTATTTGAGTATGACATGAAAATCAATGCAAAACATATATATATATATCACTTTTAGATCTAAAGACAATTATTGTGAAGGATTTTCTCTACAAGTGGGTTAGGGCCAAGGTATCCTATGTTAGGTTTCACACATGTGGGTGGAGGACGCTCGACCCTCCTCCATGTTGGCTTCAGTTGTTGGGGGTATGGTGTATGTGATTCGGCTTTGGAGGTGTCCTTGCCTAGGTGTGAAACTTGCAATCTTCTACCCTCACTCATGTGAGTTTGGTCGGGTGCTACATGTGTCTAATGGATGGGGATTCAGACCCCCCAATGACATCCCTAAAAATCAAAATGCAGTACCAGTTGGTGTTGAGCAACCCAGGTCATTCAAGGATATCGTGGCTAGTGAGAAGGTGGTTTTTCCGGTTGGAGCCAAATTCATTGTTGAGGAAGGCGGTGGTGGCGATAATGGGGGATGCAGAAGAGGCAAGTGCTCCCTTGAACCCCTTAAAGTTGACATCATGTCTCTGAATTCTGAATTAAGCAAAGCCTTGTGTGAGGAAGATGTTAAGCTTAAAAATGTCAGTATCTTTTTGGCCGTCATGGACATCAATAAGGTCCCAATGAGGAAATATATGGACACTTAGTTAACTGATGTCTAGGGTAAGAAATTGGAAATCTACTTCTCTTACTATAGAAAGATTCAGAAGGGTTTATATATCATTTTTCTCAAAAACCATGAAATGCAATGATGGGTTATCAATAAACAGTTTTGGAGCATTGGAAAAAACATCTTTAAGGCATTGGCTTGGTCCCCAGAGGCCCTAAATGAAGAAATATTGGCTCTTTTGAGCCCTAAATGAGTGGTAGTTAGAAATATGCCACCAAGGGTTTGGAACTTCATCCCCTTTTTTCTAGAACCCTATGGGTGAGTGCTCATAATAGATAGCACTAAATCTTCCCTTCCTCACACAAATGCAAGAGCACTAGTCTCTATCCTCCTAGGGGTTGACATCCTTGACATCTTGCTACTAAAACTTGATAACGGTAACATCAAATGTGCCCTAGAGGTTCTTGGTGGCCTAAATTCATGCTACCTCTTTCGGAAGGAGGGCCACATGAGAAGAAATCTCCCATTGATAAAAAAGAAGTATCATGGTTTGAAGCTACCTACAGGTGACAAACACCACAACCCAACTAGTTCAGGGGGTAGAAATGTTGAAACAGATAGAACCTTAGGCTTGGAAGGTGAAGAAACATTGCAATTTAACCCTTGTAGTTTGAATAATATGAACACCCTAACTGAAAATGAGGGAAAAAAATAATTGAGTTGTCGAAACCCTAACTGAAGATCCGGGCAATGGAATGGAAAATGTTGATCCCATAAAAGAAAACCCTGGGGAAAACAATGAGGTTACAAAAACCATAAATGAAAACATGGAGGAAAATAGTGAGGTTGTCGAACTGGACTCCTTAATGGGTGATGAATTCTCTAAAACTTCATTTCAAAATATATACATGAATGAAGAAGGTGATTATGAAAATATGGAAACTGATGGATTCAACGATGGTCTTGAAGCTAGTGAACCAAAATGTAAGCTTGATAAGGAAGCTAAAAGTGATGCTAGGGAAGGGGACAAAGATGGGGAGGATAGAATATCATTCCCTCAGAAGGAATAAACATTCCAGCCCTAATAACAACAGATGAATCTCAAATCCCAAATAACTTGGAGGACCCTCCTGTGGGAGCCAAACACAATGAGGATACCCTTAATATTAAGGGAGTAAAAAATAATTCACAACAGTTAGTATTGGACAAATTAAAAAGAAACATCAAGGAAAATTAATTGCTAAGAGATGGTGAACCCAAGAATGAAACTTATTTCTTGAAAAACTTTAAATTGTACAAGGTTGAAAGTGACAAAATTGAGGGAATGGCTAGCAAGGAGAAGTCGACTAAATTCAAAGAATTTTTTTTTGCATTTGAAACCAATATGCAGCCCACCCTTACCCAACAAGGTACCACTAATGGATTGGTTGTAGGCCAATGTGCTAAGGTGGAAGGGAAGGAAGAAGGGTCTAACCTCATTGGCCCATGTAATCAATGCATTAATGATACTTCGGTGGGTAGGGGTGAGAAGGAAGTTGGTCCCAATATGATGGATAATAGTGAAGGGAAAATATGTGCAGAAGCTACCCCACTCTTAACCAAAGTGGGCCAAGGAAAATATGTTGTAGGGAATAGTTCTCATGCTTTCTAGCTAGGCTCAAATAGTATTGAACCTCAAGGGCATTCTGCGCCTTCAAGGGATGTAAAGGATACAACTCCTAAGGGAGTCATTGAGGGGGGATGAACTCTAAATGTGAACAGACCCACAAGCCTAGGGTCAGGCCAAGAAAAGATAAAGAATGTCTAATCCCAACAGGGAAAGGAAATCTAAAAGTCCTCTCTAATCAAAAAAGGAAAAAGACAAGTGCAATCATCCTAAGCCCTATGGCCAGGAGGGTAGAAGTGGAACCAAAGGTGCCCAAGTTCTTTGAGAATTTTAGACCTGAAAAGGACTATACCAACCCCACTAAATCTAATGGCCCTTAACAACATCTTGTGGAACATATGGGGTCTATAATCTCCTGATAGGAAGCAGGTACTAAGAAGGTTCCTCAATCAATGCAGGAACAAGAATGTGATGCTCTTGCAAGAACTCAAATTTATTGGGTTCTCACTTGAAATTAGCCTCAACTTCATCTTGAGTGAAGCCATTCACTTTGCTACTCAACATGAGAAGGGAAAAGGGGGAGCTACCATTCTCATCTCAAAAGAGTGGACTCAGTTTGTCTCTAGATTTGGGACTTCCCCTTGCAACAGGGTAGTTTGGATTACCTTGAAAAAGGAGGACTCCTCATTCAGGATCTACTCTATTTATGCATTGAATGAGTATGGTGAAAGAATCAAGATTTGGAAGTGCTTGTGTGACCTAGAAGATGTACCTTGGATCCTAGGAGGGGACTTCAACATGATCAAAAATCAAGAATACAAGCATGAGAGAGTATATTTGGAATGGGTCGAGGGTAATGAGAAGTTCTTTTGGTCAAAAATGAAGTCTAAGTTGAAACTAGTTGATCCCATGGAAGGGAAAAAAAATACTTTCTTGGTAGCATCTAGTATACATGGCACAATACTCAAAAAGGTAACATAAGGATTACTACTTCCTAGAGAGGTTCTACCTTAATAAAGACCATTTTATTCTAGATTCACTTAGGGACAGTTGTAAAATTGAAGTTCACTTGTATATACTTTTTTATCATCACCTTATAAAGATAAGAGTGCTCCAAAAAAAAGGGCATGGGAGTGAAAGGAAAAAGGGGGGATTCCTCCTCAACACAAAGCTACTCTATGATAGTGATTGTGTGGATGTGGTGAAGTCACTCAGGAATATAAAACTTTGGATGAACAAAGGCTTATGTGCCATTGACAAGTGGGAATTGAACACCGAAGGGTGGAAAACACTGTTTCAAATGGTTGGAAAAAAGGCCTTAGATAGAAGGAGAAAGGGGGGTTCCTCCAAGAGGAGTTGTTACAAGCCAAAGCTTGCCTTCAGAAAGAGCCAGAATATGAAGTCCTTGGAAACAAACTTAGAGCTATCAAAGAATCCCTAAAGAAGCTTCAGAATTTAAAAATCCAAGGGCTCAAGATAAGATCCAAACTCAATGAGCTTGGGAATGGAGACAAAGGGTCAAAATTCTTCTTTAGATTTCTAAAGGAGAAGAGTATAAAAGAGAATATTGAACAAGTTCAAATAGAGGGGGTATTTTTCACCAATCAGGAAGACATTAAAGGCCACTTCTTCAATTTTTATAACAACCTATTCACCCTTGAAAGCAATTTGGAGGGTTGCTCCAATGAAATGAAACTAATAAAAAGCATCATCCCAAAAAAGAGAGGATAAAGAAGCAAGTGAATTGTGCAAAGACATCTCCAAAGAAGAGATTAAAAAGGAAATAAACTCTTTGCAAAATGAAAAAACCATCAGAGCAAATGGTCTTCCAACTAAATTCTACAAGGTATTGAATGATTGGGTGGTATATGATCCATTCCTAGTGTACAAAGAGGCCTGGGAATTGGGCTCTCTAGGGAGAAATATAAACAAGGGCATCATAAAATTGCTTCCCAAGAAAGGAGACAAAACACTGATTAGAAACTGGAGACCAATAACCATGTTAAATGTGTCCTATAAAATCCTAGCTAAGGTATTAGCAAGAAGATTGGTAAACATTTTACCAAGGTTTATCAATAACACCCAAATTGGGTTCATCAAAGGTAGGTACATTCTTGAGAACTTAATTACAAGTTGGGAGGCAATGGAGTGGGAAAGGACTTCTAATCAGGAGGTAGAAATGGTGTTGCTTGACTTTGAGAAGGCTTATGACAGGGTTGAATGGGATTTTATCAGATTGATATTGGAGGCCTTTGGCTTTTCAAAAGCATTTCGCAATATGGTGGTCATATTCTTCAAGGATGCAATGGCCCAGGTTGATGTCAATGGCTCCCTTACAGAAGAATTTTCTCTGGAAAGGTCAATTACCTAGCCCCTACCTTGTTTGTTATTGCCTTTGATGTATTACACTACATCCTTAGTGTCAATGGTGCCACACAAAATGAAAAGGGTATAATTCTACCTAATCAAAGTGAATTACTTAATATTCAATTTGTAGATGATACAACTTTCTTCCCCATGTTGAATGAAATCAATATATCTAATCTAATGGAGAAGCTTGATACATTTTGTGCCGCCTCTCTAAATCCATTATGTTGGGGTGGCAAGAGAAGCCTCCAAACTGGTTATCTCAGTTTGGTGTGCAATGGGGAGGACCCTAGAAGCAAGTTAGGTATTTGGGAATACCCTTTGCAGTCTATCCAAACCTAAAAGAGATGTGGCTTTGGATCCAAGGGAAAATTGAAAATAAAATTAGTAAATGGAATAGGCAGTTCCTATCCTTGGCAAAGAGAATTAAGGTCTGTTAGAAAATTATTTCATCCTACAGTCTGTATTTTGCCTCAGTGTGGATATTTAGTAGCTATCACGTTGATGAAATTCATAAAAAGATAAGGAGGTTCTTATGGTCAGATGGGAAAGGTAATAAGAAGAAGCATGCTATGAGGTGGGAGTGGTGTTTCTTGAGTAAGGAAGAAGGTGGGTTGGGTCTAAAAGACCTAAAGATCTAGGGGATATTATTGGAAGCCAAATGGATCTTCAAAGCACTAGAGGGGGAAGAGCCTTGGAAAATATTGGTCAAGAATAACATACAAAGGGAAATACCCAAGCATGCAAAGGCTTGGAAATCACCCCCCTGAGTGACCTTCTTAGCATCCATCACCCTATAGCCCCTAAAGGGTCGGGTCTTCAAGAGTATCTGGAAAGCATGGGAGTATACTAAAGAACACATTTTATGTTCTCAATTCTTCATGAACAATACACTGTCCACCCATAGATCAATTTGGTGGAATCTTGTACATAATGGCAAGCCACTAGCACTCTTGTAGGGGTGCTCAACCAAGAAATGGGCTAACAAAGGCATAAATATTTTTTCTAACATTTTTTAGGAGGGACTTTTAAAAGACTAGAACCAACTAAGTGCATAATTTAACTTGCCTACAACCAATTACAGAACATACTCAATTCTAAAAAAGCTTGTAAGGAGATAATGACCCTAGTCAAATGCTTGCATAACATAGAGTAGTATAAAGATTTTAAATGGAGTGAGGGCACCAAGCTCACCAAAGTCAATACAAAGATAGTATACAACACGCTCACTAATCAAAAGGAAACCTTTAACCACCTAAAAAAGGTTTGGAACTCCAGGTTGAACAAGAATGAATGATTAAAAGTATTAAGAAACACTTGGTCAAAAGTAATTGAGCCAAAGAAGTCTTGCTTCAGATGACTCCTAACTTTGTAAAGACTACCTTGTAAGATAATTTTTGATGACATAGAATTTGCAGCCTATGTAGGGTGCCAAAAACAATAAGTCACATTTTTTTGAGTGTATATATGCAAAGGAAACTTGGAACCTTCTTTGTCGAAATCAAGACATCTGGGATGCCAATTGCAAGCCCATACCTGACATAATTATTTCATTAAAAAATAATAAATTTGGGAAAGATCTAACACTGTTCTAGATTTGTTTGTCTATTGAAATTCTTTGGGGTATTTGGAAAGTGAGAAATGGTGAAAAAATTAACGGGGAAAAGAGGACACTTACTGAGTCTAGTAAAAGGCTCACACTATATAATACTATTGTGTAGGTTTCAATGACAATAAAATTTTCCAAATTCAAGTTCCTAAGGTTTTTGGAGAAAGGTACAATGCCAGTCAATCTACAAGAGGTCAGATTTGGACATAGTTGACAACAAACTACTGAAATCTTCCTTAGGGCCTTGTAGGTCTTCCATAAAGAATTTAATGAGAGGGTGCATAAAGAAAGTTAGGATGAAGATGTTCCACCATTGCTCAGCATCGAGGACTTTAGCAGGGATGTAGTACCTTATTGAGGATGAAGGACCTAGATCACAGGATGGATGCAACGACTTGAGCGATCAATTTGGCTCCTTTTTGGCAGTTATGGTTCCTTTTTGATAGTGGACAACAATGCCTTCAAGCTTCAGTCCATTTTAGGTGGCAGTTGATGTAGTCTATTAGCATTGTGTTTCTTTTTTACAGCTATAAGAACTAGTCATGGTTTTTTACAATGCTAAGAAGACTCATTGTAAAGTTATAATACAAACCATTTGTGTATTGTAAAGAAATGCTATACTATATATGTAAAAATCATGTAATGGGGGGAATGAAGAAACTGTAATGTTTTGTAAAGGGGTTGTCACATGATGTAAATCCACCGATGATCTCACTGTATTCCTACTATTCATACGATATCTAATACAAAAAATATCATTTTTAACATAATATAAAAATATTCTAAATGAAAAATAAATGAGTCTTATTTTATTCCATTGTAATTCTTTAAAATCATTCTCAATTCAAGAAAATAAATATTTTTTCCAACATGTAAAACAAAAAAAATCCCAATTCCACCATTGATGAATATTCAAAATTTCAACTTTTAAATTAATGATTTAAAAAAATTAAGAATACACTTTTGATCCAAATATGAATAACATTATCTCGATTCCTATGGTATTACAAAAAAAAATGAACAACATTATGTTGCATTAAAATTCACATTTCCCAATTCCTTATATTTTTTCCATAACTTGACAAGCCTCAAAATGCAAGTTTTCAAAAATTTAAACTCTTATTTATACTCTAAATCAATCCTATAAAATGATGTCATATAACTCCATCTAATATAAGCATTGTTAAGGAAATAAATTTCATCTTAAATACAAATAAAATTAAGAAAATTATCTTCCCTCACAAGTGTAAAAGAATGGAAGGGAGGCTCTTTTCATACACACAATCTCAACCATCTTTTCCTATCATAAGCAATCACCAAGATCCACAAGAATCCACTCCAAGCAATCCATATTAAGCAAATTTCATTTCTTTTTCTATTTTTAAAGAGAAGAGGGAGAGAGAGGGTTTGGACATTATAATCCAAAAATAAGAAATTTCCCATGTTAAAAAGCCTTCCTCTTTTTCCTTTTATACTTTTCTTCTATTTTTTTTATATATATTTTCTAATTCAAAATACACATTTTGTATCTATTTCTTTTCATGTTAAATAAATCAATAAAATTAATCAAATAAAACTAAACAATTAATTTAATTTGAATTGATATTTTATAAATGTCATGGGAAGTCAATTAATTTGAATTAAATTACATTTTTTAACTAATATTATTATTTCACTTATGCTAAATATTTCATTTCAAAAGAATAATTAAATATATTTTAGTTTTCTTCTAACCAAAACAAAATAATGTAACTTTTTTTATGCAAGCACTAAATATTCTAAAAACACATAAACCACACATTTTAAGACAACTTTCAATGCAATGCAGAAGATAAATTAAATATAGACAAAGGGATCAATCACACTTTACGATTTTTCTTAATATATGGATTCTTAACTTTCCATTGATTTGGGTCTAAAATCAAAGAGAAGAATCAAGGCTCATCTTTCACTCAGAATGAATGTGATGGAGGCTACCAAACTAACTAACCCAAAGTGACCTCTTTAGTATAGCCACCATTGGAGAATTAACCCATACCTACATATTCAAGTGGGGAAGTAACATTGTATCTATACACTCAAGTCACAAATCAAGCATATCTACTCCATACATAAAGTTGAAGCAATTCACAATCAACCAATATGGTACAATACCCTACACATCATATTATTATCTTATCTAAAATAACTCAATATTAATGCACATAATCCAAACATGGAATTATGATAATAAAAAAAATATAGATGATTGAAAATAACATCCATTTATGTAACATGTACATATCTATAGAGATAAAATAAATAATGTTAAGATCATTATAATAACACATATATAATATAGATATCTATAAAGATAACAATTAGATAAAACATTATAATACTCTAGTCATAGGAAGCATAATATATGCATCTCAAAATACAACAAAATATAGTAAAATATACCAATTCCTCACAAGAAACTTGTCACAACACCATACATGCATCACAATATAGGCAATACGCCAATAAATGACATGTAGAGGAACACCATTTCTAAACATGTAGGTGGTCTAAACACACATCGTATAATGCATAAAATACATCTCAATTAGAAAAAACACCAATCAATGCATAAATTATCTCAACATGATACAAAATCATTACATCTCCTACAAAACATCTACAACTAACATGATACAAGCTATAAATGCACAATCAATCATCACAACAATGATTATTAATAAAAATGATGAAGTTGAAAAATCTTCAACCACTCAATGCAACACACACAAGCATGGCCTATTCATCCCATGATACATAATCAAGAAAATTATGTCAATAATGGACATCTCAAGGAAAATGAATGTGTGGGCATTACAATATCTCTTTAGGTAGTTATATTAGGTAATGTGGAAAAATTCTATAATTAATTATATTAAGTGATGAGTAGGTCTTCATTGGCATTATGGTAGCCCTCCATTATATTATTAGGAGGTGTTATATATATATATATATATATAAGGTGAATATCATAATAAGTAATGTTGAATATTATATTGTGTTTGAGATCTCTAGCAAGGAGTGACTTTTTTCATAAGGACTATTGTGCAATGCAACCCTACCTCAAGGGTTTATTCTATTTTTCCATATATTGGATATGAGAGAATCTTGGCCCACAAACATCTCTTGTATAATATCTATATTCTACATTCTATTATTGCCATTATTATATGTGTAGATCTTATCAAATTGTACTTATTTCCTAATGACACAATCATTTTGCATGAGGAATATGCCTATAATAATTTGTTGCTAATTATTTATTTTAAAGCTATACAATGATAAAATTACCTATATAGACTATAGGGATATGTATGAACTTATACAAATTGGTATGAACTTGATCTTGGTCAAACCCCCTAAAAATAGGTATTTTTTATATCTCTAAACCTTATCAAGTCTTATATCAACCCATAGGTTGTGGGAGATTTTGGTTTTAACTATGAGGAATATTTTGACCCAATATGCTATTTACAAATATTCTCCTTTAAAATCATCACAAACAAAAAACCCACAAAACACAATTTCCAAATCAATAGAAAACTTCAAATCTAAAATATCTCAAATTTACAAACATGTCTAAAACCTTAAAATTCCTTCAATATTTTACTACATGACCATGGATTCAACTATGCATAGCTTCCACTCAAACAAAGAGTTAGCAATACCAAGAAAATGCCTCCTCATACAACCTAAAAATTAGGCTTTCATACAAAATGAATGGAAATTTCAAGAAAAAATTATCAATTCCACATAAAAATTATGAGAAAAATACAAAATAAGTATTCAAAATCCATATCCATAATACAAAAGAATAAAAAAGCATAGTCATGAGATAATGCTAGATATACCCTAGGAAAACCCTCACAAAAAATAGCCTCCAAATGCACCCATACAACTCAATATATTATTGTTGGATGTTGTGGATGTGTTGCTGATATGTGGTTGTCATTGATGTCAATACTATTAGCATTTGATGTACTAGAGGTTGTATATGTCGAGGATATTGAGAAACTTGTTAAAGAAAGTGTTCCAGGTTCCCTGTGAAACTGTACAGGTCTTGAAGGTGTTTTGTTCTTTACATTGAAGTTCAGCTACTGTGGACTAAAGGGCTTTTTGATGAGTGTATCTAGATCATCTACTACAATTTTTAGAGGTTCACGTATATATTTGATCATGTTGTGGTCTGAAAGTGTTTCTATGGTCTCTGTCAGTGTTCTTGAATGAATTTTGTGTCATTTTGGAAATCTCAGTTGTTGCAGATGTTTCTCTGTTGTTTCTTGGTGTTCATGGATGCTTCTAGATCGTTCTCTATCTTTGTGGTATGTCCACATTGATCGGTGTGCTCGTGGTTGGAAATTTTTCCTATGTATGTTCATTTTTTCTTGTTCTTGGCCAACATGATGGTGGTAGGGTGTTGTTGATCGTCGAGGTGAAATTAATTGAAGTCTTGTGTGTTGGAGCCTTAAATTTGAGTCTCCACTATGTTGTGGCTGACCTTGGTGGATTCACATTAAAATTTTATTTGTAAATTATGGCCGACATTGAAAATATGCTTTATTTTCCTGGTCGACTAAGTTATTGATGAAATCTCATGTAGCGGATATTTAAGAGTGATTGTTTCATCAATATTGTGTGTTGGAAAGGTGTTGAGTGTGATCTTATGTCTGTATGTGCAAAGATCGTTTGATTACAGAGCAGAGTGTGAAGAAGGTTGAGTGAAGTGTGAAATAGTTTGTGAAGGAGTTTTCTATAACTATTTGGAACTGTAATCAAGCTTGTGGAGAAGCTATTCTTTCAATTCATACCCTCTAGATTTTAATCCTATTTTGTATTGTTGGGCAGTGAGCCCCTTTTGTATTTGAGCAGTGAGCTCTAGGTAGTGTGCCTGAATGCATGTGCATTCCCCTTATTATTTCTCATTATACTTTTAACAGGGTATAATGTTGTGGACTAACATCCACCATGGCTTTTCCCCTAATAGGGTTTGCACGTAAAAAAATCTTGGTGTTCTCTATCTCTCTGATGTGTTAATTGATTATTCATTAGATCGAAGATTAAGTTAAGTTTGAAAATTTTATTATTCTGTGACAACTGAATCACCCCCCTCTTAGTTTTTTTCCCTTATTTTTCCAACAATTGGTATCAGAGTAGGTTCCTTTGAAGAAGTCTAAAATCTTGAGGTGATTTAGGATGGAAATATTCAAGAAGGACAGTCCAAGATTCGATGGAACTAACTACTCATTGTGGAAAGTCAGGATGCGATGTCACCTAAGGTGTATTGGTGAAGCCTACTGGAAGATTAAAAAAGATCCATATGTTATTCCTGAGATTGGTCCCTCCATTGCTGATGAGATCAAAGATGCTGAAAAAAATATCAGGGCTATAGAAGCTTTGGTGAGTGCTCTGATAAATTCAGAGATGGCTAATGTGGTAGGACTGCAGACAACTCATGAGATTTGGACGAAGCTGGAAAATTTGTATGAAGGAGATGAACAGGTGAAGATGGCTAAGCTACATAGTCTAAAAGGCAAGTATGAAAATTTGAAGATGAGTGAAGATGAAAATATCACCTCTTTTATGCAAAGAGTAAATGAAATAGTGATGGGTATTACATGTGCCAATGGTTCTCTGGATGAGGATGAAATTGTGGCTAAGATACTCAGATCCTTGCCTCCCTCCTACAAAGTGAAGGCTCATGCTATTGAAGAGATTAGATCAGTAACAAAGATGTCAAGAGATACGCTAGTTGGTAAGCTTGTTGCTTTTGAATTAAGTGAATTTGGTGAATATGTTCTAAAGACTGAATCTGCATTTAAGGCTATGTATCTGGAAGTAACAAGCAAAGATATAGTCTGGGAGAGAGTTCCAGAAATATATCCAAGTATGATGAGGAACTGAAGCAGCTTGAAGACAAAGAAAGAGAGGTAGAAGAATTGGAAGCACATATTGTAAAGAAAGAAGGCAGAGGGAAAGGTAAGTATGAAGGGGGTATGTACAGGATCATGATGGGCCAAAAAGTGGCGATATGATGGCTATGTGTAGGGTATGTGGCTGACGACTTTTTTTTACCCAAAATTGATGAAACGAAAAGGGTTTTTAAAGGAGATTCTTAGCTTTCCACCAATATAAATTATGCTTTACTTTGAATTGAATAAATTATTATTATTCATTTTCTATTTAAATTATGACTAAAGTCCTAATTGATAGGTTGATTGAAAAACATCTATAGCTTTCAATTGGTATCACATTTTTTGAATCTGAAACATGTGTCACATTCTATGCTTCGCATACTATAGGATTAAAAAAAAAGAATTAAATTTCATGAAGTTTTGACCAAGTTAAGGTGGTTAGACATACGAGTTTTTATATTTTTTAAAAGTTGTAATGAAAAATTCATAATTAATTATTTACTTGGAAAAAAATTACAAAAATATGCATCACATCCGGACATGAGTCCTCTACTTATATGTAAAATATTATAAAAAATATTATCATTTTATTGTGGTTAGGGTGGTTAGAAAGACACCCACTTCTTTTGTTTCCACGAGATTTAAGTAGTCTTGCATTGAAATTTCAAATTTTGACCAAATAGATTTTTTATTTTTTAAAACCTAGTAGTTTAGAAACTACATTCAATTTGCTACAGGTTCTATTCTAACATATTTTTGAAATAATATAGATAACTTATTCAAATTTTTACGTCAAGTTGCCTAACTCTGATTTTTTTGAATTTTTTGCCACTTAAGGGCTTGTTTTTTCCATGATGATCCTGCACATACCCAAGGAGTGTTAACTATTAAATGTTTTTCATGTAGTAAAATAGGTCATTTTGCATCAAGATGTCCTGAAAGGGTCCCTAGAACTAAGCCTAACAAGTCTAGATTCCAAAAGAAATGTTACTTTGCCGAAGGAGTGACTAATGATGAGTTTGATAAAGATGTTGGAAATGAAGATGAATGGGTTTTCATTGCTACCGTTGAAAATAGTCATGTGGCTATTGAATCTACTAAAGATGAGAAAGCTCTTGTAGCCCGAGTTGAAGAAAAGGATGAGTGGGTTATTGACAGTGGATGCTCACATCATATGACTAGTGATAAAAATAAATTTGTAAGTCTAGAGAAATATGATGGTGGTGTTGTAAGATTTGGAGACAACAATGCTGGTGTGATTTGTGGTAGAGGTTCTATTTGTCTTGGTGGTAAGGATAACACTAATGATTTTCTTTATGTTGAAGGCTTGAAGCACAATCTTTTGAGTGTTGGACAGATGGTGGGCAAAGGCTACGATCTACAATTAAAAATTGGAAGATGCAAGATACATGGAAGTTCTAGCAATATGATTGCTACTGGTAAATAGACAAAAGGTGATATTTTTCACCTAAATACTGCTAGTGGGAGTTGTTTAATTGCTAAAGTAGATGAAATATGGTTGTGGAATAGAAGGTTGTGTCATGTAAATTTTGATAACATTGTCAAGGTAAGTTCCACTCAAGCAGTAAGAGATCTACCTAAGTTAGTGAAGCTTGCTAACACAATTTGTAAGGAATGTCAGATGGGAAAACAGACTAGAGTCAAATAGTTTCATTCAAATGATTTGATGGAGCTGCTACATACTAACCTCTGTGGTCCCTCTAGAGTCAGAAGTATTCATGGAGAAAGGTACTTTATGTTGATTATTGATGATTATTCTAGAATGATATGTGTTTCCTTTTTAAGAGAAAAATGTGAAGCACTAGAAAAGTTCAAAAGTTTCAAGGCTATGGCAGAGAATGAGAAAGGTCTGAAAATAAAGTGCTTGAGATCTGACAGAGGTGGTGAGTTCACCTCCAAGGAGTTCAACTCTTTTTGTGAAGAACATGGAATTAGAAGACAATTATCTGCTCCTCGAACCCCTCAACAAAATGGAGTTGCAGAAAGAAAGAATAAAACAATTTTGGATATTGCTAGAACAATGATGTTAGAAGGAAATGTGCCCTAGAGCTACTGGAGTGAAGTTGTAAGCACTGTTGTGTATACTTTAAACCAGGTAAATTTTAATGGCAATTCTGGTAAGACCCTTTTTGAACTACGGTTTGATTACAAGCCTACTATTAAGTATTTCAAGATCTTTGGAAGGAAGTGTTATATAAAGAGAGATGATGATATAGGAAAGTTTGATGCACGAAGTGATGAAGGAATATTTTTAGGTTATTCTACTAAAATCAAGGCCTACTGATGCTATAACAAAAGACTGAGAAAGATGTTTGAGAGTGAAAATGTCAAAGTTGATGAGGATTCTGTCAAATCATCAAGATATTGTGGATATGATTCTGATGAAGACAATACAAACAAAGGGAAGAATGCTTAGACACAAAATCAACTTCAAATTGTGCCATATGTTCCAATTGTTCCAGTTGTTCCAGTTGTTCGGCAACCTCAAGACAAGGTAGTTAGGAAGTAGAGACAAGTGCAAGTACTGAAGGAAGATCAGAAGAATCAAAAGTTCAAGAAAATTCCAAAACTCCAAGGCAGAAGAATATTGCCTGATTTCCCAAATTGAACCTAAAAATGTCACTGAAGCCTGTCAAGATGAACACTGGATGGAAGCTATGAAGGAAGAGATGACACAAATTGAAAAGAATGACACGTGGATACTGGTTCTCAGACCTAAAGACAAAAATGTGATTGGTACTAAATGGGTGTTTCAGAACAAGCTGAATGAGCAAGGTCAAGTGGTCCGGAACAAAGCAAGACTGGTATGTAAAGGGTATTCTCAGATGGATGGTGTTGATTTTGAAGAAACTTTTGCCCCTGTTTCTAGAATTGAAGTTGTTAGATTATTTCTTGCTTATGCTGCATACAAGGACTACAAAGCCTATCAAATGGATGCGAAGTTAGCATTTCTGAATGGAGAACTAGAAGAAGAAGTATACATTGAACAACCAGATGGATTTCAACTAACTGACAAGGAAGATATGGTCTACCACTTGAAGAAAGCTCTGTATGGACTCAAGCAAGCCCCCAGAACCTAGTATCCTAGATTGGACAAATACTTACTAAAGCTTGGATTCACTAAAGGTACTGCTGATAGCAACTTATATTTCAAATTGGATCATGATAAAGAATTAATTATAGAAGTCTTTTTTGATGACATTATTTTTGGACGAGATGATGGTTTGTGCATGAAGTTTGTTGATGAGATGAAGGATGAATTTGAGATGAGTATGATTGGAGAGATGAATTTATTTCTAGGATTACAAGTGACCTAGTTAGACAAGGGGATATTCATATCTCAGTCTAAATATGTGAGAGAGCTACTAAAGAAATTTGGGATGGAAGATTCCAAGTCTGTAGGTACTCCCATTGTGACCGGATGCAAGCTAACACAGAATGATGACTCTCCTAAAGCAAATCAAACTAGATATAGGTCAATGATTGGTGGATTACTTTATTTAACTCAAACTAGACCAGATATTATGAATGTTGTATGTATGGTTGCTAGATTCCAGGATGATCCAAAAGAAGCACATGTAACTGTTGTTAAGAGGATCTTTAGATATATGAGAGGAATAGTTAAATTTGGACTTTGGTATCCAAAGGATGATGATCTCACTCTGAGTGCATATACTGATGTGGATTGGGTTGTTGATGTAGATGACAGAAAAAGTACTACTGGTGGTGCTTCTTCTAGGGAAGAAGTTGGTGTCTTGGTTGAGAAAAAAGCAAAATTCCATTTCTCTATCTACTGCTGAAGTAGAGTATATTGTTGCTGCAAACAATTGTACTCAAGTGATATGGATGAAATAGATATTGAAAGATATCAGGGTGATATATGAAGAGCCTATTGCCATATACTATGACAATTCAAATGCAATAAATATTTCAAAGAATTTGGTACTACACTCTAAAACTAAACATATATCAATCAAGTTTCATTTTTTTAGAGAGAAAGTGAATGAGAAAGAATTCAGATTGGAGTATGTACCTACCAAAGAATAGATTGCAAACATATTTACTAAAACATTGCCAAATGATATTTTTGAGTATCTCGGAGGAATGCTAGGGGTGATTACCCCTCCTGATAAGAACTAGAAGATGCATTTACTTACATCAATCTGTGAGCTACATTGCTATATTCTGATCTAGATTGATGTTTTTATGGCTGCTACTCAGGGGGAGTAGTCAAATGTACAGATATGTGGTTTTGAGCATGTGTATTCCATTGATGTCAAAAGGGGAGAAGTGCAATGTGAAAAAATCTTTCAAAGGAAAAGAGCTTGGTGGTGAGAAGTGTAGTTGAGAAGAAGAGTTAGTATGTTGGGTTGATGGTATTTTTCATATCATGTGTTTCCATCATTTCCAAAGGGGGAGATTATTGGATTTTTTCAATGTGTTTATGATATGTGGTTGGCATTGATGTCAACACTATTAGCATTTGGTGTACTAGAGGTTGTATATGTCGAGGATATTGAGAAAATTGTAAAAGAAAGTGTTATAGGTTCCATGTGGAACTGTGTAGGTCTTGAAGGTGTTTTGTTCTTTACGTTGAAGTTCAGCTGTTGTGGACTAAAGGGTTTTCTAATGAGTGTATCTAGATCATCTACCAAAATTTTTAGAGTTTTGCGTATATATTTGATCATGTTGTGGTCTAATAGTGTTTTTGTGGTCTCTGTCAATGTTCCTAAATGAAGTTTGTGCGATTTTGGAAATCTCAGTTGATGCGGATGTTTCTCTATTGTTTCTTGGTGTTCTTGGATGCTTCTAGATCGTTCTCTATCTTTGTGGTATGTCCACATTCATCGGTGTGCTCGTGGTCAGAAATTTTTCCTGCATATGTTCATTTTTTCTTGTTCTTGGCCGACATGATGGTGGTAGTGTGTTGTGGATCATCGAGGTGAAATTAATTGAAGTATTTTTGTGTTGGAGCCTTAAATTTGTGTCTCCACTATGTTGTGGCTGACCTTGGTGGATTTGCATTAAAATTTTATTTGTAAATTTGGGCCAACATTGAAAATATGTGTTATTTTCCTGGCCGACTAAGTTATTGATGAAATCTCATGTAGCGGATATCTAAGAGTGATTGTTTCATCTGTATTGTGTGTTGGAAAGGTGTTGAGTGTGCTCTTATGTGTGTATGTGCGAAGATCATTCAATTACAGAGCAGAGTGTGAAGAAGGTTGAACGAAGTGTGAAATAGTTTGTGAAGGAGTTTTTTGTGCCTAATTGGAACTGTAATCAGGCTTGTGGAGAAGCTATTCTTTTAGTTCATACCCTCTAGATTTTAATCCTATTGTGTATTGTTGGGCAATGAGCCCCTTTTGTATTTGAGCAGTGAGCTCTAGGCAGTGTGCCTGAATGCATGTGCATTCCCCTTATTATTTCTCATTATACTTTTAACAGGGTATAATCTTGTGGACTAACATCCACCGTGGTTTTTCCCCT
This sequence comes from Sequoia sempervirens, assembly GCA_007258455.2. Classification (NCBI taxonomy): domain Eukaryota; kingdom Viridiplantae; phylum Streptophyta; class Pinopsida; order Cupressales; family Cupressaceae; genus Sequoia; species Sequoia sempervirens. The sequence goes on along the minus strand of VDFB02271358.1, from coordinate 1,276,397,565 downwards.
AACAAGGTTTCCACATAAAAAAATATTGGTGTTGTCTGTCTCTCTGATGTGTTAATTGCTTATTCATCATATCTAAGATTAAGTTAAGTTTGAAAAGTTTATTATTCTGTGGCAACTGATTCACCCCCCCTCTCAATTTTCTATCATTATTTTGCCAACAATTGTATCACGAATAACATTACACAACACTTGCAAAGTCTCTGTGTAAGGTCTCTGAAGTATTAGGCAACTCAATTTTACTCTTCCATGTGAAAAATAAAATGATGATCATGTATAACACATCCCAATCCATCCTTCCCATAATCACATATGTAATATGCAAGAGATGCTCAATCCAACCAGTCACAAAAACTACTCAGTGGTTGCTTTTATAAAAGAACCTTACACAAGACAACTAAGTGGTATTACATAAACCATGTGCCTTAAAGCCATGACCCCAAAATTAAATATTTTTTCCTAAGTGACTCCAACATTAAATATCTTAATGTGATTCCATATTAAATATTTAAACAATGTTCCATACAACATACAAGTATCTCCTATAATACTTATCCCATGTGGTATCCACATCTCTAGATGCATAATAATTAAATATTTATTTTATATTATTTAGCATTATGCAAGGTGTACAACACACTTTTTCCAATAGTTTCTTCAACTCATTTCTACTGCAATGGGTATCATTCCTCATTAAGGATAAATTATTTGAGTGTAGCCTCATGCACCAAATTTATCATTGCACTTGACATTGCTTATTGTAAACACCACAATTATTGTGTATCTCCATGCAACAAGATTGAAGAAACTCTACATACAACACTCATGTGCAATTGTGCAACATTGTCAGTGCACATAGTGCGCCCTTGCACATGGTTATATATGCTTGGACTAAATCAAACTATATTTTTGGGACATATGGAGTACCAACAACCACAAGTTATGCTTCTATATGCAAACATCACATCATGACCTTTATAGGCCATAGAACATGGCCTATAATTAGAAACATATACATCTAGTACATGGAAATATCCATGACACATGTCATAGCAATACAACTAAAATCTTACAAGTTTGACTCTTGGCATCATCTCATTGACATGCACCTTACATCATACACATTAGATATTTACCAACATCTACATAGAACCCAATTGAAACATTATATGTACCATTGTGTATAAATATGTACTTTGTGCATCTAATATAGTTAGGTGATGAATACATCTAATTTCCACATCTAAACCCTCTATACATTTCCTTTTTTCCTTTTTGAATAGAAGTAGTATATCTTATATAAGTCTTCCCCAACTAGAACACATGTATTTGGTATACATATTTTGTTATGCCTCATCATGTTTAGCCCTTTCATGATGTTTTTTAATTAATGTGTTGGTCAATTAATGCAATAAATAAATTATCAAGTAGGAGTATTTTGATAATTAAAAATAAATATAGTTATTGATTTAAGTAATAATATTATAAGCTGCTTATAGTAAAGATTGTTTTATTAAATTGATATAAAATTAAGTACTAAATGTAAATTTAAGAACAAAATATTATTAATAAATGAATATTAAAATAAATACCTTTCATGTGGGCGGTTATAAGTTTTAAATAGCAAATTAATGTAAAAGGGAAGATGGGAGGACTCTTCAGTTACGAATTCTAAATTGGGACAGGCAATTTGAAGCCGTTATGGAACGTGGAAGGGAGGAAGGGGGGCATGCTATCTTCACATCAAGGAGACAATGATTTTGGGGCATTCGGCTTTTGTTTTGGGAGAGGAAAGAAAAAGTGCGGGGAAATCAATTGAGAATGTAGGGGGGACATTTCTTGAGGTTTTCTGTCAAACAGTTCACATGCCTTGTCTGTACATCCACTCACTGCATACATCCCTACTAGGGCAGCTATGACTACAACATTTGACAATGTAATTTTCTTTCCTTATGTCTTGTAGATGCACATACCCTGCTTCAAAGCTTCCATTCTGGCATAGGCATTAGACGTTGGCAAGGTTATGGAATTTGGCTTTATACCTGTAAATTGCATTGCTTGAAAGTTTCGAATCCTTTTTATCAAATCTGCGTTGTGCATATCCTGCATTCTTGGCATGGGTAAACTTTTGTCTCTAGCAAACTATAATCCGTCGCCTCTGATTTCTTTAAATATTTATTGATATTCTTAGTAATCTATAGGGTTTGGTTGGGTGCCGTCTCTATGGCCTTATTTCGATTTAATCCCCTATGGACTTTACTACTAGTTTTAGCAGCAAGGAAGATATATATATATATATATATATAGAGGTCCATTCTTGTGGTGCGTATAAGCTTGAAGCTGCCTGTGGTATTGTTTATATTCTGCAATGTATATACAACTTTTGAATAAGTAAATTTTTTTTTTATGTTGTTTAATGTTAGCTTTTGTTATTCTTTGGGGTTTGCATGGTAGGGCGTTACACATAATTAGATGATCGTTTGAATGTTGATCTCTCTTATACTCTTTTAATTGATGATTTGTAAATTCCCTATATGGATAGTTATTTAGAACACTTGTGTGGGTTGATTGTTTGTAGTCGTAATATTTTTTCCATGTAAGTCATTTACTAGGTGAATTATATGTTGAGTGAGTTATTGATGGTTGGATGTCTTGAGAGGAGAAAATAGAGGTCTCCCTTGGATGCTTGGTTGACCTTGTATTAAAATTGAATATGTTAGCTTTGGCTATGTCTGAAGATTTCATTGGAATGTTGCCACTCACTATTTTTATACTTGTTGACTCATTAGTTGTGGATTGAAAATAATTCTTTGAGATCTTGTTATTGTTGTCAGTTCTTTGATGGGGAACTCTTGTGTTAGCATTTTGAGAGTCTTCCAGAGGTTTGAGGGGATATGGTTTTACTTCCAAGATTTGGTATGGGAGTCGGTGACCTAGGAGGATTCACCTTGGACAACCCATAACAAGCTTGAAGTATTTATTTTAATTTTGTGTTGTATTACTTGGAAGTGGGTGGTTCCATGCTTTTGTTATTTTGATGATGGTTGACCATTGTGTTTATGTGGGTTTGAGCCTTGCACTTGGATGTGGTATTCGTCACTCTAAATTTCTAGCACGAGATGGTGCATATCTCACTTGGTGCAGTTACTTTGTTGGATTTGGTATCTTGTGCAAGTTGGCTTGCCTGTTTGTGATTTTGAGATTTGTTGTTAGTTGGGGGAGTGGCTCTCAATGGGGGTCAACACCCAAAGTGGCTAGTCGAGGATAACCCATTGCAAGTTTATTCAAGTGATAACATAATTTATTAATTAGGGGGTTTGGGTAGTTTCACACATTAATTAAATAATGTAGCCTCACTCATGGGCCCAAGTGCTTGTTTAGGCTTGGGATGAGTGGGAAGGCCTGGAATGGCAAGATCAACTGCCTTGCCTCTGCATAGTAATTTTGCAAGGTAGGTTGATCCTGCATAGTGAGCATGGGGGTCCAATGGCTAGTAGAGGTTACCAGGATAACCCAGGATGGGGGTTGGCAACCTAGGAAGGTTACACCAGGTTAACCCGTGACTACCTTTGCGATAACACTCCACCCTTAACAACCTTGTATCTTGTTGTTTCCCTCTTGTTGTTCTTGAGCCTCTGGAAGTGAATGTTTTCATGTGTTTGTTGATGCTTGGCTATGTTGTCTTGGATTGGTTATATCTTGTGATGAATGTTATCCTATGTTATTTTTGTTCATGTTGTGAAGTCTTGCAATCCTTGTTTGTTTTGATGGTATTCGTTGAGGTCATTCTTGTCTTCTCTTAGCATGGGGGGTGGGCCTTCAAGTCCACGTGGTCGGGTGGGATGTGTTATGCACCCCATTGGGTCCCCAACCATTGTTTGAGTTGTGCTAAGATGTACCAGTTGCAGTGACACCAGAGTTGTACTAGTGTTGGATCTTGATATGGAACTTTGTATTCACACGTTCTAAATGTATTCATCCATGTTGTACTCTTCCTAGTTCATGTTGGGAAGCGGCATTGTAATATTGTAATCCTTGAGTAATGTATCTTCAAGTTATAATGTATTGTCCATGTTCATATCTTATGTTACTGGTGGATGCTTATCATACTTGTCATGTAATAGACGTTAATTCAAAAAATAATGCAGCCATGTAACCCCAAGGGACTTAGTTAAATATTGTACATGTATAATTTCATATTAAGTGTTGCAAGTTATTATTATATTGCATGTTAGTCACTTTAAAAAAAAAAGTATGTTGTTTAATGTTAGTTTTTGTTATTCTTTGGGGTTTGCATGGCGGGGCGTTACATATTTGTTTTATATAATATATATTATGATATTTTTGCACTACTAGCCAATATATAATATTATTCACTAGTTTAGTTGGCAATTAAATCATTTTTACAATTGTTTGTGTATTTATTTTCCTATTGGCTTCTTGTACATTCATTTTCATGATATTTCACATTCAAGTCAAAGTGGAGGCAAAATATATTAGTGAAAAAGGTATACCTCACACTTTTCACATTTATTTTTGGACTCACATTGGCTTGTCTAACTCTTTATACTATAACAAGTGTACAAATGGTGCATTTTTAGTTGAGTGTGGGCACATAACCTCAATTTTCTTTGTTTCTATTGGCACTTGTTTTAGGGGCCAATTTTGACCTTCAATTTACCTCTTTCCTAGCTAGGGTTATATCTATAGTAATAAAAGTGATCTATATCACTTCCACACTTGAGTAAATGACCCCTTAACACTTAAAATTTAAATTCAAATTTGGGGTCATTTGTACCTCTCTTTGTGAATATTATGTGTTGACTTAAGATAAAAAAACAATTTTATTTAACCCTTGGTGTTGTATTTAAAGGGTTGTCCCCAGGCCATTTTAGATCATTCAATATCATCACTTAGATTTGATCATTACTTTTTATTGATGTTTTTTTGTATTGCACTTGTTGTTAGGGCATATTGTATGTTTGAAAGTGCTACTGATATTTTATTTAGCCATTAAATTGATATCTATAGACACCTATAAATTATCACTAAGCTTGTGAATTTATTAAAACCCCCTTTTTCATCTTTGATAATTAAATAATCTTAATTATTTAATTATTACCTAATGTCATAAATTCTTCTATTGATTAAATAATCTAAATTATTTAATTAATTCATTTTAATTTTTTCTGACACAAATTAATTAAATTCTATTTAATTAAATAACTTATTTTTTCTCTCACTTTTTGAATTAAATTTCTATTTAATCAAAAAGTTAACTCGCTTTTTTCCTCTTGCAATGAGATAATGTTTCTATTATTTCAAAATGCATTTTCCTTTTTGAACTAATTGATTTTGTTGATAAATCAGTTAATTTCCTTTTGCCCTTTCACTTTCGATCTTATCTTATTACATCTCTTTTAATTGCAGCCATTGATTGAGCTAAAAAACATTTGATCTCATCCATCCATTTTCCATCTGACTCTCTATAAATAGTGTTGCTATTTATCATTTTGACATCTTAGAAAATCTTAGAAAATATTGAATTTATAGCTATTGTGCAGTTGAGATAATTAAATTCTTCAATAGTTTGTTGGTCTTAGGCATAGGCTATAGTTGCATTTCAAATTTGAGAGCAATTGTATTATTTATAGCAAGGTGGAGAAGAGCAATAGAGTTCAATCAATGGAGGTTTGAAGACTAGGTGACTTTGTTTCATGTTTTTATGCTTCTTGCTTTCTTTGTTCTCTATTGTTGATTAGGGCTTGGTTTATTATGCTATTTGCAATTAATCTAAAAAATTCTACCTTGAGAAAAATGGTGAACCTAAGAGATGAATACTATTTTTGAATGATCAATACTGTTGATTTCTAACACTTTTTGAATGTTGTGTAGGATGATATCTATTTGCATGAAATACTTTAATGGTTTCATTAATTCATTAGTTTTTCTTCATTTGTAGAGCTGAAGTTGTAATGCCTTACCTTCAGGGCTTTTTATCAAATAGTCTATTGCTTTGTGTATGCTTTTGCATTCCGCATTTACTTTTTCCAATAAATCCATTTTGTAAGGTGCCTTGTATGCACATATTTTCTAGAGGAATTAACTTGAGTTGAATTGATTAGATAAATTTATCTTCAATGCCAGTACCTAGTGCGATCATTTTGTACTTAATTAAATCTGGGTTTCTCTCGGTCATACACCATTACCATTACACAACAACCAACTGACATGTCCACTGTAGTTGTTTATTGTAGTGGTAGGGATTTGAACCTTTGATCACGCTCTGACAAGTTCCCTCATTACACTACAAGCATCCCACATATCCACCAAAATTATAATTATGGAGACGGGTTTTGAACTTCTATCACACATTATAAATGCTCTCATTACTCTTACACCATGACCATCCCACATGTCCATTGGAGTTATAGATTTTAATGATGAGGTTTTGAACTTTGACCATGCCTTTTAAGTGCCCCCAATAAAGTTTGAAGACTCAATGTGTTGATGACAGTTCAATATGTGTGAGTGACATTTCAAAACAAGGCTCAGTAGTTGACAAACAGTTGTTTTCCCACAACTAATTTCACCAACAAGAAGCACAAGCTCACACTGCTCATAGAAATGCTCCCCAAGATAGAATAATATTCTCAAGCTTTTGGTCCACACAACTTTTCCAAGAGCTTCAAAAGTGTTAGAAAACATAGATAGGTTTACGATCTCCTACCAACTTGTATAATCCTCTTAATACAATTTCTCAATATCAATCTTCACTCGACGATGCTTCTCTAATATTCCTTGAACTGCAACCTTTTCATTCACATCTCTCTGTCATCCAACAAGCAACATATAGCTATTCCTTGTTCAATATTCATAAGACTTTCCACACCTTCTAAACCAATCTGCCCACCTAAATAAATCATGAGGAGTTATAAGTCCATGCTTCTCGGAAAAGACATTGTTGATTTGCCTATGCCTTTGTAAATCTTTCATAACCTCAACCATTTTTCTTAGTTTCTCACATTTTCAACTCTGACAAGCAAAATCTATGTTGGTTCGACAACATCAAACAAAGTTTATAGTAGTCAACATACAACACTATCTTCTTCTCTTGAACACACAGCTTGTATTCATTAATTAGATTTAAATTAGATTTGATTTAATTTATATTTTGATTTAATTGAGATTAGATTTAAATTAGATTTGATTTAGTTTTAATTTAAATTCAGATTTAGTTTAGTTTTTAGTTTTGTATTATTATTTTCTAAAATGGGGTAAAAACTTTATTGAAATTTTAAAAAGAGCATTACAAAGAAAGCAAAGGACCAAGGTCCCCATAACCATCAAGAATAATAGAACAGAACAAGAACAAAATCATCCTTCACCATAACCATTCCTATCCTCAACAAGAATACTCTCCAAATCAAGACGAATCTCCAGAGGAACCAACTCCCATTCTTCAATTCTCCAACCATCTGCATGCTCCAAAGCCCACTTCGCCAAGAAATCAGCAACCCTATTCCACTCCCTTGAAATATGAGCAAAAGTCACCATTTCCATTAACGAACTAACCCGCAAGATCTAATGCACTACCATAGCTAACTACCAACTGACATTGGCCACTTTCCACTCATTAATCAAATTGACCAAGATCTGGGAATCTAATTCACAAATAACCCTTCTCCAACCCAAAGCATGAGCCCTCTCCAAGGTGCAAATAATAGCCAACCTTTCCACAAGGTTGATAGTCTGTACCCCTTCATGGACCGAAAAGAGGAAGATCACTGAGCCCAAAGAATCCCTTCCAATCTCCCCAATACCAGCCAGTCTCAAATTGACCCTTGAGGATCCATCTGTATTAATCTTCAGAACACCAGTTGGAGGCAGCTGCTAGCTACCAACCTTCTGAATTTTTTGCTTCACCCGCCTCCCTCTCTTGACACACGTAGAAGCCAAGGACAACCCCTGAATCCCCAATCTCTTCACCACCTTTGCATCCCTTTTCTCCAAAGGGAAAACCACCTCACACTTGGCTTCCACCACCTCTTGAACCATGCCCAAAATTCTCTACCAAACTTGTTACACAAGATTTTTCTCCCCATGAAATATCCTCCAATTCCATTCCAACCATATTTTCCACAACATGAAGATAGGCCCCACATACCGCACCTCCTGCAAGAAAGAAGCCATAGAAGGAAGCCTACCCAACCCATGCTAAAATTCAATCAAGGAGAAAGCATGAACACAGGGACTCTGCCAAACACCCCACCAGAAATACCAAAGTTGGAGAGCAAAAGGGCAGTGAAAAAACAAGTGAGTAGAGTCCTCCTCATTAGAACCACACAATACACATATAGAAGGACCCTAGAAGCCACACTTTTGAATATTATCCTAAGTCAAACACTTATTCCAAGCCAACATCCAAACAAAGCAATTACACTTTGGCCAGGAGAACTTGTTCCAAACCTTCTTCCACCACTGAACTTCTTCCCCTTCCAACCTGTGAGACAATAAAACCTGATATCCAAAGGCAACCGTATAGATACCCCTAGGATTAGGAGACTAGGAAAGCACATCTTCATCCTAGAGAGAGCTACACCATTTACTAGAGAGGATACGTTGTAGCTCAGCACAATCCTCTCGCAAACCAACCTTCGGCCAATCATCCAAAGACTTCCATCTAGCCACCTCCAGCTGACCATAAGAAGAAAAGGACTTAAAATAACTCACCTGTGACCACCCAACCTCCATAAACCTCTGGCAGAGATCCAACAAGTTAGGAAACTAAGATATGATGGGAGGAGAGCCATCCCAAGAATCGAACCAGAACTAGATCTCGATCCCCTTCTTACAAAACCAAAATAATCCCTCCTTAATAAGAGCAGCCCCTTTTTTGAGAGTACCCCAGATCACCGAGCCCTTTCCTACAAGGGGGTATCGAGAAATATCAATCTGAGGTATCCCCAATAAATAATTTTGAGAAATAATCTTGGCCCAGAGCTTATCCTACTCAATACACCATCTCCAATACAATTTCACAGCCAGAGCCACACCCATCAAAGCCAACTTCCTTAAGCCCAGACCCACATACTGTTTCAGGCTACAAACAACCTCCCATCTAACCAAACTCCATTTAGAAGACTCCAAGCAACCATCCCATAAAAATTTCCTTGTTACAAAATCTAAATCCTGAATAAATCCCAATGGAGCAACCTAGAGCATACATCTATAAATGGGAAGAGCCTATACCACTGACTTGATTAACTGAACATGACCAACAAAGGATAACCACCGATGAGTCTAGTGATTAACTTTCAGCTGAAACTTGTCCAAAATATTCTGCCAAGACTCCCTGGGCATTCTTCCAACTGAGATAGGAATGCCAAGATAGGTCAAGGGGAGAGTCCCAATCTGAAATCTCAAAGTTTGGGCAATTCTCTACTGAATAGGGCTCAAAGTGTTGAAGAAGAAAATATAAGACTTATCCTCATTAATTTGTTGACTCGAGGTAGTCAGGTAGACATCCAACACCTGGCCTAAGTTAGAAGCTTCTCTCATGGTAGCCACATGTATCAGAGTGGTGTCATCCACAAATTGCAGGTGAGACCTTGGAGGCAAGTTTCCTCCCCACCGCCAACCTTGGATGAGACCAGCCTCCACATTTCATCTAATCAACCGCCCCAAACCTTTAGCAAGGAGAATAAACAAATACGAGGAAAGGGGATCTCCTTGGCGAAGCCCCTTAGAAGTACCAAATAACTCATAATGATCCCTGTTAATAAGCACAAAGAAGGAGATTGAAGTAATGCAACTCATAACCCATTAAATCCACTCTTCCCTAAAGCCAAAATCCCCAAGAACCGTCTAAAGGAAGGACCACCTGACTCTGTCATAGGCCTTCACCATATCTAATTTGATAAACATCACCTTTTCTTTGGAACTAGCCATAGAATGAATGGCCTCAGTTGCAATAACAATCCCATCTAGAATCTGCTTCCCCGCCACAAAACTACCCTATTCCTCAGAAATCAGCTCTTTAAGCCCCTTTTTCAACCTGTTAGCAATTAACTTGGAGATAATTTAATAAATCACATTGCAAAGAGAAATGGGGTGAAATTGACTTACCTATTAGCCCCCTCACATTTGGGAATAAGAGCAAGAAAGGTGGAGTTCAATGCCCTCAACATTTGCTTATTCTGTTGAGATTCTTGAACAACCGCCAAAAGATCCAACTTGATAATATCCCAAAAATCTTGAAAAACTCCATCGGGAAGCCATCAGGACCAAGAGCTTTCCCTTTCTTCATTTGGAATACAACCCGTTCAAGCTCTTCAAGCAAGATCTCACTCATAAGATGTTGATTCATTTCTGTAGACATCAGAGAGGGAATACATGAAAGAACCTAGGCTTCCTCAGGAGACCCCCTTTGTGAGTCCTCCCTAAAAAGAGAGGCAAAATATTGCATCACCTCTTTCAAAAATTTTGTAAAGGAAGAAAGATGCTCTCCCCTGTCATTTACCAAAATAGAGATAGAATTTCCATGCTTCCTAGCTTTCATTGAATTGAAGAAAAAAATAGTGTTTTTATCCCCTTCCTGAAGCCACTCTACCCAAGCCTTCTATTTCTAAAAAAATTCCTCCCACAGCTCCCACTCCTCTAAAGCTTTCGCAGCTCGAGCCTCTTCTTGAAGAAGCTTGTACATCACCCCATCTTTCCTTATGAACCTCATGACCCCATCCAACTCAGCCTAAGTCAACACCTTAGCATGGAAGACATTCCCAAAGCACCGACAGTTCCAATGCTTGAGCTGATATTTTATAGACTGAAGTAACTTAGCAAAGGTGTACATTACCATATCATAAGCCGGTCTACCCTTCCTCCACCATTCAACCACATAATCATTCAGAGAATGGTCCCATAGCCACATGAGTTGAAACTTAAAAGAAGGTGTATGAGGCACACAGGTTGACTCAATAACAAGTTGGATCAGCCAGTGATCAAATCCTCTCCAATCCAAGATCTCAGAAGACGAAGACCACATACCACCAACCCAATAACAGGAAACCAAAAACCGATCCAACCTCTCCACTATGTAACATTCCCCAACCCGATGATTGTTCCAAGTGAACTAACCATTACTAGGCTTTATATTGACTAGATTCAAAGTATTGATGCTATTGTGAAGCAACATTGTAGAGGGCTCCAACCTTCCAATACCCCCATGCTTCTCAGCAAACTCATAAATAACATTGAAATCACCAACCAGAATCCATGGATGGAAAGGCGTCACACTGCAGAAAAACCTGATATGGGCCCATAGAACTTGCTTATCCAAAAAATAATAGGAGCATAAATATTAGAAAATAGAATAGTCTCCCCCATCTCAAAGATAGAAGCAATCATAGACAAAGAAGATTTAGAGGACATCCACCAAAGAGGGTGGATCCTTCATGGATTCCATAAACAAGCAACACTCCCACAAGATCCATGAGCACCAATGCACTGGCACTCCTCGACCCTCCATAGTTTAGGTGCCAAATTAAGCATACTTTCAACTGATAACTTAGTCTCCTAAAGAAAAAGAACAACAAGACTCTTACTTCTAACTAAATCATGAACCGATTTTTGTCTAGGGCCAATGTTCAAGCCCCTAACATTCCATGAAATAATAATCATTTCAAGGGGCTCAAAAAATGAGAATCTAGAGTCTTTACTAACCCTGAATCCACCAAATTCTCGCCTGTCAATTTAATCCTCTCCACATCCTTTTTTCTACCAATTTTAGTAGATTTCTCCACCCCACCTTTCTTAATATCCTTCTGCATGATACCCAATTTAGGAGGGGGCTTGTTGTGCTTAGTCGAATCTGACCCCGCATTTTGCCCAGGAAGGGAAGGATTCCCACCCTCTTTCGGAGTAGTAACAGAAGGAGTCGGTACCTCTGGAACCATCATCAGTTGATCATTACCCATGTGTAGAAAATCCTCACCTTGCAGATCCATAGAAGAATCGGGAATTTGGCCCTCCAAAGCTGAATCCTCAACTCCCTGATCCAAGCTCATCAAACCCGGGTTCACTTCCTGCTGGCTGAGGTCATCCAAAAATTCAAACCTGTTAAAAGTACCGTCATCTTGCCTTTCCTTAAAGGTCCTTTTTTGGCCTCGATTCCTATTATGAGCCTTGACCAGAACAAAACCATCAACACCCACTAACTCATCAAGGGCAAGACTCTTCCCCTTATCTACCCCAAGAGGATTGTGAGGAGGTTGTGAAGGTTGAGGTTCCACAGGCTTATACCTTGGACATCTCTACTACAAATGACCATATTCATGACAAAGGTGACAACAAAAAGGAAGAGTCTCATAGTCCAACTGTTGCACCCAAGAATAAGATCCCACACACATATCTATTGCATATGGAAAAGGCCTACTTAGATCAATTTCAACACAAATATGGGAAAAACTCATTACCTTTTTACCTAGGGACTACAATGAAGCCCCAACTAGTTTTCCAAGTAACAAGGCAAGTAAGAGAAGCACATCCTCTCGACAACATTCCACCAGAAATCAAGGTAAACACACCTGCACCAAGACACGATTCAGAACCTCTTTAGTAAGGTTAAATCTTGCATGCCAGGGCTTGATAAACAACCCCACCTTATTGTGAAAATAAGGGCCTCCCTCAAAGACCCTATTGCGATCAACCATGCAATTAAAAGTAATCATGAAGTAATTGTTAGCCAGCAACATTATCTCCATTTTCCCTCTGGCTCCCAAGTCCTCTAGGCCGAAAACTCCAAAAATTGCAGAGAAACCCTCATCCCCAAAAATTTACAATATAAGGAGTAATTTGAATAATATTCAATATCCTTCGCAATCATATCAAGTGGTACAACCAGTTTTTGCCTCTCCTTGCAATGCTCAAGGAAACCATTAATCTTCGAGATTCGCGAACCATTGGAAAGCTCAGTACTAGGAAACCCTATATTCAAAGAAAATAAATTATTCTCAAAAGTCCTCATCCCTCGGTTTGGAGATTTTGTGCCTATTGCAGCCCAGAAATCCAAGTCAGGAACTACCCCTAAAGTCTCACCCTTTGATGAGGCCATCTAGCCCTATACGGGTATATAGAAATACCAAACAATATTGGGTGGGAGAACCCCACACCCTCCGTCCTTTCTTTGGGCCACCCACACCACACAACCCTGCCACACCTGCACCAAGCAATGAGAGCACCACACAATGAAAAAAATAGTAGACTTCTTAAGCCCTACACACCCTACAACACCAACCTTGTGTCAATCAACACCCAACTTCACATAGGCCAACACCACTACAGAGGCCCCAATAGTGGTCGTGCATCGCAAAACACCAAGGAGCCCTTAGATGCATAGAGAAAAAAAAAAGACCCAACAAAGCTTTAGGCCACTCACCCTAGGAGACAAAGAAAACATCACTAGAAGAGAACCAAACCCACAAATTGTAAAGAAACCCATAGCCCATCAGCGTAGAAGCAAGAAAAGGCAATCACAAGCTAGGGCTCAAATGCCCTAGCTTGGCCCTCGAAATGCAGACCAATGACATTCTTCTTCCCTTCATTCACCATCAGACATTTTGGATTTTCAATTAGATTTTTTAGATTTTTAATTAGCTTTTAATTAGATTTTTAATTAGCTTTTAATTAGAATTTTTAGATTTTTAATTAGACCTTTAATTATATTCTTAGATTTTTAATTAGATTTTTAATTAAATTTTAGATTAATTAGATTTTTAGCCGTAATTAGATTTAAATATTTAATTTAGTCTAGCTTTAGATTTTTTTAATTTATTTTAGGCTTAGATTTTAGATTCTTTAAATGTTAGCTTTCATTTTAGTTTAGTTTTAGTTTTGTGGCTAACTTTGTTAATTTGGATTTTTGCAAGTTCGTTTGTCCAAGATTCCAAAAAACAAAAAAAAGCATAAACTCTCGTTTGTCCAAGACTGAAAATCAAAACTACTAATGACATTTGGTGCAGGATGTTCCTTGAAGATTTAATTTTTTCAAACCGACTATCTTTTAGTATAGCAAACACTTCATTTGGTGCTTAAAAAGAACATTTTTTTCTATGTTTGGCATGCTTGTGCATGTGTTGAGTGGGCCTATTGCTAACACACAGTATCCTCTCCCCTAGTTTTCGTGGTCCTGGGTGCAAGAGAAAAGTGTTAGTGACACTCAAGTTTTCTTTTTAGAAGGGCATGCCTCGCAAGAGGGAATGAATCCAACCAGTTTTTCGCTTGGACCAGTATATAAAGGATAATACTAAATCATCAAGTCCTCATAGTGGTCTTTGCCCTTGTTGTATAGTGTCACTCAAAATAGGGTACCTACTGTAAAATGTATAAGAGCCCCTAGTAGAGTGATTAAAGCCTTAAGTGGCTTGTTGGACTCTTGCAGGAAGTCATGTCCCTGAGTATTCACAAAAGAACCAACTATTTTAGTAGCCCAAAATCCTTCTATTTGCTAGCGTAGGAGGTCAAACCTTTGAAGTCGTCCCACGTTCCCACAGTTCAAAGTTGAGATAGGAAATATCTTGATATCTTTAGGTCTTTGGGAATTTGAAGTTTGGTGCACCCGAAAAGTGAGTGTTGTGGAGGGGAGCCAATGCCACCAAACTTCTAAAATATCTGCTCTGAATAAGTGTGATAGGAGAAATCAAAGTGGGAATCCAGTAAATATTGTCTCGGCCAGCCTAGGATTTACTTGAATGTGCTTTATCTCAATTGCAACTGTCAAGTGAAAACAAACAAAACATTGTGTTTTATGTGTGTTCATTTCAAACTAACAAGCAAAGAAACCTTACACCTAAAAATTGCAACACTTCATAGTTTCAGAGCAAACATCATTTTTTAACAAAACAATCAAAATTAGGTCAAACTCTTTCCATAATCAGATTCAAACCTTTGAGATCCATTTTCAAACCAAATTCTTGCTATGATTCCTATTTAAATACAAAAACTTTCTCAATTCACCTTGCATATCATCATTCCATTATTAGGTCACCATTTTAGGTACCTTAGCATTCTCATTACTTGCATATCCCAACTTCACATTAGGCTACCTTTTTCAAACTATTAGGCTTGGCACCTTGTGGGTTTTATGATAAAAGAACTCTGATGCAGAGCAACCAACACTTAGCACAACTTGGTACAAGTGAAAAAATGATCCATCACCAAAAATAAAAAAAATTCAACAAACTTGATTCACTTGACAACTTTCATAAACTGATTCATCACAAGCAATGATTAAGTGCATTCTAGATCATATTGGAAACATTGCAATGGCAGCCCACAATTTAATGCAATGAAATGCCATTAATAACTTTCACCAAAAAAATAATGAAGCCGATCTCTTCAGTGAAATTGAAGATAACATAATTATAGATTTTTCCTCCAATTTTTACGAAGATCCAATAGTGGAAAATAAAGTTATTGCATTTTTCCTAAAATTGCAAACCCTAGGTAGGGTTTAGACCTGCCCTCACAAAAATGGTCATAACTTATTCAAATCTTAATGAAATTTAATGAGACTTGAAGAAAATTAAATTAGATTCACATGGAAACAAAATACAATTGGTTTTAGATCAAAATATGGAATGTACAATCTGTACCATCATGTTTTTTAGACTGTAAGTTATGCACAATATTGTTAGAATAGGGCAGTCTCACCAAAATAGTCATATCTCCCAAAAAACTCAATAAAATTCAATGAGACAAAAATAATTGTAAACTATAAAAAAATATATTTCCATCCATATATTATACTCCTTGATATGAATCCATATCAGGTCGTACAATGCATAACTTCAGCCTGAAAACAATGTAAGAATCAAAAAATGCACACAAAATTTGAGGTTTCCATTCATCAAACTTCAAAAATAATGTCTCCAAACCCCAATTAGAGTTTTTTAGGGTGTCTTTATACATTTCCAACCAAAAAAAACTATTTTCAACTACCTTTTGATTAGTTTTTTTGACAAAACACCTTAATGACACTTTTTGACGAATTGCTTGACAACTTTATTGAGCAACTTTTACAATTTTTACAATATTTGCCTAAATTTCACCAAATGACCAAAAATGGTCCTAAACCACTTAGGATGGTCTCAAATGACCTTATTTACATAAATAAATCCAAAACAAATCAAAAACCAAAGTTTCACAATATAACTTAAAATTGCATCAAGGGTGCTCCTGCACCATACTCCCAAGGAAGAGAAAATTTGAGGTCCACCTCAAATAGGAATCTTCTTTCTTATCTTCTAGTTCCTTTGCATGCGTGCATTATTTCCTTTTTATTGTATCTCAAATACATTTGTATCAATTGGTGCACTTGTGCATTTTGGTCCATCAACATGCTTCTTGAGCCAAGGCCAACTTGGTACAATGTAGCCATGTGATTTTGTTTTTGTTCTTGTTCTAGCTTGACCTTGGATTGCAATTGTAAATTTACTTTCACTATCATCCACTTTGTCTTCATTACCTGCATAAGAAACAAGCATATTAAAAAAATCATATTCTTCTTCACACTTCACTTCTTCATCCACCTCATGTTGTTTGCCACACATTATTTTATCTTCATGATTCTCCAAAATATTTGGCTTCACCTCAACCTTACGCAGCCATTCACTTTAATTTTTGAATTTCTCATCCATTCTTCCATTCTCCTTGACATCAACATTCTCAACTCTTGGTTCTTCTCTTGAGAACCATGATATCTCCTTATCCTCCATAACTATCTCCTCTCCTTGGACTATCTTTGAATCCTCTATAGCTTCTTTTGCTATCTCTTCTTCTTCTTCTTCTTGAACATCACCCACTTCAACATCAATGTCACCATTACTTTCATTAGTTTGAGAAAATTTAAAGGAAAATTCTTCCATTTCTTGTTCAATTAGTTTTTCAAACAACATGTTATCAAAACTTATTACCTCATCCATTACCTCATTTGTCTTTTCCTCATAATACTGTACTTTCTTCTTCTCACTTAACAACAAGCTTTCAATTCGTATGCACTCATTCTTCAAGGCTATTAATACATATTTCATCCCATCATTTTGCAACTCATATGTGTTGTTTTTGTTGTTATACTTTGCTGCCTTGTTATAATTCCACAACCTTCCAAACATAATGTGACATACATCCAAATGCATAATATCAAAAACTATTTCATCCTTATAACTACCTATATGAAACTCAACTTTACATTATTCACTTACGGTTACCTAATTACTTGTCTAAAGCCAAGTCACTGAATAGGGTGTGGGGTGTGGTATTCTTTCTAAATCTAATTTATCTACCATATATTTAGAAACAATATTATCCATACAAATATTTGAGATCACAACTTGACAACATTTACCTTAAGACTTGTTGGTAGTACGGAATAAGCTTTCCTTTTCCATCATGCTTTTTTTCTTGGCTTTCATTTCTTCCTCTTGTATCATGTTTTCCATTTCTTCCTCTTGTAGCTTCTTTGCCACTTTGAAAAAATTATTTAATAATGAAGATTCCCTTTTCCCATCTTTCTTCTTATTAAGAGCCATCCTGAAATATGAAATCTCACTAAACCACATTAGCCAAAATAATAGATCATTTCCCAAAGATCTTCTAGCTCTGATACCAATTTGATGCAGAGTAACCAACACTTAGCACAACCTGATACAAGTGAAACAATGATCCATCACCAAAAATAACAAAAATGTAACAAACTTGATTCACTTTACAACTTTCATAAACTGATTCATCACAAGCAATGATTAAGTGCATTCTATATTATATTGGAAACATTACCATGGCAGCCCACAATTTAATGCAACGAAATTTCATTAATAACTTTCACAAAAAAAAAATGAAGCTGATCTCTTTGGTGAGATTGAAGATAACATAATTACATACTTTTTCTCCAATTTTTATGAAGATCCAATGGTGGAAAAGAAAGTTATTGCATTTTTCCCAAAACTACAAACCCTAGGTAGGGTTCAGACCTGCCCTCACAAAAATTGTCATAACTTATTCAAATCTTAATGAAATTTGACGAGACTTGAAGAAAATTAAATTAGATTCACATGGTAACAAAATAAAATTGTTTTTATATCAAAATATGGACTGTACAATCCATACCATTTCATTTTTTAGATTGCAAATTCTGCACAAGTTTATTAGAATAGGGTAGTCTCACCAAAATAGTCATATCTCCCACAAAAATAAATAAAATTCAATGATACAAAAATAATTGCAAACTATAAAAAAATTTATTTCCATCCATATATTATACTCCTTGATATGATTCCATATCATGCCATATAATGCACAACTTCAACTTGAAAACAATATAAGAATCAGAAAATGCACACAAAATTTGAGGTTTCCATTCATCAAACTTCAAAAATAATGTCTCCAACCCCCAATTAGAGTTTTGGAGGGTGTCTTTATAAATTTCCAACCAAAACCAACTATTTTCAACTACCTTCTTATTAGTTTGTTGACAAAACACCTTAATGACACTTTTTGACAAGTTGTTTGACAACTTTCTTGAGCAACTTTTACAATTTTTATAATATTTGCCTAAATTTCACCAAACGATCAAAAATGGTCCTAAATCACTTAGGATGGTCTCAAATGACCTTATTTACATCAATATATCAAAAAAAAATCAAAAACCAAAGTTTCACAATATAACTTAAAATTGCATCAAGGGTGCTCCCGCACCAAACTCTATACCTTAGTACGAATCATTGCTTCAACAAATGATTGGAATTTGACCAAGTTACTTTTTAAATTTGTCCTTTTTAATTTTGGTGATAATTTCCTACTCACAAGTCTAGTTGGAAAAATCACCTTGTCAATCTTTTCACTTGTCCTAGAAAAGGGACATTTGACAATCCTAGTTGAAACATTGGTTTACCCTTGGATGGTTAGTGATCCTATTCTTACATATTTCAAAAGTGTTTAAGCCATAAATTTCACTATAGCTATCCATCACCTTTTAGTCATTTGAATCCTTCATACTACAACATAACATCCAACATTATCATTATCACTTTTAGTCGTGTTGCATACATTAGACATCTTTTATCCTCAAAATACCAAAAATACCAAAAAAATAGTTGCATTACATTTAGGCTACCTTATTTCAAAATACCAGAAAAATATTCTTAGTCTCATACTTTCCACTTCATTTGGAGCAAGCCTTATATGGTTGAAAATAGATTGCAAAATAAACGTCGAACAATGGGTCTCTTTCATGACAATGATGACCTTTATAACCACACAAGCAACTTAAACTTTGGTACCTATTCTAGTGAACCACCCAAGGCATCTACCAATCCTTTTGAAAAATTACTCATAAGAGACCCACATGGACAAGTAGTTATAGAGGAAGTTGAAGCAGCTTTCCAAGACCCAGAGGTTGCATCACTTGTAGATGCGATAGTGCTATTGGACCCTCAAAGGTTCTTGGCCAAAATTTTGCATAGTGGTGCTAAACTACCTCAGGGCTTCGATGTAAACACACTTCAAGAAGCACCCACCCCAAACCAACAAAACCAAGGACTTAACATGTATGTATCTAGTAGTTCCAAGACCCCACAAACAAATGCTTCTATGCCACAAGGGACTCCAACTCAAACTTCCACCTCGATTCTTGTACCCTTAATTGGAATGCAACCAATACCATAATCAGCGACACAATCCACAATGCAACCAATGACACAGTCCCTAACATATTCCATGTCACAATCTCTTGGTTCTACACCTAATCCATTTAACACAATGGACATATCTCCAAATCCATTTGGAGCATCAAGTGCCATGAATGCCACATCATCAAATCTATTTGGAACATCTAGGGCCTTGAAGACCATGTTATCAAATATTTTTGGCACAAATTGTGTGCAAGTGTTTTGTATTCTAAATATGCAAACTAAACTAAGAATGTAAAATGAAAACACTAGACCACCTCAATGATTAGCCTAAGGAAAACACAAAACAAAAATAAAGATAAACGATTATACCTTTCTTTCGTATCATCTCCTTGGTTGGCCCTTGATGTTGGTTGGTATATATGCTCCTTTTGATGGCAATGGATGAAAATGGATGGATGAAAAGTGGGATGAAGGATAAAATAAATATGTCATGGTGATTAATTGAAAGTAAATATGCAAAATGGTTGGGAATGTAAGTAATTGCTTAATGGAGGCTTGAAAATGGCTCACAATTTTGCTAGCATGAGGGTACTTGAATGCTTAAATTGTTAAAATGCATTAGAAAAGGGGAGTATCTATAGGAGAAGTTGAATTCTATAGAGAATTCAACGGTTAGGATTGAGCCACCATGGCCAAGATGGAGGGCTAAGGTGAGTTGAGGACTCACGAGCCCTCACATCTTGACATGTGGAGGGTGAGGTGTCTAAGGGTAGGATGAGATGGAAAGAGGTACAAGTGAGGTGGAAGAAGGACAAATGACGTGGAAGGACATGTACTTTGAAAGTACCTTAGGGGATGAGAAGATTTCCTCAAAAAGGAATGTCTTGTCCCCAAGTGAAAGTGACACTTGAAGAATTTTAGAATTTCTCAAAAATCTCCATAGGGAAGAGGAAAGTAGTTGGAGAAATAAATGTGAATTAAAAATTCACATGATTGGGAGAATCTAATGGATAAGACAAGGTTCCCAAAAAAGTAGGATTTTTACACATGTGAGTGATGTGACAAGTCAAAGGTTCTATAACTTGCATAGGAATAAGGAGAGTCTTGGAAGGATAAATGTGAATTAAAAATTCACATGGGGAAGAGAGGAATATTGAATGAATAAATGCGAATTAAAACTTCACATGGGGAAGAGGGGCAATGCTAAATGTGGAATATGTAAAGGTTGACCAAAAAGGTATGCTAAATGTGGCAAGATGATTAAATTAAGGTTGTGCAAATACATGATTAAGGAAAATTAATGAGGGATTAGAAGCAAGTGGAAGATTATGGAGGATGTGACATTAATCCTGATTAAGGAGTGCACATCCTAATCATGGATTAATTAACTTAATCCATATTAGAAGAGGATTATGGAGGATGTGACAAGGAGAGAGAAAAAAAAGAATTTAAAATTGATTTTATCCAAAAAGATCAAATGACTAAATTAAATAAATTGATATGTTTATTTAATTTAGAGAGGAAAAGGTGTAAGGTAAAGTATTTAATTATTGAATTAAATACTTTAGAGACTTTAGGAAGAAAGATGAAATATTAATTAAATAAACCATTTAATTAATATTGTCGAAGTAGACGATTTTGACCATGTGGAAGTGGTCAAATTTGGATGTCTACATTTTTCCCCTCTTCGAAATATTGTTAGAATAACAGTGTTTCAAAGAATGACGTCTTGTGAAAGTGTTGTGAAGTGTTGTAAGACATTTCTACATTCTTCTAAACTCTATTTAATGCAATTCACCTAAAAACCACCTTTTCACTCATCAACAAGTCCTATTTTAAAGTGTTGTAAAGTGTTGTAACAAGATTTCATGCTTTTCTAGGCATATTTTCACTATTTACACCCTTCTCATGCTTTATTTTTTCTTTTTATGCCCCCATATGCTTATATTAGGTGTATTTTTGGGTCCTATCCAAACAAACAACATTAAACACAACATTATTCCTGACACTTGGTTTTGGGTCCCAGGTGGGACTCATTCACCAAGGGTGGCAAATGAGTCCCCCTTGGCCCCAAATTCAAAATATTTCAAATTTCTTTCAGCATTTTACTCAAATTCACTTCATGTTGTCTTGTGATGAGGTATGAATGGATAGTAAGGCACAAGATTTGTATAAATATGTGATTCTAACCTCATTTTATATCTCCTCATTCAAGTATTCAATATCCTAGAACATATTCAAGCAATCTTCAAGTAATCAAGCATCTTGCATCATCAATTCAAGCACTTTCAAGCACTTTGGAGCAGCCATTGACATCACTTCAGATTTGCATATCCAAGGATGTGGTAAGTTTGTAATACTTTAATGTTATTCATTTATCATCTCCTTTGCATTTCATTCATTTCTATTGGGTTTGATTACCAAAGTGGGGTTTGACCAAGGCAAACCCCTATTCACTAACCCCCCAACATTTTTCACCTTTGCATGTGTCTTTGCATCCTTTTTTTGTAGATTTAACAGGTTTAAAGGTGTTGAAAAGTGGATTTCAAGTCAACTAGTCTCTTCAAATCAATTCATCATCTATTCAAACAATTTGAGTGACTTTCAACCTGTTTTCTGCATAATTGACCCCGACAACCTAATATTCAGACTTTGCAGGATCTGGAGTAGTAGTATTGTCTTCTAATTTTCCAAAAATCTTGGGGAGGATTGAATTGCCACCCTTGGCAAATGAGTCCCACCTAAAATCTGAAAATCTATATTTTATCATAAATCAACTCCCGACTGTTAGAAATCAGCTCCTGACACTTTTTCAACAGTCGGAGGACTGATTCGCCACCCTTGGCGAATGAGTCCCACTGTGAAAAATCAAAAAAATTGATCACCATTCCAAACATTCCAGAAAGCTCACACATATCCAGATGCACTCAAATTTGACCCTATACCTTCTGTTCTGCAGATTTCTTTCAATTTCTTCATCTTTTATAGTAGTTTGCATATCATAGTGTGTTTTCAAACATAACTTAAATTGCACTTTTGCATTCATTTTAGATCGTCTTAATTAGTCAATTGCACTTAGATTAGTTCATTTACATCATATTACATTGCATACTTCCTAATTTGAATGTCACATAAGCATTTTAGGTTCTAATGTCTCTCCTTTTGGGTGAAAAACCCTATAAGAGTTAGAGAGTCCATTGGGTCCTAAAATCTATGTTTCAAAAGGTATGGCCAACACAATTTTTAATCTAGGATAAACAAGGTGTCTAGGGAGTCCTTGATATACTCTCAGTATGTGAGGCACAAACTTTGAACACCAGCCCATCACAAGCGTGAGTCAGGAACCCCAGCAAGATACTGAAAGGCTCAGACCAACTCTTCACGTCTATCTAGGTATCACCCTAGCTTCGACGCTCTACGAGACACAATGTCACTATATTGGGGTACATCTTTAGCTCTCCCCCCTTTCTATACCCTATCGGTACACATGGTTGGGATCATCCCTTGGGGTGATGAAATCCCCAAGTAGGTCCCGCTAAGAAGATAATGTTAACCATTTTTTACTACTCCCTAGGCTCACATGAAGTCCAAGGGGAAATATTGAATGGTATAACACCCCCTTGGATAACACAAAGGAATTAGGTAAGTTACGATTTCTCTTCACCTAGGATCACCAAATGGTGCAAGGGGATTGGATATGTCAATAGCTTACCTACAAACACAATAAACAAATAAATTGACTCCCCTACTTAGACTATGTGCCTAACTAGTATGAAAAAGGAAAACAAGCAAGCTAAATAAACAACTTGGCCCATTCGTCCTGCAACAAATCTGTGAGGAGTTTTATGTTTTGATCTTCAATAAATGTTTGAAGCTGCACAAATGTTAAGAAAGCTTAGACAAAACACCAACAACATAGGTTAGGGTCAGTACAAATAAAAAACAATCAAAACAGACCTAAAAATGCCAACTTAACCCCTATTTTTACCTCAAAACGGTCTCAGTCTAGGGAAGGTACGCCCCTCTGGGTGGGTAGGTATGCCCCTCTACAGAAAAATAGTTAGAAAATCAACAAAGAACAAAATGTTGCTCAAGGCGAGGTACGCCCCTTTGGGTGGGAAGGTATGCCCCTCTACAAAAAAATAGTTCTAAAAAAAAAAAAATAGAAAACAAACTACTACTCAAGGGAAGGTATGCCCCTCTGTAGAAAAATAGTTAGAAAAATCAACATAAAACAAACTGTTACTGAAGGGTAGGTATGCCCCTCTGGGTGGGAAGGTACACCCCTCTACAGAAAAATAGTTAGAAAAATCAACAGAAAATAGAAAAAAAACTACTGCTCAAGGGTAGGTATGCCCCTCTAGGTGGGCAGGTGCGCCCCTCTGCAGAAAAATAGTTAGAAAAATCAACAAAAAATAGAAAACAAACTACTGCTCAAGGGTAGGTACACCCCTTTGCAACCTAAACCTACAAAAGATGAAACAACAAGAATCGTAAAAGTGTAGGAACCCATTTGTGGGTCTCACCGAGCGTGCCAGAAATGTGTGCAAGTGTTTTGCATTCTAAATATGCAAACTAAACTAAGAATGCAAAATGAAAACACTAGACCACCTCAATGATTAGCCTAAGGAAAATACAAAACAAAATAAAGATAAATGATTATACCTTTCTTTTGTATTGATCTCCTTGGTTGGCCCTTGATGTTGGTTGGTATATATGCTCCTTTTGATGGAAATGGATGAAAATGGATGGATGCAAAGTGGGATGAAGGCTAAACTAAATATTCCATGGTGATGAAGTGAAAGTAAATATGCAAAATGGTTGGGAATGTAAGTAATTGCTTAATGAAGGCTTGAAAATGGCTCACAATTTTGCTAGCATGAGGGTACTTGAATGCTTAAAGGGTTAAAATGCATTAGAAGAGGGGGGTATTTATAGGAGAAGTTGAATTGGTTAGGATTGAGCCACCATGGCCAAGATGGAGGGCTAAGGTGAGTTCAGGACTCACAAGTCCTCACATCTTGACATGTGGAGGGTGAGGTGTCCAAGGGTAGGATGAGATGGAAAGAGGTACAAGTGAGGTGGGAGAAGGATAAATTATGTGGAAGGACATGTACTTTGAAAATACCTTGGGGGATGAGAAGATTTCCTCAAAAAGGAACTTCTTGTACCCAAGTGAGAATGAAAGTGACACTTGAAGAATTTTAGAATTCCTCAAAAATCTCCATGGGGAAGATGAAAGTAGTTGGAGAAATAAATGTGAATTAAATGATTGGGAGAATCTAATGGATAAGACAAGGTTCCCAAAAAAGTAGGATTTTGACACATGTGAGTGATGTGACAAGTCAAAGGTTGTATAACTTGCATAGGAATAAGGAGAGTCTTAGAAGGATAAATGTGAATTAAAAATTCACATGGGGAAGAGGGGCAATGCTAAATGTGGAATATGTAAAGGTTGACCAAAAAGGTATGCTAAATGTGGGAAGATGATTAAATTAAGGTTGTGCAAATACATGATTAAGGAAAATTAATGAGGGATTAGAAGCAAGTGGAAGATTATGGAGGATGTGACATTAATCCTGATTAAGTAGTGCACATCCTAATCATGGATTAATTAACTTAATCCAGATTAAAAGAGGATTATGGAGGATTTGACAAGGAGAGAGAAAAAAGAAGAATTTAAAATTGATTTTATTCAAAAAGGTCAAATGACTAAATTAAATAAATTGATATGTTTATTTAATTTAGAGAGGAAAAGGTGTAAGGTAAAGTATTTAATTATTGAATGAAACACTTTAGAGACTTTAGGTAGAAAGATGAAATATTAATTAAATAAATCATTTAATTAATATTGTCGAAGTAGACAATTTTGACCATGTGGAAGTGGTCAAATTTGGATGTCTACATAAATAAAAGGACTAGAGGTTATATTCATGGAACTAACAAAAACACCAATGTGCCACAAGGTCCTACCACAAGTGTTCCTCAAATAAATCCTCAAGGATCTTTCCAATTCAACACTCAACATACACAAGGTCCAAATACTTCTAATATTTTTCAAACACAATCCAATACTCGCACCCGAATCAAATTTTCACCTCACACATTCCAGGTCATACCACACACATCCCTCAAATCCAAATTCCAAACATAATTCAAACATCTATACCTCATATCAACACTAACATACCATCTCATGCAAACGTTGGATCGAAAAACAAAAAATTAGGACTTTACCAAAATGTTGTTGTAAATACCATAGGCACAACCCTCACACCATACGATGTCCTAGCGAATCAAATGTTGGCCTTGCAAAAGAAAGTAGAAACCATGACACTATCAAACAAGAAAACATACTCTATCCAAGAGTTATTTCCTTACCCATTTGATAGGACATTATACATGCCTCCTCTTCCTCCAAATTATGTCATGCCAACTTTGCCTAAATATAAAAGGAAGAGGAAACCCCATCGAGCATGTGAGGGAATTTCATACGACTTTGATTGACATTGATTCTGAAAAAACATACTTAATGGGACTATTTCCTAGAAGTCTAACAGGATATGCTTTAGACTGGTTCACTCACCTACATGCAAGCATACGATCATGGGATGAACTTGTTGAAAAATTTATCACCCACATTTCCTTCAACATTGAAAATGACATCACTATTGCTACCCTATGTCAAAACTAAACAAGAAGAGGGTGAAGCTTTCATAACATTCTTCCAGAGATGGAGAAGTTTAGCTAGCCATTGTCCTGTTGAAATTCTTGAAAAACAAAAAATTATCATGTTTGTGCAAAACCTGAACATAAATTTAAAATATGCATTGGAAACCCATTGTTGTTCCACATTCGTTGACCTCATTGAAAAATGGTCCATCCTTGAGAAAACCCTTATCGCTAAAGGGGAAATTAAAACTTATACCAAAACACAAAATGCCCAAGGGATGTCAAATGATAAAAACAAGTTTTGGTCTCGTAACAAGAACAAGAATGTGACAAATGATGGAGTTGTAGATGCCAAAGCTATGAATAGAATGGGTCCTACATTGACTCTCAAAGCATCCAACATGAACAATAACACATCATATGTCCCCAACCAAGTAGCTAACATCTACAAAATAATTAGGAATAGGGACCCCCAAGACAACTAAGGAAATACCCATGGAGACAATACTCTCCTTTACCAGAACCAATTGAATATGTCCTGAAGAAGCTAGTACAATCAAACGTTATACAAATCCAAGAGCCCAAACCATACGACCCAGGACAATTCAAATCCTCTTGGTGGGATGACAACGCCTTTTGTGACTACCACCGCATCAAAATGAATAAGAACTCGTCATGTCATCAATTGAATAACATGATTCAAGACCTAATTGAAAATGGTGCCATAGAGGTTGAGGGACAACAACAAACTTCCAATAAAGACCATACAATTTTCAAGAATCCGTTGCAAGACCATGGTCTCGAAAAACCCTCCAATTCAGGTCAAAAGATAGACAACCATGCCAATTATACCAATGCCTCTTTTGACTAAAAAATTATTAACCACCTCCAAGCTATTGATGATCATGTTAACACAATCACCATTAAGAAGCAACTTGAATGCGTTGTTACTACTCACAAGGTTAAGGTTACCATATTTGGTCCTCCTCCAAAGCAGCCACAATCTAAAACCAAGTACAATCTTGTTGACCAATTGGGCACGATACCCAAACATATTTCCATCCTTGAGATTTTGCGCGTATCACCTGAACACAAAGCTATCCTCGATAAGGCTTTGAAAGAAACCTTTGTTCCTACTGACCTGGACATCAACTGATTTCAAGTCATGGTTGGGTATTTGGCCAACTCCCACCATGTTTCCTTTTATGACAAAGATTACTCTACATCCAAGTCAAACCATAATGACCCATTACACCCTGAGGTTTTCATCAAAAAACACAAGGTCAGATGATTCCTAGTAGATGGTGGAGCTGGATTGAACATTTGTACTTTAAAACTGGTGAAGGCATTGGGCCTCTCTGAAGCATGTGTGGATACAAATAAGAGCATTGTTATCAAAGCCTATGATGAAAAAGAACATTCTTCTGAGGGCGTTATCACACTACTTATCAAGGTTGGACTTGTATTACTAAATATCACATTCCAAGTCCTAAATCTTGAACTACTATACAACTTCCTCCTTGGTCGACCATGGATCCACGCCATGAAGTTCGTACCATCCACGTACCATCAATTCCTCAAGTTCCCTCATGAAGGCACTGAAATTACAGTCATAGGCGATCCCGATCCCTTTCAATATTGCAACAATTTGAAAGGACTACTCAATTCCAAGTGCCTATCAACCAAGAGGCCTCATCATCTTGCTACATTGATCCATTTTCATTGACCAAGTCATCCACTCAATTTACGATGCCATCAAACCCCAAGGTCCAAGTACATGACATGGGATGTGGAGAATACCGTATGGATAATTTACTGGTGAACGACAATGCTAATGATGTTGAGAAAGATCATAATTCCAATAATGATGTCAAGACAATTCCAAAAGGAACAAAAAATATGTCCATGCTTGGATTGAAATCTTTTGGGACCTTGATGACACATCAACCTTTTCCATATCTGCTTCCGCTCAAACTTTTCATATCCATGACAACCCCATGTTCGACTAGGATATATATGATAATCCACTTTTTGATCATAGCCCTACTAAGGATATCCAATCATCATCCTTCCATCCCACCTACCTTGTGTTAGGATATGTATCTTCTACTGTCGCCTCTACAAATTCACCTTTCCAAGCCATTAAGGATGCGCAAGCTTCCTTTGATGTTAGCATATTGAAAAGGATAGTCCCATATACTCCATTGATGGCATCACCACTCCTATTTGTCCACTAGACATTCCTGTCACTCCACCTACTTCCTCCATCTCACTCACATCCATCTACATCATAGACATGGACCAACAAGTTGTAGCTCAAGAAAATAATATAGGAAAAGCTCCAATGAACGATAATCTTTAAAAGGAGATAAAAAATCAAAAGATATAATGCAAAGAAAAGAAGATCAAGACAAGTCCTCTAGCCAAAATAAAAAGCTATCAAACAAATCAAAAATAAAAGTAAAAAATGAAAGCAAGCAAAAGTCGATCTCCAAGTATGCATCTCCATCAAAAATCACTAGGGGTATCTATCAAGGAAAAATGTCAAGAAAAGAGCTTGGAAACCATATACTCCATTCTATCCATCCACATTCATACATTCATCATATCATCCACATCAAGTTCTCACTCATACCATATAATCCATTCTATTTGTTCCACATTCATACATTCATCATATCATTCTACCTCCATAGGTGATGCCTTCCAATATTCCTTTGATGACGACCCCTTCATGTATGCTAGCTCATTGGTTGTTCAAACTCCTTCTCGCTTGAAGCTTGATGGCCCACATAGTGTGCACATTAGGGATCCTACCCTAACCTCTTTCCTCCACCACATCTATCATCCTTCATACTTGCCACTTGCACTCTTCATCCAAATCGAGTCATTTCTTCTAGCATGGTCATTCAAGCACGATCAGGGCATCATCACAGTGGTCTACAGATCTGACATGTATCAATGCTACATTTAGCTTCAGAGAGCTCTTGCCAAAAAGTCCTAAAAAAATACAAAAAAAGAGAAAAAATTCCTAAAAAAATATTAAAAATGTGAAAAAAATCCTAGCAAAAATACAAAAAAAGAGAAAAAGTCTTTAAAAAATATACAAAAAAAGTCAAAAAATTTAAAAAATCGTTACTTTGATGAAAACTTGGCAAACAGGCATCTTCGTGGTAACAAAAAAAATCAAAAAATCGTGAAAATAAAAAGAGAAATAATTCGTCCAATAGTGAAAACCACTTCGGTGGTGCTTTGGATAAGTACCATGGTGAAAACCTGGCAAAAAAGCACCATGTGTAGTCAGTCTTCACTCCGTCATCTACTATCACTCTATCTGGCCTTCCATCTCGATCCATAATAATGCCTTTACCTTCCATCATCTCCCATTTGACATCCATCATCAAGCATTGTCATCTTTGTCATGACTTCCAAGCGATTGACGTCTTGTGTCCTTTCTCCTTCATCTTTTCTCCATAATAAACCCCTATCCCATCCCATCCCTATTGGTTAGTCTTATACCCGATTGGAGAAATTTCCTAACACTTGGCTTCATTGGATTCTATGCTTATGTTTGGAGGTCACTATACTCAAAAAGACAAAAATCAAAACATTTGAAAAAGATAAAAAAATCAAATATTCAGAAAAAGACAAAAAATTAAAACACTCGAAAAACATAAACAAATCAGAACATGTCAGAACACAAAAACATTAAGATATTTATAAAAATCCCCAAAATAGAGTCAAAGTCAGTCATGTTAGTCTTTGTCATTGTTGAACTACGTTGCCTCTGTGAATGAACGTAGGCAAGGCCATCTGTCAATGTGCCCTTGAGGCATTAGGTTAGTCCTTTAGGTTTGTCAAATAAACAATAAAATCATGATTTAGTCTTTTGTCATTAAAAAAAGTCAAGGGTCATGTCAAACTATGAGGTCTCTGCACATTGCTACATAGGCAAGGCCATATGTTGATGATCCCTCGAGGCCCCCTAGGTCAGTCCTTTAGGGTTCATCAGGTTAGTCAAAATAAATCGGACACTATCAACTCAGATGTGACATCATCATCTAAACTTCAAACAAAAATCCCAAATCAACCAGACAAGCAAGCCAACAAGTCTCCAAGTCAAATCAGTCATTTGTCACATCAATCAAATCAGTCAAATCGATCAAAACCAATGGTCTTATATATGACGTGTCCTTCCTGAAACCAGACCTCGTCACTATCCCACTTTGTCATTTTCCTTATATAGGTAGTTGCATGATCGAAACCAAACTTGACGTCTTATATGACATGTTTCTTCTCTTGAAACCAGGCCTTGTCAAAATAGTCCACCCATCACTCACTTTGTCCCTTAACACACTGGCACACACTTATTGGCAAACAATTTGAATGGTTGTTGACATTGTTGATTTATTTTGTCTTATCTTTTGGAATTGCTTCAGTTATGTTACTAGCCACCTCGATGATGTCTCATGACTCATCTTTTATTTTATTGTTGTATGCGGTTTGTCTTGACAAAAAGACTAGGGCAACTTGACCCTTAGTATGAGTTAGGACATTCCTTTTCTATGACTATCTATTTTACAGATGGATGACCTCACACACCTTGGTCTATGTCATACCATGGTGTTTGTTATCCATTTGTCATATTTTATCGCCCAATGATGATTAAATGCACAAGCCTTGCATAGAAAAATATATATCTACAAATTATCTCAACTAGCACTATCTCAACATCCATCTTTTCCATGCTAACATTCATCTTTTCCTCTCTAACATTTCTTCTAGTCTGCATCTTCATCATCCTTATCTATTTTCCTCTATCATTTGCCCTTCATCTTCTAGTTTTCTCATCCGTTTCAAGAGCACACTCATGTTCTTTAAACCCACATGTCCTCCTAAGGGGGCATACCTCTACATCTGGACGTCATTCTTCCTTACATTGGAGCATATTTTTGATTAATTTTCTTTAACACAACATGATAAATTGCATTGTATCAAAGAGGGGCAAATGTAGACACCTAGAAATTATCACTAAGCCTATGAATTTATTAAAACCCCCTTTTCCATCTTTGATAATTAAATAATCTTAATTATTTAATTATTACCTAATGTCATAAATTCATATATTAATTAAATAATCTAAATTATTTAATTAATTCATTTTAATTTTTATGACACATATTAATTAAATTCTATTTAATTAAATAACTTATTTTTCTCTCACTTTTTGAATTAAATTTCTATTTAATCAAAAGTTAACTCACTTTTTTCCTCTTGCAATGAGATAATGTTTCCAATATTTCAAAATGCATTTTGCTTTTTGAACTAATTGATCTTGTTGAAAAATCAGTTATTTTCCTTTTTCCCTTTCACTTACAATCTTATCTTATCACGTCTCATTTAATTGCAGCCATTGATTGAACTAAAAAATAATTGATCTCATCTGCCCATTTACCATCTAGCTCTCTATAAATAACACTGCTATTTATCATTTTGACATCTTAGAAAATATTAGAAATTTTGAATTTATAGCTATCGTGCTATTGAGATAATTAAATTCTTCAATATTTTGCAGGTCTTAGGCATAGGCTATAGTTGCACTTCAAATATGAGGGCAATTGCATTATTTACATCAAGGTGGAGGAGAGCAATAGAGGTCAATCAATGGAGTTTTGAAGACTAGGTGACTTTGTTTCATGTTTTTATGCTTCTTGCTTTCTTTGTTCTCTATTGTTGATTAGGGTTTGGTTTATTATGCTATTTGCAATTAATTTGAAAATTATACCCTGATACAATATCCTTACATGGTTTGACACAAAGGGAAGCAATTATTCCTACCAAGCACAAACCAACAAATACCAAAAATAAGTGTTTATGCAAGAGGGGATTAAGGACATTAGAGTGAGTTGAAAGTGATATTTTCAAAATCTATAGAGATTGGATCCAAAAGTCTAAGATTGTATCCTCAAGATAGAGGTTAGATAAGCATGCTTGGAATTGAAAGTGACCCAAATTGATAGACAACATATTATTGATTCCAAGGCATTTGTTTGATCTTCACTAACCTTTTTACACTATTGACAAATCACTTTTTGTCATATATCACAATTATGATGTTTTTATTAGGACTCAACTTCATATTTCTTTGAGTTGAACTCATTGACACATATTTCATGAGTTGCGGTTCACACAAACCCATCTATAATGAGCATATGCATGGTCCATTTAGCACTCATTGCATCCAAGTGATGCTCCTATAAGAAGTGAAGCATTGCGACTTCTTGGGTGGTTACCCATCTTAATACTACTCCAACTCGAGGGCACTTAACCATGGAGTTACTACTTGTTGTCTATCACAATTAAATATTATATTTATTTATTTCAACACTTTACTTTGAATAATTTAGACACACTACTTATTCCTAAAGTAATTTATTGATTATGTTTTGATTAAGATAAGCTAGGAAAGGGTCCCATTCTCTTACGTAATAACAAAGGTCAACAAACCAACATATAACCAGAGACTTAACCACCATCATAAAAAACAATGGTTGACAATCAAACTAGAGTAGGCAGCTAGGCACAAACAACTAGAGAACAACAACAAAAAGAAACCTAAAACTAAAAGAACACAAAAAGACAAGTTCTTGCAACTTGAGAGCAAGGAGTCCCAATCCTTACTCATAACCCTTAGGGTATTATCCTAGTTTGCCGCACTGAGAACTAGTTGCTCATCTTGCTTCTTCGTCTTTTTTTTAAATGATTGAAAATCTTCATCCTTTTGATTTTTGTACTTGTTCAATTCATATTAGAAAGTAAGGACATCAAACACAACCTTTCTCATAATCCCATTGAAATAATTTTAACAAACTTTTTCATCGCTTTCTCAACCTTCACTAGTCTTTTTTGATTATGTTAATTATTTAGTTTATTTAGGTTTTTATTATTTATTTTCAATAGGTTCTATATTTCCCTTTCAATGCTAGTTATATTCAAGGACAAGACTTTAAAAAAAATTCTTGTAATTTGTTGTTTTATTTTCTTCTCTTTACTTACTCTCAAAATTTCAATAGATTCCTTCTCCCGTCGGGAGAATCCATATGAAAGCGGGGTTAGAATGTAGATAAATTTTCTTGGACTGTTATATTTGCCTGGAGGGTTTGAAAAGGGCAACTCAAATGGGAAATTTTTTAAAATGGATAAAACACCATTTACAAATCTGAATCCAACCTGTTACATTTTGTTGTTCAGGTCATGGAAGTATAATATGCGATCAATCTTTAATTACAGCTGGCTGCATTTTTTCTGTCTTACGGCTGGCCTTTGTCAGCCATGTAAAATAAGCTTGGAAAGTATTCTTAAAATTTGTAATCCTTTCGACTGGATTCCTAAATTAAGGATCTTTATTTTGGAGGTATCAGTAAAAGAGATTAAGAGATGCACTTCATATTTATACAGCTAGGGTAATAGAGATCAAGGAATGTATAACTGATGAGAGCAGGTTCAAGGCTCACTGTCTGTCGTTTTTAGCAATCTAGGTCTGCCTCCATCAAGCATATTCTATTGTTGCAGCAAGTCAACGGTATGCATGTTATCTATTACATATACAAAGACATGGGCTTTCATGTTGCTCTTCTTACACCCTTTTGAGTTTTCAAATTGTAAAAGATAAAAGTATTCTTATTTCTGAAAATTTCAATCTGGTTCTCATTATTTTTTTCATATTATCTCGTAAGGACTGTTTGACTTGCTGCCATTAAATTCCTTGTTTGTTACAATTTGTTTTAATGTACTGTGAGATTAGGGAAACTGAATTTTTTTAATTGGCAAGACGCTCATCTGCAAGTCATTTTTATGTGTCTGTTTCTCAGTGAGGTCTTCTGTTACTGTTGATATAATTTCGGAAAGGAATTTTTTTAATTGGCAAGACGCTCATCTGCAAGTCATTTTTATGTGTCTGTTTATCAGTGAGGTCTTCTGTTACTGTTGATATAATTTCGGAAAGAAATGGACAAACTGGTTCTCTTGGAGACGACTGGGAATTTGAAGTGGAGTATTTGCAGATTATAGAGCACTTTATGTCTAAATGGAGTTTTCCGCTTCTTGGGTCTGCTGGATTGTTGAGAAAATATAGTCCACAAACGAAAATTCCGGCACAAACACCACAACTTTAACTTTATTTCTAATCGGATTTGGTATCACGCACTGATCAAAAGTTGCTGTCCCAGCAATCACTTTCCCTGTCTTGATTATTGTAAAGAAGATTTAAAGTTCTCCCAAACATTGGGGCGAGAAACCAGGATGATGCCATTTTCAGGATAAGATGCCAAAATTTGTTAGTAAAATTGAAGGGCGTGGCTGTATTGTCAAGACAAACATTGTTTCCATTGGTAGATGTCACAAATAGTCTTAGAAGGCCTCCATCATTCTCTGCAAAGTACTTTTGATGTGAACTATGAGCACAGTTAAATTTTACAATATTCTACCGTGATGAGCGCCTTTGACTATGCAAAGATGGATGCTATTTTGGAGAATTTCATATAAAGGTATAACAAGGCTATAGATTTTGAAACCTGGAGATAGATACTTTTTCTTCAAAATACAAATGATATCTATGAGATGTGCTAGGTCTAGATTTACAAGCTAACAACTGTCAATTGGAACAGTCTCTAGGGCAGAAAAAGTGGGTAGATATAAAAAAGTCATTGAGAAAGGTCAAGAAGTAACAATTGAAACACAGACGCTCTTGATGAAGAGCAGAAGAAAACGAAAAGAGATTCTCAGAAAAAGGAAGGCCATGATGCATCTCCAAAGCATGAAAAACAATTCCTCTAATGAGGAGAATAGATCTCCAACATGAAGGCAGACAAGGAAGAATGATAATGATAATGGCGCTAAAACAATGGAGTAAAACAAAAGATGGGTACTTTTGTTGAATATGCAAAGAAATGTATTATGAAAAACCGAATCTTGCAACCAGTGAAATGATTATGGTGAAGATTCCTAATGAAGATACAAGAGTATGAGGTATAAAGATGCAGAGAATAATGTATCGAAGAACTAAGTAGTCAGATATGAGTGATGGTTGCTATTTTGGAGAATTTCATATAAAGATATGTCAAGGCTATGGATGTTGAAACTTGGAGATAGATACTCTTTCTTCAAAATACAAATGATATCTATGATATGTGCTAGGTCTAGATTTACAAGCTAACAACTTTCAATTGAAACAGTCTCTAGAGCAGAAAAAGGGGGTAGATATAAAAAAGTCATTGAGAAAGGTCAAGAAGCAACAATTGAAACACAGACACTCTTTGATGAAGAGTAGAAGAAAACGAAAAGAGATTCTCAGAAAAAGGAAGGCCATGATGCATCTCCAAAGCATGAAAAACAATTCCTCTAGTAAGGAGAATAGATCTCCAACATGAAGGAAGACAAGGAAGGATGATGATGATAATGGCACTAAGATAATGGAATAAAACAAAAGATGGGTACTTCTGTCGAATATGCAGAGAAATGTATTATGAAAAACCGAATCTTGCAACCAGTGAAATGATTATGGTGAAGATTCCCAATGAAGATACAAGAGTACGTGGTATAGAGATGCAGAGAATAATGTATCTAAGAACTGAGTAGTCAGATGTGTCTTACAGAGTGTTTGTTCTGTGGATCCTTGGCTCTAGATACAGAGGCACCTCTAATACATCAGCTACATTGGAATCTGTCATGGAAAATCTGGAATAGATTTTCCATAACCGGATCCTTCATGACTTTAAGAAGCTGATCTGGACTTCAGAATAAACCAGGCCAGAAATGTGAAAAATACTAATTAAAAAACCTCCCTATGCTGCCCCACTGCTTCCCCCTCTGCTCCAGCACCCTCCCCATCCCCCTTTGCAATCCTTGAACATCCCCAAACTCAACAAAAGAAAAGAAAAATGTAGAACTTAGTTTCTCATTCCCATTTCAAAATGTTAGTTTTCAGATTTTCATTGTGCAGGTTGAGAATGAACTCTCTTTGCAGTTTTGATATCTATTGGAGGTGCTCAAGATGTCTTGTGACCATGTTCCAGCATTTGGGAGCATATTAGGTGTTATTGAAGCGTTATAGGGAAAAGATAATTTTTGGTGCAGCTTTGTTTTTAAGCAGAATTGAGAAAAGTGGAAAATTTTTCATGGTTTGAAGTTCTAAGATAGGAGATCCGAAAGATAGTGAGTTCAGTTTTAAAGGAAATCTCAAAGGATCAGTTCAAGAAATAGCTTATGCAATGAAAGACCATGAGTTCAACCCTTTTCTCATGCAAAGTTGACCTCATCTTCTTGGTGGTTGTAGTAATAGATCTCTCATTTTTCAAGACCTATCCGTACTGCACATCCGATTTTGCAGAGAACTAAATCTTCTTTGGAACAAGAGAAATGGGTCACTATTACATGAAATAGAACTTTGGAGGACAGCTCCTTGGAAAGATCAATGAAGAGTGATGCAGGGGAGCGGACAAATGAGTTGGTGGACCTATGCATTATGCTTGTGAGCTCCCCTTGAACTTTGAGAATCACCATCTTGGAAGGAGCTGGCGAGGCATTAGTGAAGCCCCGAAAGGGCTAATGGCCTTGCTTATGAAGAGTCAAGATCATGCAGTTGGAAAAGAAGAAGAAAAATGTGGAGAAGTCCTTCAATCAGGAATTCATGAAATAAATCAGGGTTCTATCTTTATTAATGGATGGAAAGATGTTAAAAAAAGAGTCCTGATAATATTATTACTGTGTTTCCCAAAGAGGTCATGTTCTTAAGGGCTGTTGATTGTGGAGAGAATATAAGGATGCAAAATTCATTGCTGACATCGTTACAGAGATGGGTGTGTCATTGGCCCCCCACAACATTGTCCAAATCATTGTGGACAAAGGTAAAGTTTGTAGAACAATGGGATTGTTAGTTTAGGTTGCATCTTACCACGTTTGGATGCATTGTGTGGTCCATTCACTCAATTTGATGCTCACCAAGATGTGCATCTATTGCATCTCTTAGACTGTATTGTGAATCTTAGGTTTATAATTCTGACATTTGATTTACCAGATAGGTTGCTACCCTACACGCATGCCAAAGTTTCAGATGTTTATAAGAAAGTAAGCAGAAATATTTACAGATTGAGAAGTAGGATTTAATGTTTGTACATAACTTACGATGTTCGCATCTACATATCGCTGTATGGTAGTGCTATCATGGCCAAGAAGCCATGGACCTGCAATCTCTTGTCATTTGAGTCCTATCATAGCAATGTGTTCATATGCTGGTATTAGAATCTTGACATAAAATCAAAATTCTAAATTGTGAGTGTACATTTTTTTGGACTTTATTATTTTTTCATTTACCAATTTCATTTTGATGATTTATAAGCTTTGATTTCTAAGCATATCCCTTCTCAAATGTCCGCTTCCTCATCAGGTGAGAGGAAATAGAGTACATTATAAATTTTGTTGAATCCAATTAAATGGGAGCTAAGAAGGTGGAGAATTTGGTGTTTGAATTTTCTAATTTATGCCCCCTGACACATAAGACTGATGATTATCAGCAAGGACCAACCGAGCATTGGGATGTTTGCCAAGACATAACGGACTTGGATGTGTAGTTGGTTGCATTTACAATTATATCCATCTAGCTCTATGTTCCTTGAGTGTGTTTAGAGATTTAGAGGTATAAGGAGCTAGAGACATGGCTGGGACAGTTTAGTGGAGCATTAGGGACTGGCACCGCTCAAGGTTGTCCATTTGGTTTTGAAGATAAATATATGATGATAATATACTAGAAGGAGATGCTATTCTTCATTGGTACAAAAATGGTTATGTTGGGGCTGATGGCAAGAACTCACCAATATGGAAGAATGTTAAACCAGTTGTTGAGTAGGTCACAAGTACCGAAGCCAAATCCCAGGACTGATAATAAATATCTTAATGACTTTAATAATGTTACATAGAAGCCTAGGAGGGTAGGTTTATTTATTCAAATTTGTTCCTCAATGTCCGCAATACTAGTGTATCTACATATGTATCAGTTTTCTGCTTTGTCCATTGCAAAAGCTATTTGAAGTGAGTGGATCCTATCTAGTTTACTTCAATCTAGATTAAGGCTGCATTCAAATTCTGGGGTCCTTACTTCCAATAATTCTTCTGATAATTCATCAGAACTCATGAGAAAAGCTCAATAAGTGATTCCAATTTTCTTTAAATTTCAAGCTTCCAACCCTACGCTTATAGTTCATATTATTAAATATTTGTGAAAGGCCCACCAGTTTGCCTGTGTAGAGTTTCTACCCCAATTCTCTACATCTTTGTGGATCTACATGTTCATTCATTGCAATGTTTGAAGTATTGAGTTCATCATCAAAAACATGAGTGGACAACGCATCATTATCAATCCCACTCAAGCTTGTGATTAAATCCCAACCAGATTTTCTTCTAACCCATTATTAAATATGCACGCCATTTGAAAATATATAGTATGCCCATTTGACTATGTATAAAATATTAAAATGTTTAAGAAGTAAAGCAGCCCATGTGACTGCTAAATAAACTAGCACTTGCACCAGGGTGGGTGCAAGGTTATGCCGATAGAAAAATATGTAGAAATAAACATGGAAAATGTAGTTTAAAATAGATAATCTCAATATAAACACAATAATATACATCGGTGCACAAAAATAAATTAAAAATGTCCATTCATAATACAGTAAACAACAATTCTACAATACCCTAAAAGAAAAATAGATCTGCTAAATTTTGGGCTAAATTAATGGAATGTAATATTATATTTGTGTTTGCCTAAAATATGTTTGCTCTTTCTTGAGGTCTTGCCAAATACAGGAGAGTTCCTTTTAATATTGTCTTCGATTATTTTCTTTTTTGTTTGATTTGATTCAGTTCTTGGATTGAAATGGGAGAGAGGAAACGTAGGCACTGCTGCAATGATGAAAAAAGTGAATCAATACTCTTCTCTCTGCAAACAATTTTGTTGGCTTTCCCCTAAAGTAGAGAAGCGTATGCACATTCTGGAAGAAACAGAGGAAGAGCGGGTGTGATGAAGAGTCTCGACAAAGAGATCATTCACTCCAAAACTTGTGACATTGTGAAAATCATTGCAGAGAACCAGCGTTTGTTCTTTGACAACTTTCTTGTGTCCATAATCAAGTTTGGCCAACTCACGTTTTTACTAGAAGTCAAGGCCATCCACCTCAGCTTTGTTTAGAACTTCGTTGGATTGCATGAATACAGTGATCTGCAATTCAAAAGAAAATATCTTTTAGTGAAGAGATATACCTACAGGCTACAGCTATCCACCTCTAACTAGGCAACTAAATATCCTTGACCACAAGTTGATCTACATCTGGCATTGCAGCATTTAGATCTAACAGAGTTTTAGTGCAATGTTTTAAGAATACCACAATCACACATTTGAAAATGATTCTAGAGAGGAGGTTACTAACCAGAATTTCAGCAAATGTTATTTAAGAAATATAAAATCTGGATAGTTGATGAAAAAATAACACTTATTGTTTAAGAAGATATAACCTAGTGAGAAGCCTTTAACTACAAGTCAGCTTCCAACACCACCATTACAGTATTTATGATCATTGTTAATTGAAGTGCACATTAAAGAACACAGTATACTTACTACTGGGTGTAGTCAGCTTGAGTGTCCTGAAGCAGATATCATACATAGCCTCATTATTCAAGACCATGCACTCATCTGCATTCTCCACCAATTGATGAACTGACAACGTAGCATTGTAGGGCTCCACAACTGTATGAGAAACCTTGGGTGAGGGAAATACAGAAAATGTCAGCATAATTCTATCTGGGTACTCTTCCCAGATCTTCAAAATCAGTAGGGTACCCATTCTAGATATCGTACCCCCTCCTAATGAGTGGCACACTTGAGACCCTGCATAGAAAACAACAATTGTTAGACCGAAAATTCTCAAATCTCATTTCACAATGCAAATGGAAAACCCATGAAGCATGCCCGCTTGAAACTAATAAGAGGAAATTGATTGTTTCCTAGTCATCCCTCATGTTTCTGGATTAAAGAAGCACCAGCCACAACAGTCTTCTGTTGTGCATTTTTTCCTATCTGTATTGAGAAGTAGAAATATTTATTTCTGCAGGTTGAAATGACTAGGAAACTAACCACAATGGTAGGAAGTGGCTGCTGAAAAGGTCACATTTCTCATGCAGCTGAAAAAGTGAAGAATAAGAGAAGTAAATAAAAATGAAAAACAAAAAAAAATTGAATCCTAAAAATAAATCAAAAATTAATTTTGATTAGAACTCTATCTTAACGTTTCCAAGACAGTTGACCTTGGGACTTTGTTGAACAGTTCTGAGCCTTGCTAGTCTAATGTACCATCAAGGCAGAATTTCAGATGATGGATCAGTTTAAGAAGAATGACAGATTTTGCAACTCCATCATAATTTCAGATCCTTTTGTGTGAAGTGGGGAGTGGCAAAATGTGAAAATCATTTTTCCCCATGTTCAAATGCCTTTTAATCTCTCTTATCTTCATTGTTGGCTAAAATCTACCTCGAGTTTTGTAAGTACATTTTAAAGAATATCTAAACTTTACTGCTTGTGATTTGAAAGGGGAAGAGGCTTGGAAAATCAATTTGAAAGAGTGAATACCATGAGAATTATGATTCCTTTTAATATTTTCCTTTTAAAACTTAATAGATACCTCCTTCACAGTGTATGTACTCATTCTACTTTAGGTGGTAGCCATTGGGGAATGTGGGTTGGACTACGATCATCTTCGATTTTGTCCTGCTAATATTCAAAGACAGTAAGGATCTTTTAAAGGCATTTTGCATATATTTTTTATGAAATTCACAGTGTACTTTGCTTCTTTTTCTGATAAACAGCTTGCAAAGCTATCATCACTATTGTGTATATAATATCATCTACAGTGCATCCCCTGCTTAGATCATTGATTGGTTTGCATAAACCTTGAAGCAATGGACCCATGCTTATTGCTCCAGTGCTCTGTGTAATGTCAAAGAAACAAAAAGTTTAGTGATATCCTTAAATAATATTATTCAGTAGCACAAATTACAAGATGAAAAGGTCCAATCCAAAATTTTAAGCTAAACTATAAAGTGAATGACAGCTAGGAAGATGAAAAGGTCCAGTCCAAAATTTTAAGCTAAACTATGAAAGTGAATGACAGCTAGGGAGGTAGATGAGTGCAGCCAAGAATCGAAGTACATTCCTTTTAAATATCTATGGCCTCAAGTTCTCAACTATCACTATAATTCTTATTTCTTTGAGAATTAAAAAGCATAAATGAGACATTGTCAAACACACTTTGGCTGTCAACAAATGAGTTTAAGTTTTGAATGCCAGACAGAAATGGGTAGATTTTGCAACCAGCTATGTCTATATTTTAACAAGACAATACAGAGTATAAATTGCTATCAAACAAAGAATGTTTTTAAAGAAAATAAAAAATGAATCACCTGTTGGACAGCTTTGTAGGCGATATTTCTTGTATTTAGTTCTGGGAAAATAAGTATATTGGCCTGCAATTCAAACCTCTTCATTCCATGACAGTGCAGGACAGTCTTCAGTCCATGACAATGCTGCATCAATTCTGGCCAGTTTCTTTAATACCTCTTTATCGAACGATTGCTCTCCTGAATAGGTTTCAATTTATTTGCAGAAAGCATCTCTTAATTCTTCGAACGTGGCGGGTCCCTGATTGTCATCTCACATTATTGGACATCCGAAATCACTAAATTTGTTGGTGAATTTATTATTTAGATGGCCACATTCCTTCAGCAACTTTGTTTTCTTAGTAAAGTTTGATTTTGTAAATTCAAGCTTCCAGGCCCAAACACCTCAAATTTCATTTCACAATGCCAATTGAAAACCCTTGAAGTATTGACATAATACAAATTAGGCGTTAAAAATTGCAGATATCCCAAAATAATTTTTTTGTACAGTGTTTTTCTCTGATTCCAGCATCTCATAGATGTCAACTAATGTCATTTGCAAGCAAAAGTACTGATAAAATGTATAATTTACTAAGTCCTCATTTTACACATCATTTTTCATAATAACTTCTTACAATGTTAATCCATTTTTGAGTAGTTATACTTATTTAAGTGGCTCCTTTCTCATTGCAGTCAATAAGTGATGTTTGCACAAGTGAAGCAGAGAAATCAAAACTAACATAACTGAAAATTACCATCCTATAGCATCAGTAGTCACAGGCTTGGACTTTACTTGGGTTCCCTGCCACACAGGAGTATTCCAACCGTTGTCAAGCACATCATCGCCCATTAAATTTCCTGGTAAGTCACTTAGCCTTATACAAGTGTACTTAACCACCATTTTTTTCCCACAACCTAGTCCACTTATTTTACTACCTCATTTGCGAAACCCTAGAACATTTCCAATGTCTTCTAAACCCTATCCCATTCATTTTTTAATCCATTCAAGTTAGTCTATTTTGCCATTTTAGATATAAAAGATTGTTTGAATTACACATTTCTCCTAAGCACCCATGTCTTCACAAAACAAAAAGAAAGTTATACCAATTTAAAAAAAACAAATGCCCATACAATAAATCCCACTTTTCCTCAAACAGGCCCCATACACAAAACATTCAATCCCACTTAACGTTATACCCTATTTGCAAAAATCCCTAAACCAACGCTG
Source organism: Sequoia sempervirens (assembly GCA_007258455.2). NCBI lineage: Eukaryota > Viridiplantae > Streptophyta > Pinopsida > Cupressales > Cupressaceae > Sequoia > Sequoia sempervirens. Next base: position 1,276,354,503 of record VDFB02271358.1, on the reverse strand, counting down.
CACCTTGTAAACAATTCATAAGCAGAATTTTAAGGCAATTAGAGTTTCCAGATACATTTCAAACTACTGTAAAGACCAATGTACATACCTTGCAAACAATCACAATTCTCAGCCTCCTTTCTGACAACGTCCAGCATCGAATCAATAAGCTCAGCGCCCTTAGTATAATGGCCCTTGGGCAAGTTATTTCCAGCCCCAGATTGGCCAAATACAAATTTATTAGGCCTAAAGATCTGACCATACGGTCCAGAGTGCACACTCTCCATGGTTCTGGGCTCCAAATCCATAAGCACGGCCAGGGGAACAAAGCGAAATTCTCTACCTTACAGCTGACATGATACAGTAGAAGCTATCCAAGATCACTATAGTAGAGATGGTGGATACCACAGCAGATTTTTAAAAAAAATTAGACTAACCAATCTCCCTACAGTCACTGATACAATCAATAAATGAAGAGGATGAAAATATCGCAATTTGAGGGCTCACGCGAGATGGAAATCCGATTCCATTTGGATCTGCATATTAAATGTTAGTCAGGAGATCTGAAAAGTAAATGAGAGACATCGAGAAACAGCAAAATAGATGGCTGAAATTGTTTCACGGGAGCGGATTGCAGGCATGAGACAGGTTTCGGATAAAAGCTCCTACAATAGATAGCCTATTGGCTAAATACGGTAGCCCATGAGACCATGTTAAATAAAATACAGCAGCCTATGTGGGTGTCTCAGCAGAGCTTCTAATTAAACATTGTGCGTCCCTCATACTATTTGGCACTGAATTCAGCTCAGATAGCTATCAATCCTGTATATAATTCTCCTCTGATTGGAGCCCAAACTTAATACATAGAACACAGCAGGCATATAAGAATAACATTTCAAACTAGTCAAGAGTCTTATTTGATACGAGAAATGATTTTGCATTGAGGTTCTTAGAACAATCTTTCGAAGTCATAAGCGGCATAGGAGCTCTCATCAATGAATTGTTTGCTACACTATAAACTGCTAACATCATTCACTTGCTTTATGCAAAACATTTTCACCAAAATGACTTGAACCTAACTTCATCTTTTTGCACCATTGTTTGTTGATGGACCAACAAAACATTGCAACAACCCGTCATTTTTAAACCCATTGTATTTAAGATAAGTTACGACATAGTTAATTATAATTTTTTTGCTTTGTTAAAATGTGTGGAAATAGGTTCCACGCCCTTTTATACCCTATCTTAAAAAACAGTTACAATTTGTATTAGAGAAATGACCTATATGCCAATTTCCGAGAAAATGCCTTCGCAACACATGGCAACCGAAATGACCTATATGCCAATTTCCGAGAAAATGCCTTGGCAACACATGGCAACCGAAATGACCTATATGCCAATTTCCGAGAAAATGCCTTGGCAACACATGGCAACCAGAAGCTGCCAAATGAGCATAAAAACATGAAAAAACTGCTTGTTGCACATTGAAAAACAGGGACAAAAAGAAACGACTGGAAGCAGTGATGATCAGTCATATAGATTGACCATAGGTCTCAAGCTAGAGGGCCCCCCAACATTCCAATTCAGTCACTAGGGTACAATATGCTCCAAAGTCGGCTCGTACAAGATTGTTGATGCTTGGATGATTAGGCAATTTATTGTTGCTTGCATGTTAAGAGTTAACTTACTGATTCTCTTGTTGATTGTTTGACTTGATTGCTCTGATTTCATTTGTCCATTTGTGATGATTGTTTTGATTGAGTTGAAATAGTGATTGTTCGCTATGATTTAATTGTTGAAAGCTTCTTTGTTAATTTTTAAAGTGTTGATCACTTGTAATGGTTTGGTTTTAAGTTAAGTGTATACTGTTTTGATGTTTGTTGTGCAATATTTGAAGTATTGATCAGTAGTGAAAATTTGGATTGATATTTAAATGATATTGTTTCCATATTTTCTTGTATTTTGGATGTTTTGATATTTTTATGATTTTTGAATGCAAGTTGAAATGAACTAAACTAATATATATTTTTAGAATTTTTGGTGTTTGAGGCAAACTGAGCTAATCAATCTACTTAATTGATAAGGTCTGAACAATGAATAAACTCATCAAAATGTTGCTTATTTAATTTAAATAAACTCATTAATCAAATAACTCAATTAAATGCAAGTGCTGATTTAAAAGTAAAAGAATATTTTCTTTTGTATTTTTTCTTTGCCTTTTCAACAAATATAGTTGATTAACAACTCAAATCTAATCAAAATAAAATCATTAAAGTTACAAACAACATTCAAATCCAATCAAACTAAATGCATTGAAGTAGCAATCAAATACCTTAAGATTTTAGTATGGCAAGTGGGAGTAGGAGTGAGAGTGTGAGAGGGAGCAAGAGTAGGGTCTGAATCTTCTACGAGCGAGATAGAGGACAATGAAGATGAGGATGGAGAAGACTATGAGGGAAATTGCATCTAGGATGAGTGTTGGGGTGTGGATGATGATGAGCTCCTTTTGGCATCCAGTTGGAGGCCAAATTGAAGGATACTCCATCTATGCAGGTGTCTACTGTTAGTGAGGGTTCTTTGCATGGTTTTGTGTTGGGCATGTAGAGGGGTTTTCTTTTTTAGGCGTCGTGTCCTCATGCTAAACTTCTTGTGCTTAGGGTCAGGTCTTTGGAGGTTGCAAATGTTGGGTGCCTTGTTTTAGTTGGGCTGTTATGTGAGGCTTTTTTCGCATGAGGGTGTGGGTTTCACCTCTATGGGGGTGACTTCTATTGGGTTCCCTTGTTCCCCTCCCGTTTCACAATCGTGTTGCCTTGCTAAGGTCAAATCTATTGTTTGGGGTTCCTTCTTTTGAATGTGAGAATGTCGGTGTTTCCATGCTAGTTGTGGTTCCTTTGCTTAGTGTTGCTATGTCTATTGTTGGTTCTTGCTTAAGGATTCTTGATTCCTTGGTTGATAGATTTGTTGCTTCCATGAAGAATGCTCTCATTGGAAGGTTCTCTGGCCCTTTCCCGAATATTGATGTCTGTTGTTGGGCCTCAAAAAGATGGTGTGTTGTTGGTCAAATCTAGGTGGCTGCAATGTCTATTGATTTTTTTTTTGTTCTCCTTCTAGTCCTTTGAGGAGAGCAAGTGTGCTTTGCTTAGCGGGCCTTAATTTTTTGGTTAATTTGTCCTCCTTTTGAGAAGACGAACTACTTGATTTGTTGTGCCCATGGACAAATTTAGTTGGGTCCCTATTTGGGTGAGGCTATCAACCCTCTCTTTAGAATATTGGGATGAATAGATCTTTAAAGGTATCATGCTAATGCTCTTGGTTCCCTTTTGGAAATTGATAGGGTCACTAAAGACATGAAACAATTGGTTTATGTTAGGTTTTGTGTTTGTGTTGAGATTAGAAAATTTCTTCCAAATTCTATTATATTTTACTCCAAGCTAGGTGTTTGGGAGTAAGCTATCATATGAGTCTTCCTCATTGGTTTTCTCTCATTTCCATAGAGTTGGACATTCTTCTCACTTATGCCAATATTTCAAAGATAAGCTCCATACTTAGTTCAAAAGATTCCTCCCTTCTTCCTCATTGCCTAATGTTGTTTAAGGAAACAATTTAGACTTCTTTGGGGTGAGCCCCATTGTAAAATCTAAGGGGTCTTCCCTAATGGATAAGCATGATGTTGTGTGTCCTATGGTTCATGTTCTGAAGTTAAATAAGGGCTTGAAACCTATAGTTATGGATTCTATTGAGGACCTCAAGGGAGTTCCCTGTATGGCCTCTCCTTTGTCTAAGATATGTTCTTCCAAGAAACTTAAAATGAACCATTTGCGTCAAAGTCCAATATAGAGCTCCTTGTTTAGATTTGGCTTCAAACCTCCTTGAATGTGTTGGTTGTTTTTGTGCTGATTATTCAATTGTTGGGTTCACTAGGGATTTTTTTTGCTAGTCCTTGTTGTTGGTTTTGTCTATCTCTCTTCTTGTGAGACAAGTTTTGTTTGCCCTTGTGGCTGATTCGTATTTGGGTCTGGGTCCTTGTGTATTCCGGTTCATAGCTTCAGTCAAAAGCGCATACCTTAATAAAAAAAACAAATACCATTTTTCCTTTTCTAGAAACTTTTCTCTTTGTAAACCAACAATGTAATTAGCAAGGAAAGCTTTCTTATGCAAATAGAAAATGAATTGATATTTCTTTAACTTCCTCTCTTTTTCTTAATGCAATATCAATGTAGAACAATAATCAATTTTCTCTTTTTACAAAGAAAACAAAATCAAACAATTACTAACTTAATTCATCCTTTCTTTTCACAAACAATTTCTTAAAAATTAGCAAAGAAGGGAGAAGAGGAATAATAAATTTAATTTCTCTTCTTCGTATCATACTAGTGGAAATATTTATTTTTGATAGTTGTTTAGCATGTAAGAGGGAACAAGAAAAAATAATGACTCAAATTTGGTTTTTTTCCTTCCTACAACCAATAATTCATTGAAGTTGTGCTTGTTATTTTCAAACAATAATGAACTTTTATTTTGATTTCCTTTAAATCTTGCAAGCAATGATGATGAAAATATACACTAACCTAAAACAACCTTTGGACAAAAAATCTAAAATGTAAAATAAAATTAAAATAGTACTCATTATATTTCTACAATCTTTATTTATTCTTTTGCTATTATGGCTTATTTGTGTCATTAGATTTTGGTAGGTTTTCCCCATTGAGAAATCTTACATTACTAAGTCTAAAGTAATTCTCCATAGTGCAACAACTCTTGTGACCCCCTTTTCCATTGTCCACCTATCTTCATCACTTGTACACACAACCTAGTTGTAGAAACCTCTTAGGATATAGTATTTTTGTCGCCATTATTATTCAAATCACAAATGCTAAGCACTTATGTCTACACACCCTATGGCTAGTTTGATATCTATACTTGGTTGAAATATACCTCGTAGGGGACTAACCAAGGTAGTTTCCCAAACACTCTAAACCATTTTTCTATGGCCCATGATTTAGAGTTTTTTTTGGAGTTAACAAAGGATTTTTTTAGGAGGAAGAATCTATAAACAACTATAGATAATCCTTAAAAAATTTGGAAATATAAAGTACAAGGACCCTAGTGCATTACCCTTGGTAATACAACACCCCAAGTGAGTTGTAACCACATCACTAATAATAAAATGTTGTAAAAAATCTCTAGAAATTACTACAGTACCTCTTTTTGACAAGCACAATAGTTTTTGACATTAGAATTTACAAAAACCATGTGCAATTCGTCCATTTTATTATTTCATTTATCAATAACTAGTTGGAGTTTTTGTGCCCTAGTTTATATTGCACTTATCCTTTCTTAACTATTATATTTGTTCATATAGATTAGTTTAAAGTAGATTAAAGTACTTTATGTTTTGTATTGTGTCTTCCTATATTTGATTTGTACCAATATATATAGTTGAAAGAACACATTTTCTTCTAGGACTTTAACCAATTAGGGAAACCAAAAACCTAGCTTTCATTAAGTGAAGCTAACATCTTATAGGTTTTATTTTCTAATTTCAAGTAGATTAGCAACTTATCCATTTTATCTTATTTCTCCATTTCCACCATTTTACCATAATCTCGCTTTATTTTCTCTTTTATCCGTTCCTTCCCCAAACCTTAGGTTCTCATTTTCATCACTTTTTTCTATATTTAATCACTATAAAACCCTTTCATATCCTTTTTCTCACATGCCCCTTTCCCCATATAATATTTCATTTAATCTTTCTCATCTCTACTCACCTTTCCCTCATTATTTACCCTATTCCATTAGCCTCCACCTTTTACCTATTCCTAATCCTTAGTTTTACCATATCGATCCCTATTACAATTTAGCTATACCCTCATACCTTTTTCTTCATCTAAAAAACCTTTACAACTCATCCTTAACTACTATCTTCCCTTTCCTTAGTTCCTCAGTCTCTTTCCTATTGGGTCCCACACCTTAGTTTCCTTTCCTATTTCTTCCATAGTTCACCCTTGTCATTAGCATCTTATATTTTCTATCCACCCTTAGTATCCCTTAGTCTATCTATCTAGTATTCATTCATTATATATCCTTATAATACCCTAGATATCCCTCCACCATTAGATACCTTTACATTTCAATTCACATATTCTCTTACATACTTTACCATAGCATACCTAGTTATCCCACCTTTTCCTTCATTTATCCTATCTCACCTTAGATACCCTTACATTCCCTATTATTACCTCTTAAATCCCCCCTTCATCCTAGATTACCATAATTACCCCTCCACCCATAGTTTCCCTTTCCCAATCACCTTACCTTTAGTATCCTTTCCTTAGTTAAAACTCCATACCCACTATAAATCCCACATTCATTATCCTTTAACCATCCTCCTTTATACAACAATCAACTTAAACCCATTGCATTCCCCTATCCCTAATGATATGATTAATTTCTACAATGCTAATAAGAAATTTGACCATGATGCCCACATAGCTCACCTAGACATGCAATAATGTTTGCATATTATAGCACAAATTTAGTATGTGAAATCAATTTTTCATCCAAATAGTGGCCCTAGTCCTTCTAGATTGACTAATAAATTATGTAACCGAGTATCAACCAAACCATTAAGCCTTGAGATATTAGAAAACATTAGACATATTATGCATATGAATGTGCCTTCCTCTTTGTTCTTTCATCCCCCCATTGATGCATATTAAAGCATAGTTCTATTTTCAATTGGGCATCCATAGCCTTGGTAGAGATACTTGAATCACCCAAACAATTGGCTTCTCATGATATTTCCTTTTTATCCTCTTACTTTCCTTTCTTTATTTTCTTTTCATCATTTTCTCTCATTTTTTATTTTTTATTCTCTTTTTTGATTTAAAAAAATAAATAAATAGTCTCAACATGTAGGCAATGAACCCCACTTCTAGGTTGGGAGTTATAGTGGCCATCATAGAAGAATAAAACCTTAATATTTTTCACCTAAAGTGGACCCAACCCATTCAAGAAAATTAAGATGTGTATATAAGTGTTAGATCTCTTCCTTGAACTCCATAAATTTATATCCCTATATGAGACATCATCCTAAGATTGAAATTAGTGAACACAAAGTCAAAGAGCCCCCCAAAAACTATTGATTTAAAAATTAGAAAACACTAGCAGCAAACTTGAGTTTAAGTTACCTCATTAAGGTCATCCCTAATGAGTACAATGAACCATCCATTGAAACAAAAAAAAGGATAAGAAGCCATAGGTAAAGGAAGACAAGCCTCAAGGAAAACAACCAAAACAAAAAGAGAGAACTAGAGCAACCAACTCTAAAAAGAAACAAAAAAATATAGAATTCAAGACAAAGAAAAAGATATCAAAATGGCACAAAAATAACTCTATGCTAGCTATGTACAAGGTCATTAATACCTTCAAAAACTTTTTTTGTGTGTGATATTGTCCATTCACTTTTAATGGAATAAAATCTCTAATTAGATAATTAATCTTGAAAAGTGTTATATACTAAAATTTGAAAAATGACCTAACCACAATTTTTTAATTTAGGGTGGTCCCTTTTTCTTTTCCTAACTTTATCCCACAAAAAAGACAAGATTATATATCCTAAAATATTTCAGATTTCTTTTGTCAAACCATGTTTTTACTACCATTTGATGTTTTCATATATATTCTATGGAAACATCTCTCCTTTCTTCCAATTTTTTTATCAAATTCAGCATTCTCACTTCAACCTTATTTTTTTATTGTTAATTAATATTTCATGAATTGCAAGGTTGGAATTCCTAGGGTGACAGGAAACATATGATCAAGCCCATAAACTAGTTGAAAAGGGGATTTCCCTAGGGAAGCTTTAACCCTAGTCATATGAAACCACAAAGCATACTTCAATTGGGTGTGCGATACTCCGACTTTTTTGTAATAAATTGTTTATAACATAAAGAAAAATCTTATTCATATACTAAAAAACACCATTAACTTGTGAATAATAATTGGAAGAAAATTCTAAATTTACCTTATGTTCAAAAGCCTACTTCAATAAATTAGTTGATGAAAAGGTGGGACCATTATCACATACTAGAGATTTTTTTTTTGAAACCTAGTCAAAATGCGCTCTTCCAAAAACTTTAAAACTACATTGGTGGTGCAATTATTGTATGTAATTGCTTTAGTCCATTTCATGCAATAGTCTATAGCTCTAAAGATAAATCCATGTCCTACAAAAGAATCTAGGTTAATCAAACGAATAAAATCCAAGCCCTATTGGGCACAAGGATGTACCTCATAAATTCAAAAAGGCTATGTATAATTAGGGAAAATGAATAAATGTAAAAATGTTATGTATAATTAGGGATAATCAAAATAAGAGAATTAGCAATTTACCATTTTTTGAGAAAATGATTGCTTAGTCTTATCAATCCATTCAATATTAGCTTCTTGAGCATGCCATTTGAAGGATGGACAATTTTAAAGCTACTAATGAATTTTTTGACAAAATTAATCTTGCCAAAAAATGATTTAAATTCATTCTTGCTACCTAGTAAAGATAACTTCAAGACAACATCAAATATTTGTCTATAAAAATTCCCTTCTCAATGATTACATGACCTAATAACTTACCCTCAAACACTCAAAAAATGCACTTCCTATGGTTGAAAGAAATAATAGATTGCTTACACCTTTAAAAAAATCTCCTTAAATCTAAAACATGATCATCTCTATTCTTAAAAAATATTGTTAGATCATCCAATAAATAATAATGCACTTACCAACTAGACCTTTTAAAGAAAATATCTAGGGATCTCTAAAATATGGCTTTATTCTTAATTAAGCCAAAAGACATCCTTCTATAAGAAAATGTTCCCCATTTAGAGGTAAAATAAGTCTTCAATTTATCCTCTTCTTTCATCATCACCTGACTGTCTAGAAAAGAAATCATCTAGGCTCCATTCATAGTCTATAAAGGGTAATTATCCCTTTTAGATGCTCTATTAAGGTTTCTAAAGTTCACCCATAACTTGATTTCTCCATTATTTTTCACTTATGGATACTAGATTAGTTACCCAATTAGAGTGTTAATTAGAAAGATAATTTGAGTTGATAATTATTTATATACCTCTTATAAATAAAGGGCTCTAATAGTGCATTTATAAGGCATTGCTTCTATCTAAAGGGAACTTGGTTTTAATAAGGTGGTATGAGTAATTATTGACATGTCATAAATTTTTAGTTCATCATAAACCCAATCAATCACCTCTTCGCAATATTTTAAATCTTGGATTATACCATCCTTCTCTTCTTGTGTTCCTACTCTCCCTATGAGCACACCCCTTGTTTCTCATCTCCCAAACCATATGTGTCCTATTTTCCACATTTTTATTTGGAAGATGTCTTGTTCTATTTAGCAACATCATCAATGCCAAATAGATTTTCCAAGGCTACCATTCCTTTCGGTATATATATATTCAAACTTATAATCTCTTTATCATTTGACTCAAAATTATTTCTATTTAATTCATCTATAATTTGTTCCTAAACAACTCTTGAATTAGTAAGAAAATATAAAATATGCTTATCATCTTCAAAAACCTTGAAATTCTTCTTGTCTAGAACTATAGGAGTAGACATAATTTCAACCAATTCTTTCTCATATGATCTAAAGCACTAGCAACAATGCCAATGCATTCACAATCCATTTTTTCTTTTGGGGATTGAGTTAATGTAAGAGCATCAAAATATTTAATCAAATCCCATAATATGATCCTATAGGTTTCCAATATTTTTTCATGGTAGAAATATTGGATTCTAACTTGCTTGTGTTGATGTAAATAGGTGCTTTACATATCTAGGTCATATTTTCCACCTTTTGATTTAATCTTCATGCTCATGTTGCAACACTTTCTTGTGGATGGTGCCTTTCATGGTTGATCATTTGAAGAGTGCACAACTTCATTTGGGTTCATCAATATTTCCAACATGGTATCAGAGCATAGGCCTTGAAAAGTACATCTTGTATTGGAGAGTTGAGTTTGAGGATATTTTCATTGCAGGTTTGAGGGTTTGCATTATGGGATAATTGTTGTCATCTAGGAGGTAGCTGATTTATGGAGCACATTCGGTTAGATCTGACCTTGCCATTGCATTTAGGAGGCCTAAAGACCCCTAAAACACTTGTCAAATCATCAAAATTCGACAACTTGATCTGGAGGCATCAGAGGTTTTTTGCACTAGTTAGGTGGGTATTCGTACAATACGGATCCATACAGTTGGCAAAAAAAAAAATTGCTTCCTTCCCCTGTCAAATTTTTTTTTGAGGCATTATTTTTATTCCCAGGTTAATTATATTTTTCGAGAAAATTTCATATAGTTTGGCAAAAGTATTTTATTGTGGCAATATTCGATGTTTAAATCATATTTTTGCGGGTTAGTCAATGTCTATGACAAAGATTTGATAGAGTTTGCAGGCCCAACGATCGTGCATACCCTCAGGTTGAGGAATTTAATTTTTTCGGGCCTTATTAATTACTATCAGTCTTTGTACTCCACCTACCTACATTCAATTGTTGTCAGTATTGACCCTGTCGGTACCATTGCCACCGACCACCATTCAAAATTCCCGCTAAGCACTTGGTTCATAGTTGTTGGTTCTTTGTAAAGAACAAGACGCTTATTCTTGGCTGGTAGTGTGGGCACCCACCACCAGCGACGCTTATCTTTTTGTGCCAGCACCAACTGTGGTCACATGAGCAACCAATACCTAGAGCCCAGGAGTTAAACTTTTGCCCCTATTTAGCTTGCAAAGTGCCTAAAACAAGCCTTTTTTTCATTTTTCCATAACTTTTCTCCAGAGTATCAAAATTTTGCAAACAAGATATCAACAAAAAGATGGTTTCGCATACTTCACAGTGGTGTAGATCATTTTGCCAAATTTTGCTGCAGGTACAAATTATTTCCAATTGAAGTTAGTTCTTCTTTTTGGACTCCCGAGCTCGTATCTTTTCACCATATTGTGGGATTTTTGAGATTCCAGTGCCATTGCAAAGGTGATAAAGAGATCTACCATTCTATTCATGCACTTTTTTCATATTCAACCCTAGGTACAATCCATTGAGATTTTGCAATTTATTGCATTTACTTGATTACTTGGACATATTGCTATTTGGAGAAGGTCTATTTGATTGGGGAGGATTCATTTTCAGTTGTGAATCATATTTTGGGAGTTTCACATTAATTTTTATCAGATATTTTTCCTTTTTCTCAATTTTTGTTTGTGTCTCTAATGATAAAATCAAGATTTGAGGTTCTTACTCATCATAATTATCACATGGAAGGTGAGGATGCAGAGATTGCTTTGGCCTAGGGGATAATGGTCTACCATGAGTGAGGGACAACTTGATTTTCCTAGGGAATATGAGAGATTTGCACATTGGAATGAATGTGATGAGGCGATGGGCTTGATTGCACTACATGTTTTTGACTCCTTATTCTTCCACATTGAGGAGTGTACTACACCAAGACAAGTATGGGATAAATATAAGATCTCTTTGGTTCTGTTAATGATGTAAGAGCTTTACAACTAGAAGCAAAATTGGCATCTCTTTCTATCAATTCATTTCCTACTACTGAGGATTATTTGGTGAAGTTCAAGTCTTTGCGATCTCAGTTAGCAGGTTGTGGGAAAGAGAAAACTGATAAGGAATCTATATTTATGGTTTTGTCTAAATTGAAAGGTGCATTTGCATATTCTACCACTTCCTTTTATTCCACTATGGATGGGTTCGGTGATAGATTTGTCATGCCTTCATTTTAGACCTTTTGTGAGAGATTAATTAGGGAATAATCAAAACTTAGCCACACGATGTCACTTCTAAGTCCCATGCATTGATAGTCACACCACCTAAGGGGAAAGGGAAAAAAAAGAACAAGCCTAAGACAAAATCTAGTGAGACTTCAACCACCTCTTCCAAAGAGGATAAACCCAAGAAGGAGAAATCCACATGTACCTTTTGTAAGGGGATTGGGCATAGTGAACAAGTTTTCTATAAGAAGGAAATCCATGATTTGAAACAACTTCTTAAGGATCACAATATTTTAGTTCCTTCTTCATCTTCTAGTTCACTTTCTTCTTCTACCACACATGATGATACTCCACACAAAGAGGATAAATGAACTAATTCTAGAGATTCTAGGGGTAAGGGTTGTGCATTGATTACCACTGATGTTGATGGACCTAATGGATGGATTATTGATTCAGGTGCTTTAGAAGATATTTCTTTCTCTTTTGATCACATTATTCTTAGGTCACTTACAACATCATATTTTGATAGGATCTTGACTATAAACAATGAGTTTTCTCATGTTGTTGGTATGTGTGATGTTGAATTAGGTACAAGGCCAGTGTATAGTTCTCTTTATATTCCTAGGATGGCCCATAATCTTCTTTTAGTTTATCATATTACACAAACATGCAACACAGTTGAGTTCACATCTGATTCATTTTTCATTCATAAGGAGACAAGAGAACTCATTGCTATGGGTTAGGTTGATCATCAGTCTAAGGTTTATACCTTCTCCCACTTCTATCATGATGATAATCCTTATGTTCCTAATTCTCTTTCTAGTGTGGGTAGTAATTCACATGATGGCTATGGTGGCTAGTTGAATTTGGTTCTTCTTTGTGTGGTTCCATCATCTCCTACTTCATTAGAGTTGACAGTTGATTCTAGGAGTTCAACAGAGCAGGATATATTCAATTTTGCAGATTTGTGGTTGCAAGATGGCTTTATTCTCGGTATTGCAGATTTAGCTTGTCATTCTTCTTCTATAGGTTTGGAGGACATACTTAAGGGGGAAACTTTCCTCTTTGCATATTCTTCTTTGAAGGACATTCTTGAGTCTCCTCATTCCATTATTTCTACCTTGATTGGGGATCTCAATTTTGGTGAGACATCTTCGAAGGCACTTGATTCTTCTTTAGAGACTTCATTGGTGAGACTTCTTCCTTCTCATTTTATCATGGAGTTGGAATATCTTCCACATCTACCATTGCATCTCTTTCTTCCTAAGGGGGCATGGTTTGTCATCATTGGGTACTCTTTTGGCTTCAAACTTTCTTCAATGGTTTTGATGATACTTCATTATGGGGAGAAATCTAGTCTCCATCTTTCCCTTCATTGGAGGGTTCATTGTATTGTATTCTTGTGATGGATGTATTTTAGAAAAAATGGTAGAGAAATAGCTATAATGGAAGCTTTAACAGATTACTATAAACTAGATTATGCAGTGTAAACCATATGGAGATTTAAACAACTATAACAATGAAATGAAACAACAAAAAGCACAACACATAACACAGTGTTTACGTGGAGAAACCCTTTTGGGAAAAAACTCCACCAAAGAAGAGATGAATAGCTATATTAACAATGATGGTGTTTCACAATACAATCACTCTAACTCCTCTTCAATCCAACAACATCTGTGTACCTGTAAAACATCTCATAGTGTCTCCATCTCAACCCCTCAATATATAGACTCATTGGGGCTCAAAATACCACCATAAAACATTACCATGGTCAAAATAAGGTTTGGAAATACCATGGTAAAAATCCATTCGACCCCTTACATGCTAAACATAGTCTCTTACATGACATTACACCTTACAAGATGTCATAAGAATCCCTATAAAATAGGATATTCTCTTACATGCATCATAAGCCATCAATAGCTATGCAAATATTCTCTTATGTGTGTCATATATGATTCTCACGTCCAAAAATAATATCCCCCACTTTTAGCCCTTACAGTTGTCATAGAACTTGTCATAACATCCTTAAAAATAGGCTTTCCATGTTATACCACTAAGTGGGAATCTTTTGACAACTAATAACATAATTTTCAAGGCACCGACATGTGGCAAAAAGTGCCAACTCAAAATCTTGTGCCCTTTTTGATGGAGCACAATTATTTAATAACATAAATGATATTTATCCATGGGAAAATGTAAAATAATAATAAATAAACTTAGGAATTGCCAAGGTTGGGACACCTTAATTCCCAATATCCCCCCACTTGTCGAATACCTTGCAAGAGCTAGGGGAATCACACCATCATGGAATCAACTAGGTACAAGTAGCAAGGCCCATGACCTTCCTGCACCAATTAAATTTCTCTGTGCTCACAGGTTTGGTAAGAACATCTGCAATATTCTCCCACATGTTAATCATCTTCAGCTCAATTTGACCATTAACAATCAACTCACGAAAAAATGAAGCTGAATATCAACATGTTTAGTTTGAGCATGATACATCAGATTCTTAGCCAAATGAATTGCACTTTGACTATCATAATTAACCTGAACAATATTGCAATCAAAACCAATACCTGTACACAAATTTTGCAACCATACTACCTCCTTAGAAACATGGGTAGCAGCCATATACTCTGCTCCAGTCATGGATAAATCAACTGTAGCTTGCCTTTTACTCATCCAACTCACTGCTCCTCCAAACAGAGTAAACACATACCCACTGGTGGACCTTCGACTATCCAAGTCACTTTCCCAATCTGCATCAATGAATCCATGTATGCCCAATGAGGACCACATTATCAGTACCATGATAAACCAAACAATAATCAAAAGTACCTTGCAAATATCTAAAGACACTTTTAACAAAATTTCAATGCTCTTTACTAGGGTTAGACATAAACCTACTTAGAGTAACTGGCTTATAGTCATGCATATTAAACCTCTATAAAATGATATCAACATACTTACTTTGACTCAACCAAAGCTTTATGTTACCGCGATCTCTTTTGATTTCCATTCCATGAATGTATTTAGTAGCCCCTAAGTCCTTCATATCAAAAGCACTAGAAAGTTGTTTCTTGAGTTCACTAATCATTACCTTGTTGTTACCAATAAAAATGTCATCAACATACAAGATAATAATTAGAATATGATCATCAATAACCTTAATATATACACAATGATCCTCTTCACTCCTAAGAAATCCCAATTTCAATGCAAAAGCATCAAACTTATGATACCACATTCTGGGTGATTGTTTTAAACCATACAAAGATCTTTTTAACCTATAAACCAATTTTTCTTCTCCCTTCACAAAAAAACCATCAGGCTGTCACATATAAATCTCCTCCTCAAGATCCCCATGTAAAAAAGTAGTTTTAACATCCATTTTCTCTATCTCAAAATCATAAGCAACAACAATAGATAACAAGAATCTAATAGAAGTTAATTTAGTGACAGGAGAGAAAATTTCACCAAAATCAACTCCCTCTCTGGGAGTATCCCTTAGCCACTAATCTAGCCTTACACCTTTCCAAGTGACCGTCTACTCCAAATTTCTTTTTAAATACCCATTTACATCTGATGGGCTTTCTTTGGGAAAATCAACAAGATCCCAAGTGTTACAGTTTTCCAATGCCATCATCTCCTTTTGCATAGCTTGCAACCAAGACCCATTTTCCTCTAAAGAGAGCCTCCATGTAAGATCCAGGTTCATGATCAACACTTAATAAAGCAAATATACAACATAAATCAGGTGGGCTATACTTGTCGACTGGATTCTGTTGTTTTGTGGATCTTTTGAGAATATGAGTATGAGGCTCTTGTTGTTCTTGACCTTGCTCTGTTGTTCTTGACCTTGCTCAACCTCTTCCTGATTTTCTTCCTCATGTTCTTCAGTTTGATCAGTAACTTCATCTAATTCCTCATCTTCTTCCTCCTCATCGAATCCATCTCTTTGTTCTTCTTGAGGTGCATCTTCTTACTTAATTTCAAAATGCACTCTTTCCCTTATCCTTTTCCTTTGGATGTTTAGGTACAAAAATAATGCTAAGCTCCTTGAAAATCACATCTCTAGAATATGTAATTTTCTTGGTTAGAGGATTCCATAGCTTATAACCTTTAACATTATCACCATATCTAATGAAAATGCACTTTTTAGCTTAGGATCCAGCTTAGTTCATTTTTCTTTAGGAACATGAGCATAAGCCTCACAACCAAATACCCTTAAATGTGAAACAAAAGGTTTCTTACCTGTCCACATCTCATAAGGTGTTGTTTCAAGAGCTTTACAAGGAGATATATTAATCAAGTAACAAGTAGTAATTACAACTTCTGTCCAAAAGCATCTATCAAGCCATGAACTACTTAACATGCTTCTAGCTCTTTCTATGATCGTTTGATTCATCCTTTTTGCCACACCATTCTGCTGAAGAGTGTACAAAGTAGTTTTTTGTCTAACAATTCCTGCATACTTACAAAATTCATAAAATTCCTTAGAATAGTATTCCCTTTCATTATCAAACCTTAATGCCTTAATTTTATAATTTGATTTCTTTTCGACTAAGGCTAACTTAGTGAAAACTTAAGATTTATGTCGCATAAAATATAACCAGGTAAACCTTGTAACATCATCGACAAAGGAGATAAAATATATAGATTTCCCAATTGATTCAACATCCATAAGGAAAATGGGTAACCCTAAAAAGAGGAAGAAGGGTAACCCTAAAGGAAAATGGGCAACCAAGCGACTCATTCTGGATGATTCAGAGTCCTAGTTTGATGGTAATGACACAAAGGTGGGATCTAGGGATTCCAGGCCCAAGGTTGAAGCTGTGGACATTGGTCAAGGTGATACCGAGGTTGGAGGTAAGGAGGAGGGGCTTCAGGAGAATGTGGTGGCCACGAAGGCCAAGGATAAGCCTAGAAGGGCTTCTAAGTGTATTGCCCAAGATGGAAAACCAAGCCTCAAAAGATATGGTAAAGGATACCACAAAGCTCTACAAGGAGAAGGCTCTGGAGGAGAAGGAAATGGAAATTGATGAATCCCTGGTTCGAAACTCTCCAAATGTGGAACCTGTGGTTGAGAAAACGGTACAGGAGGAGGAGGGTGTGGAGCAGAAGCAAGTGAAGTTTGAGCCTCTCAAGGTTAATCCCCTGTCAGAGGACTTCTCCTATCTTAATGAATACTCCACCTCTATGTTTGAGCTTCTCGACAGTGAGGGCAAAGGCTACTGGCACTTTCAAATTGGAAAAATGGACTCTTCAGGAATTCAATAGGGTCAACATCAAAATAAGGGGATTGAAGGAGAATGTGCAGAATATTCCAAAAAGCTCGGCCTCAGATATTTTGATTGATAGAATTGTTGATCTGGAGTGTTCGTTCATTGATTTCAAGTCCCTTTGTGAGCAACACTTAGCTGATTTAGAAGCCAAAGTATTGGATACCAATGCGGATATCAAGAAACTTCTCCATGCCTACCACATTTCAGTGAAGAATAGTTCGGATTCTTTGGAGGTCCTATTTCGCAAGATCAGTGAGCTTAGAGAGGACTAGTTATATTTTTTTGAGTTGATGGAGAAGGAACAAATGGCCAAAGGTAAAGGGAAAAAAGGTGCGAATGATGATGGTAAAGCCCTGCTGCTAGAGGGTTGGTTGACTGGAAGAAGTCCTTTGAAGATGAAAAAAAAGAATTGCTGGAAATGATCGAGCTGTATAGGAACTGGGAACTGGAGGTGGCCAACACCTTAAGAAGTATGTAGTTTCCTACTGTCTATTTTTTGTTTTCTTTTTTGCTGCTGGGTTTCTGTTTCTTTCCTATTTTTTTGCCACTTTTTTGTTGATGGTTGTTATTGATAGTTTAGTGTTATATCTTTCGAGCAACATTTTGTAACTTTTGTTGTTTCAGGTTTTGGGCTGCTATTGATAATATAGTATAGTGTCTTCTGAGCAACATTTTGTTCCTAAAATTGTAAAGGGTTTTAGGTCCCTTCAAAACCTGTTTTTCCCTTATAATCAAAACATCCACAAGACCAAACACATCCGTATGAATTAATTCCAATTTAACTTTAGATTTTGTACTGCTAGAAGGAAATGATTTTCTATTTTGTTTACCAAACACACAATGTTCACATAAATCAAAACTCTCATCAGAATAGGATAAACCGTCTAACAATTTTTTATTGAAAATAGACTTTAAAGTAGTCTCACTTATGTGATCCAATTTGTGGTGCCACAACATACAAGTGTTTTCATATTTTTCAGTTACATATGCAGAGTTTACAAAAGTAGTGACTTCCAGCTTAAACAAGGTTCCTTTTCTTGTTCCTCTCGCTATCACCAAATTCCCTCTTACCAATCCCTTCTGACTATAGGATATGAAGAGTTATCACTGAGGTAGATTTCACCTCCATCATATTTTTCATATGTTGAAAACCACTCCTTATGAGGAGTCATATGCAACAAGCATCCTAAATCAATTAACCAATTTTCATTAGTCATAACCTAAAGACAAGAAATCAAAGCTTCATCACTTGAGTTCGAGGATTTCTCTATGGAGGAATCAATTTGTTTCTTTGGATTTTTGCATTCCTTCTTCACATGTCCTCTTTTTCCACAGTTCCAACATTTCACTCTATTCTTCTTTCTAGGAGTTTTAGATCTGCCCTTAGACTTGTCCTTAGGCTCATTCTCATCTCCTTTAGACCCTCTTTCTTTAGGCCTTCCCCTTACATTGAGACCATCATCTATACTATCCATTAAATTTTTCTTCATTTCCTGTGACAAAAAAGTTGCTACAAGAGCATCCATCTTTGGATCTTCCATGTTAGCAGTGATAGAAAGTACAAAATTATCCCAAGATTCAGGTAAAGAACAATGAAGCATAATGCACTTATCTTCTTCTTCTACTTTGACATCAATAGAGGCTAATTAACTCAAAACCAAATTAAAAGAATTTAAATGCTCAACTATAGATTCACCTTCCCTCATCTTAAGAGAAAATAGTTTATGCTTCAAGTAGAGTTTGTTTACTAGACTTTTCGCTTGATAGATTTCACCTATCTGGTTCCACAAAGTGTATGCAGTCTTTTCTGATGACACATTCAGGAGAACATAATTAGAAAGACAACCTAATAGTACCTCATGCCTTTTTATCAATATTCTCCCAATCTTCATCACTCATTTTCTCGTGTTTTTTTTCATTTGTTATAGCCACCCATTGATCCCGTTCTTCAAGTAGATCCTCCATTTTTAGCTTCTACAACTCAAAACCAACTCCGTTAAATTTTTCAATATCCAAACGGTTAGAAGTTGTAGCTATGGTTAAACACAAAATACTGCAAAAAACAACTCAACAAAACTCCCACGAAAACTCAAAAAACCTTCGTTCTACCATGCAGAACACATAACTGGCCAGGATCTGACACCAAATGTTAGAAAAAATGGTAGAGAAATACCTATAATGGAAGCTTTAATAGATTACTGTAAACCAGATTATGTAGGGTAAACCATATGGAGATTTAAAGAACTATAACAATGAAATGCAAGAACATAAATCACAACACATAACACAATGTTTATGTGGAGAAACCCTTTCGGGAAAAAACTCCACGAAAGAAGAGATAAATAGCTGTATTAACAACAATAGTGTTTCACAATACAATCACTTTAACTCCTCTTCAATCCAATAGTATATGTGTACCTGTTAAACATCTAATAGTGTCTCCATCTCAACCCCTCAATATATAGACTCATGGGGGCTCAAAATACCACCATAAAACATTACCATGGGTCAAAACAAGGTTCGAAAATACCATGGTAAAAATACATTCGACCCCTTACATGCTAAACATGGTCTCTTACATGACATTACACCTTATTACAAGATGTAATAAGAATCCCTATAAAATAGGAGATGCTCTTACATGCGTTATAAGCCATCAATAGCTATGCAAATATTCTCTTACGTGTGTCATAGATGATTCTCATGTCCAAAATAATATCTCCCACTTTTAGCCCTTATAGTTGTCATAGAATTCATCATAACATCCTTAAACATAGGCTTTCCATGTTATACCACTAAGTGGGAATTTTGACAACTAATAACATAATTTTCAAGGCACCGACATGTGGAAAAAGTGCCAACTCAAAATATCATGCCCCTTTTGATGGAGCACAATTATTTAATAACATAAATGATATTTTATCCATGGGAAAATGTAAAATAGTAATAAATAAACAACTTAGGAATTTCCAAGGTTGAGACACCTTAATTCCCAATAATGTAGCTCTTAAGGGGTATTGATGTTGAAACCTCCATACATTACTTCTATCACTTGTACATGATTTGCATTGTATCTCTTTTTTGGAGAGGAGTTTTATCCCACTAGGTTTTCTCCTTTTCTCCATTTGTGAGAGATTAGTTGCATGATTAGTTGTACATAGGTACCTAACATGGCCTCGTTGACGGGACCCATATTGCATTTCCATATTGTATCATTTGCATAATGACTACACTCCCTAGTTGCACTTATGGGGGTGTTGGTGTGAATGGGGTCATTTCCTAACTAATCATTAGTGAGGACCTATTCACATTATAAGTTTATGTAGGAATTAAATTATCCTAGTCATTTCTAGAAGTTAGTTATAATGGGGCCATGCCTCATTATTTACTTTTAGTCATCTAGGAATTTAATAGTTTTCCTATGCATTATCTCATGCATTTATTATTTGCAATAGGCATTTAATGTTTTTATCAAGGGTAGTTATCCTACCTCACCACACCTTGCTTATATATACAAGGTGCTTTTACATTTGTAAATCATCCTAGATCAATTCAATATCATCATAGATCATCATTTGATTGATCATATATCTTCATGCTCATGTTGCAACACTTTCTTGTAGATGGTGTCTTTCATGGTTGATCAATATTTCCAACAATGGACTCTTTTGTTTGATTTTTTTTGATTTGGGGTATATTTTTGTGCTCTTAGGATTGATGCAATTGGTTTTTTATTTTGGTGTCTGTTTTTCTAGAAATTGTAGATTCTCATAGGTGTTGTTGAGCCATTCTCATTTTGGGAACTTCCAAGCCTTTGTTCTTGCTCCTACAATAACATTTTTGGGTGATTTTTTTAAAGTGCATAATTTTCATGTACTTTACAATGGTGTGATTAGATTGATCTCATATTGTGTGAACATTTTACTTTGAGCTTGTGGCCAAATTTTATATCTGTAAGCACTAAGATCAAGTTCACTTCACTTTTTTTGGTAAGTAGCACATGTAATCACACAAAATATAAAGTTCCACAATCATATATTGCTGGGGGGTTTCTTGATTGAGTAATTTGGTGGGGGGATAATCTTATAGTGATTGATTACTTTCTTTTGCTTGTTATGTGTTCTTACAATGAGAAAATATCAAATTAAACTCTTAACTCCATATAACTATGCTTCATGGAGAAAATTAGTATGTAATTATCTCATGGGGAATGGTCTTATAGGCTATCTAAAAGAAACTATTCCTCAACCTACTAATGCTAAAGAATTGGATAAAAGGGAGATTAATAATGAGAAAACACTTGGATGCGTATGTTCATTAGTCTCGTTTGATTTACAATTTCATGTTGAGTCATGTAAAACACCCAAAAATGCTTGGGAGACTTAGAAATTGTATGGTAAAACTGATAAGATTAGGGGATATTAGATTGATAATGATTTGATGAATCTTGATACTAAATTTTTTGACCACATTCAAGACTATATCTCCAAGATCAAACAACTAAGAACACAGTTAAAAGATTGCAACATTGATAAAGAGGATTTACAGTTGATTTTGAATGTGTTATCAAAGCTTGGTCCTAAGTATTCAATGTTTGTTTCTTGCTTTCATACCCATCGAATTTTTAAGGGAGCATCATATGTTGATACTCAGTTTGATGACTTTACAAATATCCTAATCCAAGAGGAAGTGAAGTTAATGCAAATGGGTCTAATCAAGTCTTCCAAGTCACAAGCATTGTTGGTTAGTGAGTCAAAGGTACAAAAATAATCAGAAAATCTTGATAAGAAACCAAAGAAAAAAAGAACAAGCCACATGAAGAATCTAAATCCTCTCCATCAAAAGGGGAATCATTTAAGAAAGAGAGGGATACATGTGTATATTGCAAGAAAATAGAGCATGATGAACACAAATATTATTATAAAGACCTCTAATATATTAAAATTAACAAATTATACATATTATTCAAAACTAAGCAATAAAAGTGACGCATGTTCAATATACAAGAAATAAAGACAAGGAATTATAGTAAAGCAAGAGGTTTATAGTACATATGCCGATAACATGGTAGAACATATTCCTTACAATAGATCACATGGTCAAGAACAAGATTATACAATGAACCTTGACAAGGACCTTCCTGATAGGATTCTTATGACATTTAATTCCTTCGTCCACATCAAGGGTGAGAACATTGTTGAAGCAAATTTCCACCCTACCATGAAGTGGTCACTTCCTCAAAATTCTTCCTAGAAGAAGAATACCCAACCCGACACGAGGAAGACTAGCAATGTGAATCTGATTGAAGTAATGGAATTTTGAAGCATGACACATATATTTAACGACATCATGAATTCCAAACAAAAACTAGAAACACTCTAGAATGCATATGTCAGTTACGTAAAGCAACATAATAGTTCACCTTCAATGCTATTTGGTCAACATTTTCTTATAAGCAACGAGGCACAATCTTTACAAATAAACGTAATTCTAACATGATTATTTTATCTATATGCATGCAAGCATATCAATAGATAGAGATAAAATAATCATAAATCAATCTTTTCAAAAGAGAATATAATTCAATAATCAAAGAAATGTAGTGGTTTCAATATAAGAATATGCAAGTATTAAAATAAGAAGGTATAGCTCATGTATGTATGTATATATATATTCGTATGTGTTTGCACATATTTATGGGTATATATTCTTATGCAAATTATCAAAGATTGGCTAAGAGAGAGTTCATAATTCCTTCTCTTATAAACCATATTGCATGATAGGTAATGACGTCAAAATGCTTAATCTTCAATAAGATAAAGTACAGTTTAACATTTACTTATCTTTCTATAAGGTCTCCAATTGATTCATGATACATAATGTGCAATCTAAATTTATATCATTATAACTCACACCTTTAGAAATTTCTTCATGCAATAACTATTGGGATTCGCTTGAATCTTTTTATTAAAGGATAATTGAAGAATTAGAAAAGATGTTACTATCAACCTTTTTGCATCTAAACCAAAATCATCTATGTATTATAATTCTTGGAAAGACTTACTAAAACTATATCATCATTAATATAATCATTGAATATCATGTAAATTGAGTAAAAAAATCATTATTATCCCCTTTTGCATGTAACGCCCTGCCACGAAACCCTAGAGGACAACACACTATCACCCAAAAACAAAACAATTTTTTTTGAAAAGTGCAACATTCACACGATTGCAAGAGAAATAACATCTAGTTTTCTAATCTAAGTCCTCTAGGGTCAGCAACTACACTAGTTGTTACCCATTATCTACAATAGCAATAAAATATGAAACATTACATTTAACAAATTCTAACTACAATCTGGAAATACATCTAAACATTCCATTTAATTGAGCCATCAATGTATTACAATCATTACATGTATTCAAAAAGGATCAATTAAGTCAAACCATTTAGTTGCATATACATTATCAACTGTTCCAAGTCCATTACATAATAGATTTCCACATTGGTTTACATTGTTACATTTATACAACTGAACATCAATATCTCCTCGTATACAAGTGAGGAGTGTACATCAAGTAGATACATGATACATCAAAATTACAATACAAGTACAAAAGTTGCAATCCACATGAGCTAGTACAAAGCAGAAGCCTTCTAACCGGGAGAAGTCACCACAACCACGAACATGGAGAGGGAACCCAACTATGCACTTTCCACCCAACCTCGTGGAACCCAAAGGTCCATCCCCCATGCTAGGAGATAGAAAAGGGTCCCACCATCACAAGCAGACAAAGGTAAAAGGACAACATGAGTCTGACATGACAACAATGAACAAGGAAGTACAACATTATTGATAGTAACATCACTTTTAGAGGCACATAAAAATCCAAGGAAAAACAAGAAACAAGGGAACACAATTTTTTCGTAGGGGAAGTGTCATCACATAGTTTGCATTGGTTACCCAGGTAGATATTCCTAGGCCTAGACCCCCATCATGGGTTACCCTGGTAGCCTCTACCGATCTTCGGCCCCTCATGCAACCCTATGTGGAATCAACATACCTCTCATGAGGATGAGGCAGTTGATCTTGCCATTCCAGGCCTTCTCGACTCATCTCAAGCCTGTACGAGCACTTGAACCATGAGTGAGACAATAACTTATCTTGTTTAATGTTATTACTACCCAACCCCCTAGTTCATCTTTAGGTTATCACTTGTTTACAAAACTCACATGGGTTACCCAGGCACCACTTTGCGTGCCAACCCCCATTGAGAGCCACTCCCCTACTAACAACAAGAAGACCCCAATAAAATAAAAGATCAAGCCACTTGCACAACACAAAAAGAACTCATTATCAATACCACAATGTGAGGCATAACCCATCTCGCTCACAAAATCCCAACCATAATAATGTAACTATAGTGCATGGTTAAGGTCCCTCATGATTCCTTTTTCTAAACAAGATAAACCATTCTCAAGAATAAATCATTCATAAAATCCATTAAACAAGCTACTCAAAAGAACCAACATAAAATCCTCAAACAAAGTTCCTATCCCCAAAGCCTTTGGAAGACTCCTAACAATCATTCCTCCAAAGAACAAGCCATTTGAGCAAAGTCCACAATCATATCCAACTTGGTAATTATTCACTTACTATATACTAGGTGCCCAACACAATAATCAAAAGTGAAGTTTCAAGTGAGGGACAGGGAAATCATTCAAGTTTATCAAAATAAACATCTAACCAAAAGTAACCTCTTTTAAATACACCAACTATCTTTTATTGGAAATTTACCTATTCCAATCTTTTAAAATCAATTATCCTTTTGTTTCATATATCATTCTGCTATGATTAATTAGTAACAAGGACAAATATATACTCTTAAATGTATTCAAATACACTCATACACACACATATATATGTGTGTGTGTTCATTTTTAGGCATTTATTTTATTTAAACTATATTTTGAAGAATACAAATCATAGAAATTAACATGCAGAGAGTATTATTTAATTGCAGCTGTTAAACATGCTTATACAGTTTACATCCATTACATCGAATAAGTAAGGATGAGTTTTGGAAAACTTAATACAGCCTACAAATTATAAATCTAAGACTATGGTGGTGTCCCCATGGTGATCTGAGTCTCCAGTTATATACAAATTTAATCTTAAATCAAATTCTTACATTTATCCATAGATTCAAACTTGAATACCATTTGCATAAGTTGACTAAGATATCATATAACCTTGAAAAGTAAGACCACTAAATCTAATTGAAACAAGAATATCAATTCATTCGGCAGAGAAGGCAGTGACCAGGTGAAGAAAAACCAATGAACTTGACATAAATTATAATGTGGAAAGAAATAAGAATCATCAGGTACAGGGCACCGACCTAAATTGAAGGCACATTTAGGGAATTTCATGAGCATAAAGAAAATACAAGGTAAGTTTGATATCCTACAGTCCACGTTGACCTTTGATGCCAAGAAATGAAATGGAGTTGAAGAGATGAAATTTGAATGCAAGAGATATCTATGAGGACATAACCCAAGTTGATTATCAAGCAGCTCAAGCAATACTGATAATAAGGGGACCAAGGTAACAACGAATAATGAAAACATAAACCACAACAGATACAACCGATGGAAAATTGTGTAATGTTCCACGCTCTTAAAAACTCAAAACATCGATCACCAACACTTACAATCAACAACCTCATCACCAGTGGATAAAAAATGCCATGAACTATTATATTCGATGAAGATTCCCATCAAATTGCTTTAGCTTCAAGATGAATGGTGCAGGGGAACCATATCAAGGTGTTTGTCCATTCAAGGTTATTAGGTATAGGTTATATATTTTAAGAGAATTTTGTTTAAAATAAGGTCTATGAGACCATATTATGATGTAAGTTGTCATTTTTGAGTCATTTTAAGTGTTTGGATGGTTTAGGTTTCAAAAAGTGCAAAATGTTGAAAATTGCATAATTGTGCAAAATTGCAAACTCAAAAGCTGTAAAAGTGCATTTTAGAGGAAGTTCAACGTGGTCAAGGCTTTTGAAAGTCAGTTTTGGAAGTTGTATTAGTTTAGATTTGGAGGAAAACAAGTTTAAAAGGTGTATGGAACTCGTATTGAGGTTGTTGAAGCAGATTTGAAGATTGGAACAATAAAATACTCAGATTTCACTTCATTTTCCTGTGTTTTCTGAAGATTGCAGTGACTGTACAACCCGTACAACACCACTTTGATTCATTTTGTCATGGAATTGCATTGTGTATTGTTCAATATTTCATTTGAATTCATTTTGAAGTTTTTTCATT
The DNA here is from genome assembly GCA_007258455.2 of Sequoia sempervirens. Taxonomy (NCBI): domain Eukaryota; kingdom Viridiplantae; phylum Streptophyta; class Pinopsida; order Cupressales; family Cupressaceae; genus Sequoia; species Sequoia sempervirens. The sequence continues at coordinate 1,276,328,091 of VDFB02271358.1, read as the reverse complement.
GAGGTTTGTGGATTTAATTGCAAAACTTCTTAGATCGGCCAGAAAACAGGGTACTAAGGGTTTGATAGTTTAAAACATGTTTTGAAGCCATTCCACCTTATGTTTGAACTTTTACTCGGTGGAATGGAAGTAATTTATTAGGGGAAGGTGTGGGAATGGTTAGTTTGTGTAGGGGAGGTCTAAAAATGCGTTGGGCATGAAGCCCTAAGTTGAAAAATTGAATTTTCTATGAGGGAAAGTGTGGTTTTGCTAAGCCAAAGTGTGTTTTGAGTTGGGGAAACACTAATAGATATTGAATTAATTTAGTTAAGTCTATTTTATACCTGTTTGATGATTTGATAAGTTTGTATGAGTGTAGGAAGGGTGATTTCCAATAAGCCTTAGGGTTTCTAGGCAAAATAAGAGGGTTTTGTGGATTGGCTATTGGGTAATTGAATCTATGACTGATAGTGGTGGAATCTTGAGTTTCAAAACCTAAGAATTTCTGCCCAAAAGAGTTTGTAGAGTTTGGAAAAGATTGGAGAGTAGTTTCTTTGAAAAAGAGGGCTAATTTGAGCCCTAAAAGGCATAAAAAGCCAAGTTTGAGATTGTTGTTACAAAAGATTCTATGGTGATTTGTGAGTATGTTGTTGAATGTCAAAATGGGTCCCTAAAGTGGGTCAAGTTGTGGTCTAAAAGGGTGTGATTGTGAAATTTTACCTGACTGAGTAGTTTGCCAATGTTACAAGGAAAAAAGCTGATTTGATGAAATGAAGAGTTTTTGAAGAGATTGTGAATTGATAGTTGTGGTTGTAGGTTGGAATTGTGTTTTTTCAAGTAGGACCTCCCCTGATTGCATCAATGACATAACGAATGAAGGGTGAAACAAGGTCAAGGAAATAACATTGGTTGGGTCAGCCTAACTTCAAGAACCAGTCAGAGGGTAGTGACCATTACATGGAGGAAATAGTGAACCTCCCAAATATGCACGACGTCTAAAAGAAAGGCATTAAGAACACATTAAAGTTACCATGCACAGGAAAGATAAATGGGTCGACCATAATATTAACTCAGCCAGATAGAAATGCACAAAGAAATGCATGACTAAAGTCAATCTAGCAATCCTATTTATAATGGCGTCCTTATAAGAGGGAAATGTTGCTGATGCTAAAAGAGACAATCTGAAAAAAAAAAAATGTTAATTCTACAAGTAATTGTGTAACATTTTAACCAAAAATTTCTCCAGGGGAAGAAAAATGGCCGCAACCACCCAACATACTGGATGCCAAGAATGCTTCAAGAGAAATCTCTTAGAAGGATATGAACCAATTTCTTCATTTTAAATAAGGACAAGGTTTTCATGGAGAATATGGGTGTTGCTAATTGAAAAAGTCTGAAAAATGAAGGCTCACGCTAAAAAATAAACTATGTACCAAATATCTAGTAAGAAACAAAGGTGGCAGAATATAACAAGTGCTAAGCATACATATATCGAAAGCATGGGGAAGAAGAGACTGATTGCCAAGAATCCACTATTCTTACTTGCAAACCAATATAGGTTCAATGGCCATGATTTGAGCCAGAACTATGAAAACAAAAATATGACATACAAATTCAGGGAAATACAAAATAATTACAACATAAATTTTTTAGAGAAAGTATAACTCAAATTCAACAATTTGTTTTGTTTATCTAGCCCAATCTTGCATTGTTCATTTCTAAATCAACAATAAAATAGGAAATGAAATTGGAATTTGGTTTAGATGAAAGCACAATTGAAGATTTCAACACTAAAATCTAACTCTTGAATTGTAGCTCCAACCCTTCAAATGCTCCATAATACTTCAGACAATGCAATGCAAAATTTCTAAACAATTTTTAGATCAACTCCAAAAATTTTCCCCAAAGATCAGTATTTTTTCTTTTTGAAAATCCCCTTCCATTTTTTTTTCCTCCAATGAAAGTTTTAGAACCCCAAAAATTTTCACCGGAAAAAACCCCAAAACAAAACTCCCCAATTAATAATCATGGAAAACCAATTATATTCAAAAAAGAAAACTGAAGAAGATTCCCTCCTTTTCATTTTTAGCCAATCAATTAAATTCCCTTGAACCCACTTGTGCTGCATGGAGTTGCATTGTCACTGGGCTGTAAAAGCAGTCCCAAATAGGAATTTCCATTTAATGCTCCAACAAAACCCACTTTGAATTATTTATTCAAATTGTTTTAATTTTATAATTTTTAGATCATCACTTGCAATTGTACACATTGAATTAGCTATTTAATATATTTAGTTTATTAATTTAATTTCTCATAAAATTTTGCTTGCATATTTCAATAAATTTAATATATATTTATGTAAATATTTCATTTTACATCACAAAGTTTAATTTATTAAAATCAAATAAGGACCTTAATAAATTTTATTTAATCAAGGAATAAACTATATAAAAGCTTTTATTTAATTAACTCAAAGCCCTTTTGATTTCAATTATCTTTATTTAAGGTATTAATCAAACAGAGGCACTCACCAAACAAATTACTTAGTATCATGTTGTCAAGCAATACCAGAATGCCAGCGAAATGAAGAGTAAAATGATACAACATTGACAAACTAACATGAACTGACCTTACAAATGGGTTGTGACATACATATACTCATCCTCGACGAGGATGATGGCTCAATGTGGGGGGACCCGGTGCTATCTCCAAAACAACTATCTCCATTGGGTGTAAGGCACGCTCAAACCTTGTAATTCAGGTGAAATCGATGTTTGGTACTTGCTATTTGCAGCAAATCACAAGGTCAAACATGTGCATAGAGAAAATAGTCAATCACACCGTGAAGGAAAAATCACAGAGTTGTAGGGCGCTCACAAGTGAGTGATGTGAAATTGTTCCCCTTCACCAAAACATCAACACATAATATACTGATATAAAACCATGACAAAACATACATCTACAATCACATAATATTCATATCCATGATAGGTCATAAAATCAATTAAGCTGATCTACTAAGCATGGTATCATCACATCATTAGCTATAAAAGTGTCATCATAATAGAGCATCAGAATGTCATAATGTCCAAATATCACCAAATAGTACCATAATATCCAAGTATCATCAAACAAAACCAGAATGTCCAATCATCATCAAACAAAATCATAATGTCCAAGTGTAACTATGTCTCTGTCAAAATAAGAAAAAACAACTAAGGGGCACTACATCCTCCCCCTAGGACCAGGCTTACTCCTAGAAGCCTGCAAATAGATATGGATATAAATCTCTCATCCTAGAAGCATCCTCCCAAGTAGTAGATGACTCATCATTCAGATCCCACTGAACCCTAACTTGCTCAATGTCTCATCCCCTGAGTGTGAGTCTCTTGTGCTCTATGACACCCATGGGCTCCAAAGCCAGCTGCGCATCCTCTACTTGAAGTATCAACCACTGTACCTTGGTGCTTGGCTTGGAAGTTTTCAACTATAGCAAAAACTCTGTGTGATCTACCTGCATCCCCTACTGTTGGCTCAAAAGCCACCGGTCTCTAAGTAAATCTAGATGTGCCCTTCTAAGGACACCGTCTCACAATATGACCCTACTGACAACAAGAGAAGCACCTAGTACCTCTGTCGAAACCTCTACCACCTGGAGGTGCACTAGACTACTAGAAATTTCCCTTATTAACTCTAGACTGCGAAGTCTGGGCTGGCTGATCAGAGCGGTAATGCTTGTTTCACCTCCAATTCTTGTCTTTCCTAGGATGATACCTATCACCATGACGGGATTGAGAGTTCTTTCATTTGGACTAAGAATGTTGCTGCTGCTGATGATGATGTTGCTAACCACTCTGAGTTGGTGCATGGTGGCTCCTAGAATGACTTGCTCCCTGAGTCTGGCCACCTTGAGAACTAAAACCTGTTGGAGGTGCACTGCTAATCTGTAAACCTATCTGACCACCTAAAGCCATAGCCAAATTCTCCTCAACTATCCATGCCTTCTCCATAGCTACCTCCATAGTTTTCAGTTCAAACACCCGAACACCTCCACTAATATGGGCATTCAAGCCCCTGATAAAGTGTTGTACTAACATACCCTCATCATCTCTTATGCCAACATACTGCTTAAGTTCATAAAATATCCACCCATACTGCTCAACTTTCATAGCCATTTTTCATAGCTCATGGAACTCATCCGCATGACGCTATTGCCAATGATCAAACAAGAATAGAGCTCTGAATCTCTCTAAGAACATCTCCCAAGATACTAAATCTATCCCCAAATGGAGCTTCTACTCCTCTGAATGCCACCATGTGGGAGAAAAACCTCAGAGATGCATGATAGCACACCTAGCCTTGGTGTTGCTACCATATGGATGCATAGGAAAACACTTATCTAGATCTATCAACCAGGTCTCTACCTCTAAACCACTTCTTGTCCCATCAAATGTAGGAGGACGTGCTCACAATAGGTCTCTCATATGACCAACCAATATAGCATCTTGCTCAACTACAATCTCTCTCCTCCTAGGAGACCTCTCCCTCTCTGTATTCATCAATTGTTCACCCTCTTGTCTTGGACCAAGATGGGCAAGGACCTCCTCAATTAAGTGACGCAACTATGCACCCTCCAATCTCGACTGCCTCGGATTCTGATCTCCACCTACTTGATTGTTATATGAACCATGTTGTTCCTCACTATTAGACTCATGGGAACTCTACAGAGGAGAGTCCTGATGGTTGGCCCCACGACCACCATCACAACCTCTACCATGCCCTCGACCTCAGCCCTAACCTCTATGCATTATCCTACACAGACACCACCAAGGAAAAATTCAGGGTATTAGACGAGGTCAACAAGGGAAAACATAAACTTCAAAATCTACACAACTAAGGAAAATTAATGGGCTCTTGTATATACCAAGAGCACCTAGTGTTTGAACTTAGGATCTGATACCATGTGTAACGCCCTGCCATGAAACCCTAGAGGACAACACACTATCACCCAAAAATAGAACAATTTTTTTTTTGAAAAGTGTAACATTCACATGATTGCAAGATAAATAACATCTAGTTTTCTAATATAAGTCCTCCAGGGTCTGCGAATACGCTACTTGTTACCCATTATCTACAATAGAAAGAAACTATAAAACATTACATTTAACAAATTCTAACTACAATCCGTAAATACATCTAAACACTCCATTTAATTGAGCCATCAATGTATTACAATCATTACATGTATTCAAAAGGAAATTAAGTCAAACCATTTAGTTGCATATACATTATCAACTGTTCCAAGTCCATTACATAATAGAGTTCCACATTAGTTTACATTGTTACATTTATACAACTGAACATCAATATCTCCTCGTATACAAGTGAGGAGTGTACATCAAGTAGATACATGATACATCAAAATTACAATACAAGTACAAAAGTTGCAATCCACATGAGCTAGTACAAAGTGGAAGCCTTCTAACTAGGAGAAGTCGCCACAACCAAGAACATGGAGAGGGAACCCAATGGAGAACTATGCACTTTCCACCCAACCTCGTGGAACCCAAGTAGATACATTGTCAACTGTTCCAAGTCCATTACATAATAGAGTTCCACATTAGTTTACATTGTTACATTTATACAACTGAACATCAATATCTCCTCGTATACAAGTGAGGAGTGTACATCAAGTAGATATATGATACATCAAAATTACAATACAAGTACAAAAGTTGCAATCCACATGAGCTAGTACAAAGTGGAAGCCTTCTAACCAGGAGAAGTTGCCACAACCAAGAACATGGAGAGGGAACCCAATGGAGAACTATGCACTTTCCACCCAACCTCGTGGAACCCAAAGGTCCACCCCCATGCTAGGAGATAGAAAGGGTCCCACCATCACAAGCAAACAAAGGTAAAAGGACAACATGAGGCTGACATGACAACAATGAACAAGGAAGTACAACATTAATGAAAGTAACATCACTTCCAGAGGCACATAAAATCCAAGGAAAAACAAGAAACAAGGGAACACAAGTTTTCCATAGGGGAAGTGCCATCACATAGTTTGCATGGGTTACCCAAGCAAATCTTCCTAGGCCCCGACCCCCATCCTGGGTTACCTTGGTAGCCTCTACCGATCTCCGGCCCCTCATGCAACCCTATGCAGAATCAACATACCTCTTGTGAGGATGAGGCAGTTGATCTTTCCATTCCAGACCTTCTTGACTCATCTCAAGCCTGTACTATTGATGAGTGTTTTAGCACTTTCTCAACATAGGTAGTGCATAGGTGCACTACCTCTCTTGAAAGGTAGAAATTCACAAGCAAGTTACCAATTGCTACCCCAAGGTCTCTCGGGTGTTAGGTCATGATGTACATGGAATTTCTCAGTTGATGTTTGATGTGATTTTGCTGGTAATCACAGGGCGGGCTTACATAGTTTGGTGAGAGATTAATCTTGGAATGGAGTTCCTAAGATGGGAAGCTGATATGCAATTTGCTACAGGTTTAAACAACAATCTGGAACTTCAATGTGATCTTAAGGTTTGGATTTACAATCTGCAATGAACCTTAGCACAAGTCACTTATTGAAAAAAAAAGGAAAAAGGGAAGGGAAGAGAAGATGTTCCTGGATCTAAAACTAACTATGAACAATGATCATGGAGGTTCCATTGTGGACAACTTCCTTAAAACAAAAATTCACTTAACTAGAAAACTCACAGTATCATGAAATTTGTGCTAGCTTCTAAGGACTACAAATATTCCACCATTCATTCACCATAAACATGCATGAACAAAGACAAAAGTTTGGGAGAAAATTTCTATTTAAGTCTAGACTAACTTTACACAACCATCTACCAACAGTAAATAGGAAAAAGTATGGACAAGAAAGTCATCAACACAACATAAATCTACACAACCATTGAATAACATTACTAAATGTACCAAAGTAAACTAAAACCAACTAAAACAACAAAGTAAATCTAACTAAATTAGCTAACTATGGGAGATGAATCATGAAACATGCAAAGAAACTTAGAAATCCACCAAAGTCAATGTATTCCTATTAAAATTTCTGTAGCATGTCATTACAACAAATCAACTCTTTATGAAAATGAGAGGAGACCCCCTATTTATAGTGTTCAAAAGGAAAAATGAATGGATAAGATTAATTTGCATTGTGTGGCAAAGATTCACTACAAACTAGGGTTTCACCTACCCCCAAATATATTACAATTTAAAATACATCCTTTGTCTTTTCCCTATTTTGTCCTCTAGTGGCAACACTATAACATTTTATCTTCTAGCTGATTTCCTTTGCTGCAGCTATTCTATGAGGAACTTGTCATCAATTATTAGATTTCCTTCCTATTTCTTCAAGGCAACATATTCTATAAACTTGTTGGTTAGCGTCCGGAGTTTCTTGATCTCCATTATGCTAGATTGGAGCACCTGGTAGTTCCATTGTTTAGATTGGCTTGTAAGTGTATCCCAATATTCATCACACTTGCCCATATTATCTCTGACTTGCTCAGATTGGGCGAAGGCCCGAGCATCAAAAGTCATGAAATCCGTGGTGAGCTCTTCTGACATTCCATCTTCCATCCTCTTACGGAAATAAGGCCTCACCTTCTCAGGATCGATCTCAATAGTGGGCAGATCATAGCCCGTCATCACTTTCAAATACTCAATACAATTGGCCCTGATGTCCTTGGCCCAATCAATATCTAGCTCCACCTTGCAGAGGACTTGCTCTAGCACCCCTTTCCTGTGGTTGAAGTTCATCTTCCATGTTTCAATCAGCCAATGATCATCCTCTGTGAGTGCAAGGTCCTCTTTCTATACTTTGGGAGGCAGCTTGAGGACAACCTCAATTTTGGGGTAGGTGGATTCATATATCCTCGAGAAGTCAATGCAGAACTTCCTCGTACCCTCAATGGTTTTTTGGACCTCCAAGAATTTATTTTCTATTCTAACAGCGCAATTGATGCCCATGTTTCCAGCATACAAGACTTGCTGGAACTGATCTTCTATAGTCTTACTCTAGTTTTTCCTTTTTTCTAGTTTGTCTATTTGCTCCTTGGAAAACAACAGTGGTGGAGTCGAGGATGTTGTGGGAAGCTCTTACGCTGATGATCATTGTTGAATGTAGGATTTCAAATCAACCAACTGCGCCTTGAGTTCATTCTTGGAGACCTTATCCTATTGTATCAAATGAACCACCATGGAAACAAACTCTTGAAGGTGGTCCACCTTTTGTTCTCTTGATGCTGTCCCCAAGTCAATGGTGGAAACATTGTAACTTATTCCTTCTTCACCCACCACTGGTGTAGCTACTTGCACTGTTCTAGATCTGGAGGCATCCATCGTTAGCTTGGATCTAACTTTGGGATTTTTCTCTTTTTTGGTGTTGATCTGAGCCTGAGTCAAAATGGCCTCCAACCTTGCTCACAAATTTCTTGGAGCATGATATTTCTTCTCCAGTTTCTTTTCTAGCCACTCGTGCATCTGAGGCTTTTCCTTGGGTGATTCATGGTCACCCTCCTCTTCATCCTTCTTGATTTCAATCTCTTTATCTTCGAGAGATTCTTTCTTTGTCCTTGTATCTTCCTCCTTGTCGGAGTCTCGGATGAACACCGTACGTTTGATGGGAGACTTAGTGGGCACGCATTCCTTGGGGCTATCTTCCCCTTCAGTATCCTTTTCTTCCTTTTCTTCTTCATGTCCATGTTCCTTGGGCTGCTCTGTTTCGAGATTCTCTTAGGTTTCAGCCTCTTCTTCAGGCTTATCTTCTTCTTTACTTTTCCTTTCCTTGTGCTGAGGTGGCACATCTTCCTGTTCTTTCTTTTCTTGTTCATCCCGCCCCTCAGATATCACCATCGTGGCCTTCATCACTGGTGGTTTAGTTGGAGGAGTAGAGGTAGGAACATCAGAAAGAACTTGTGCCAAGGCAGCTTGGACAACTAGATTCATCAATGCTTCAAAAATCTCTAAAGGAACATTTTGCATGTGTTGCGAGAATGCATCTGGTAGTGAAAGTGTAGGCATGGGTATTGTTGTTGTTAGTGAGAAAGATGTAGTTGGGGACATGGAAGCAAAGGAGAGTGGAGAAGTGGTGGCAAAAGAAGATTCAATCATTACAACCTTCCCACTAGGTGGAGAAGAGGCAAGGTGGACTGAGATGTGCACCGTAGGCGAAGAGGTTGCAACCATTGCCTGGGAGGCAGATAGAGGGGTAGTAGTGGTGGAGGAAACCGGTGGTGGAGGCAGCCGGTGGAAATTTTGATTGTCTAGAATCCATTTCTCCTCCCTCATGGAATGGATCTTCTTGAATAATAGGCATCTTCGTGACACTGCCTGATCTCTTTTGCTTCTTAGAAGGTTCTACCTTCGAGGCTTTTCTTGCATATACCTTGGGATTGGGCTGTTGTTTTGTAGCCTCTTTTCTTTTCCTTGTTCTTGTGGATGGGGGAGATTGAGAGACTTCACCTGATGGGGCAACAACTATCCCACTACCTGTTTCACTTGGCTCATTCCCAACTCCCTCATAAGTCAAAACAACCCCCTGCTGTTTCAATCGGGCAACTTTCCCATCAATCCATTCTTTTATGTGAGCCTTGACGGGCTTGGTCAAGATATCGAGGTCGTCGACCTCCTATTCATCCTACTCAATTAGTGGCAGTGGTAGGTCAACATCTGCGTCGTATCGAGGATCTCTGACTGTACTCTCATCCTCTTCTACCTGGTCAGGCACAGGGAACATATTGAATATCTTTACAAAATATGTGGTCATCCACATATAATGCCTCATCCAAACTTCCTTAAATCATCTATGCAATTAGCCCAAAAGTATTCAACGCTATGGAGATGGGAATATTTAGGTCCTAGATTCTTCTTGATACGGCCATAGGGATCTATCTATGGTCGGGAAGTGTGGAATCTCAAATGATATTCGGCCAACTCCTTTTCTGAATTGTCAGTGCACTGAGAGGTAATAAGTTCCTATAGCCCTTGGCCAAAGGAGAGGGGATAAGGAATCCCCACCTTATGTTTGCCGCTCAAAAGGGCATGCACTTGCCGCAACTTTTGAGAGAGCTCCAATAGTATTATCCGGTCATTAGGATACTGGGGAAGCTTGTTTGGTCTCTCTAAGAAGCCTTTTACACAAATGTATGTGAACTTTGGGTACTGGATGAACAAAAATGCATACTATTTCTGAAATGCGTTGGCACGGTGGGAGACTCGCCTCTCAAGGTCACCCCCGATTAATCAAATTATATGACCTATGAAAGCGTCATTGATCATGCAGTATTCCTTCTTGAAGTTCCTGAATTGCAACTAAGGGTACTTGTCATATACTTTTAGCTCCCTACTAGGTTCTTCATCCAGAGCTCTGAACAAGCCACTGTACTGCTTCCATTTGGCCAATGAGTAGACCAAATAGGATGTCATGTAGAATTTGGAGGTCTTCTTAACAACTATAAACTGCTCATGGAAGCAATTGTTGATTATCCCACCCCAATAAAACTTGGTTTCTTCTCCACAGAGGATCTCTTCAACGAAGTACATCATCCACTCCTTGAAGAAGGTGGTCATTGGAAAGCCCATTACCTTGCTTAACAATGTTACCAAATCATGGTAATCTTCATAAAAATCACTTTGGAATAGTTCTTGGGGCACCTTGGCAACACTGCCTCTCTTCTGCTTCAACCAGTGCTAATTTAGAAGCTTCTTGCATTTAAGGGGGTTGTCGTCCCACATTGCCTTGCACTCCTTGATGGTTGGTAATTCCATTTCCCCGAAGATAGGGATATGAAAGGTCTTTGTTATTTCTTTGGCAGACATGTTGACCAACACATTCCTATCTCTGTCCACTATTGTTTGGGTCTCAGGCTGGTATGCCTTCTTATAGGCCGCTACTAGTTCAGGGGTGACAAGAGTGGGAGGGAAGCCCGTAGCCTTAGCTATTCCATTGCTTCTGATTTTTCTTGCATTCTCCATCGTAGGGTTGATCCTAACCCTTTTCTTGAATTCATTGATATTGATGTGTTTGATGTTTGTGTTAGAGACCTCCTTCCACTTTGTGGTGACTTTATATTTTAGGGGTTCCCCTTAGAATTGGTATTTCATTTGGTCCTTATCTTCTTTTCCTTGAGGAACCTTGCCTATTTTACTTCCTTTTTCCTTCTCTATAGCCACTCCTGAAGGTCCTACACCTGATTCCATATATTCTACGGGTAATAGAGAGGTGAGCATATTCGATCATGAAAATACAAAAACATTAGTCAAATCCTTGCAAAACAATATTAGATTGGATAATCGTCATTCAAGAAATCTAACATATAATCCAAGTTGTCATTTAGTAGTTCAAAGGAGGGAGTTTGGAGGATTCGGGCCCCAAGAGCCGGACTTCCCTGGCCGGATGGCTATTTTGAAGGGCAAATAGGGAAGGGTAGTTTGCAAGGTTCAACTTGCCTCAGGACATGGTCAGATTGGAAGGTCCACTAGGTAAAGTGCCCTATTTTGGCACATGGGTCAAAGTCAATTTTCAAATTCAGAGCCATTTGGATCACCTTTGGGGTGGTTAGAGATAAGGAGGAGCTTGGCCATCTGGTTTTTCCATTTGGAATAGTTTTGGTGAGGCAGCATCCCAAGGAAGGAGTTCCACGGGCATGGGTCCAGCGAGTCTGGAGGACGGTCGACACAACTGTTTGATCATTTAAGTGTTTTGGGTCAGACAAGATAGGAAGCTATGATGAGATTTCCATTTGAAATAGTGGGTAGTGCACGGAAGTCCGGCGAGAGCAGTCTGAAGGGTCGAACCCAAACAAGGCCTTGGCTTCTATGCTTTCTCTGTTCACTTAGTGGATCTCATTGGCAATCAGAGTATCAGACCCTAGGAAGCAGAAAGATAGACACATTTCTCCCTTCTGCAATGGTCGAGATGGGACAGAGTCTCGATGGTGGAGTTCTAATGGAGGTGACTCGTAATGGGTTGATCATTTGAGTTTCATTGTTTCGTTCATGCAGCTATGGGACAATCGGGGCCTGAAGGACATGAAGGAGCCACCAGAGAGCCATGAGGAATGACGATGCTATCATAGAGGTCTGTAGACGGAGGTCTATGCGGTGGTTACATGACATAATAACCCGACCAAAATAACCCTGGACAAAATAACCCAGTCACAATAACCCAAGGAAAAAATAACCCAGGGTCATAATAACCCAAGCCAAAATAACCCGTGGTCAGAATAACCCATGGACAAAATATCCCCATAAGAATATAGAGAAAGGAATTTTTTTTTTATAAATTACATGTATGTTGCTAAAAAAACTTTATTATTCAAATTTTCAATTAAAGTGTCAAATTATGAGCAATGCCTCTTATATAATCTAAAATTTTATTCTTTTCATAACCATCAACCAATCTTTTTAGTCTTTCTTTGAGTTCATGGTATTTTTTCCTGCTTGGTTGCCCAGTGTATCCAACCATATATTTCTCTATTCTATTCTCTTGGAGACTTTGTTCTTTTTTCACTGCTTTGATGAATTTCCAGACTGAGTTGTGTGATGCTTGAAGCAATTCACTATAATAAGGAGATTGTTGAAGTGTTTCAAATGCATCAATTATGTCTATCTGAGGTACAAAATCTAATGCAACAAGTTTCTTGATCTCATATGCAAATACTTCATCGTCACTGTAATGTGTTTGTAGAGCTTCTTCTTGAACTTTCCTCCACAAGCATATTAAAGGTGTTTTAAGGCTATTTTAGGGGTATATAATGGATAGATGGTCTAAAAATGACCTAAATAGCCTCTATGGTGCCCCACAATCATATTTATAATTTATTTTATGTCATTTCTAGTTTACTAGCTTGATCTAAAATGACCATGGGTTATTCTGTCCATGGGTTATTTTGACCACGGGTTATTTTGTCCATGGGTTATTATGACCCTGGGTTATTTTGTCCTTGGGTTATTTTGGTCGGGTTATTCTGTCCAGGGTTATTTTGGCCGGCTTATTATGTCCTGATACCCTATGCGGTGGGACCCGAAAGGCTTTAGGTATGGTTGTTTCAAGTTTAGAGGCAATGCGACAGATGGGTGAATGGGGTCCGAAGGCCAGATGGACGAAGCCAGAATGCCGTGTGAAAATGGGAAAATGGAAGGTGTCCCTGGGATAGACCCGAGAGATGTGAAGGACTTCATTTTAGTTTGACAATGACATTATGAGTCGACGGGTCTTTAGGCTATGAATTCCCTGGCCAAAGAATGGTGCCGAGGGGTTGAAGCTCCGTTAGTGTTTTAAGGGTGATTTATGAGGGTTTCGTAAAATTTGGTTACATGGGTTTTAAGCGCCTCCTTTTTCTCTATTTGATGTATACATTTTTCATCCTTTTATTCATCATTTCACCTCAAAATCAAAGAAAAACACAAGAAGAGGGCGAACGACCAACCTACCAGAAGAACTCGATGAATGAAGTTGCTAAATCAAATAATGAATGCAAGGGACCAGTGATGGGAGGCTTCGGGCTCGAGGGTGACACACGAAGACTGCTCTGGATCACTCTGATTTGCTCTGGCTAGACTAGCATGTGAAAATGATAGGTCAAATTGGCCTATTTATAGATTCTAAGGCATTAAATGTCATCAATAAATGCATGTATGATGGTCAAAAAGTTGGTGAGCTTCGATTTGAAAAGGGCTGACAAAGGGCCAGAGCTCGATGGGTGGAAAGCCGCTAGCCAATTGTCGTTTCAACATTTTGGAAAAACACAATGGCGACGAAGGGTCTGGAACCCGATATGCGGGATGCCGTCACCGAACAACCGTTAGAAATAGTGAACAAGATAGGAAAATCCAAGAGGGGAAATCTGGCTGGGTGGGCCTAGAGGCTCAGACATACGTTAGGAATTCATTGCAAATAAGGGGAAATGACAGTCCAAGGGGTGGGTCCCAGATTGCGGAAGGACAAGGTCCTTCAGCCATTTGGACATGAAAAATTCCATAGGGAAACCCATCAAGGGAAACCCACAAGGGCGGACTCGGAGGGCCCGAAGGATGCCAGCAGAAGCAAACTGCCAAGGGATCCCCGCAAAGGCATTTGACTTAGAAAATTTGAGGGGGAAAAACATAGTCAACTTGAGATGACACTTTTGAGGTTCGTTGACCAATTGGAACACCAAAATGGGGGCATGCAAAATGAGGCAGCGAAAAAAAAAATGACCCAACAAGGCAAAGGAAAGAGAGGGCCCTCGTTCCAAATGGGGCGTGTGTGCTGAGGGCACACCATGTATGAGCACTTGAACCATGAGCAAGACAATAACTTATCTTGTTCAATGTTATTACTACCCAACCCCCTAGTTCATCTTCAGGTTATCACTTGTTTACAAAACTCTCACATGGGTTACCCAGGTGCCACTTTGTGCACCGACCCCCATTAAGAGCCACTCCCCTATTGAAAAAAAGAAGACCCCAATAAAATCAAAGATCAAGTCACTTCCACATCACAAAAAGAAATCATTATCAATACCATAATGCGAGGCATAACCTATCTCGCTCAAAAAATCCCAACCATAATAATGTAACTGTAGTGCATGGATAAGGTCCCTCATGATTCCTTCTTCCAAACAAGATCAACCATTCTCAAGAATAAATCATTCATAAAATACATTAAATAAGCTACTCAAAAGAACCGACATAAAATCCTCAAACAAAGTGCCTATCCCCAAAGCCTTTGGAAGACTCCTAACAATCATTCCTCCAAAGAAAAGCCATTTGAGCAAAGTACACAATCATATCCAACTTGGTAATTATTCACTTACTATTTATTAGGTGCTCAACACAATAATAGAAAGTGAAGTTTCAAGTGAGGGATAGGGAACTCATTCAAGTTTATTGAAATAAACATCTAACCATAAGTAACCTCTTTTAAATACGCCAACTATCTTTTATTTGAAATTTACCTATCCCAATCTTTTAAAATCAATTATCCTTTTGTTTCATACATCATTCTGCTATGATTAATTAGAAACAAGGACAAAGATATACTTTTTAATGTACTCAAATACATATATATATGTTCATTTTCAGGTATTTCTTTTATTTAAACTATTTTTTGAAGAACACAAATCATAGAAATTAACATGCGGAGAGTATTATTTAATTGCAGCTATTAAACATGTTTCTATAGTTTACATCCATTACATCAAATAAGTAAGGACAAGTTTTGGAAAACTTAATAGAGCCTACAAATTATAAATCTAAGACTATGGTGGCTTCCCCATGGCGATCTGAGTCTCCAGTTATATACAAATTTAATCTTAAATCAAATTCATACATTTATCCATAGATTCAAACTCGAATACCATTTGCATAAGTTGAATAAGATATCAGATAACCTTGAAAAGGAAGACCACTAAATCTAATTGAAACAAGAAGCTCGATTCATTCAGTAGAGAGGGCGGTGACCAAGTGAAGAAAAACCAACGAACTTCACATAAATTTTGATGTGGAAATAAATAAGAATCATCAGGTATAGGGCGTCGGCCTGGATTAAAGATAGATTTAGGGAATTTCATGAGCATAAAGAAAATACAAGGTAGGTTCAATATCCTATAGTCCATGTTGACCTCTAATGCCAAGAAATAGTATGAGGCTGAAGAGATGAAATTCAAATGCAAGAGATATCTATGAGGACATAACCTGAATTGATTATCAAGCATCTCAAGCAATATTGATAATAAGGGGACCAAGGTAATAGTGAAAAATGAAAACATAAACCACAACAGATATGACCAATGACAAATTGTGTAATGTTCCATGCTCTTATAAACTCAAAACATCGATCACCAACACTCACAATTAGCAGCCTCATCACCAGTGGATAATGGACACCATGAACTATTATATTCGATGAAGATTCCCATCGAATTGCTTTAGCTTTAGAGTGACATAATGAATGAAGGGTGAAACAAAGTCAAGGAAATAACATTGGCTAGGTTGGCCTAACTTCAAGAACCAGTCAAAGGGAAACGACCATTACATGGAGGAAATAGCGAACCTCCCAAATATGCATGATGTCTAAAAGAAAGGCATTAAGAACACATTAAAGTTACCACGCGCAGGAAAGATAAATGGGTCGGCCATAATATTGACTCAGCTAGGGGGAAATGCACAAAGAAATGCATGAATAAAGTCAATCTAGCAATCCTATTTATAATGGCGTCCTTATAAGAGGGAAATGTTGCTGATGCTAAAAGAGACAATTTGAAAAAAAACACGTGCTAATTTTATAGAAATCAATTGTGTAAACTATTAACCAAAAGATTCTCTAGGGGAAGAAAACAAGCCACAACCACCCAACATATTGCGTGCTGAGAATTCTTCAAGAGAAATCTCTTAGAAGGATATGAACCAATGTCTTTGTTTTAAACAAGGACAAGGTTTTCATGGAGAATATGAGTGTTGCTAATTGAAAAAGTTTTAAAATGAAGGCTCGTGCTAAAAAAAAATTGTACCAAATATCCAATAAGAAACAGGGGCAACAAAATATAACGAGTGCTAAGCATACAAATATCGAAAGCACGGGGAAGAAGAGACTGCGATTGCCAAGAATCCACTATTCTTATTTGCAAATCAATATAGGTTCAATGGCCACGATTTGAGCCAAGACTATGAAAATAGAAATATGGCATACAAATTTAGGGAAATATAGAATAATTATAGCATAAAACTTGTAGAGAATGTACAACTCAAATTCAACATTTTTTTTTGTTCAACTAGCCCAATCTTGCATTGTTCATTTCTAAATCAACAATAAAATGGGAAATGAAATTGTGGTGCAAGAGCACCTTGACAATGTCATGTTTCCCTTTTGAAGGTTGATCATTTTTTTTTGTTTCAACATTGTAACAAGGTCTTCTTGGTCATTTTTTTATGTATTAAAGTCCCTAGGAGGTCAAGTTTTAAGTTTGATGTCAAAATTTGAATAGATGAAAAATTGAGAAAGGATGTAATCAAGGAAGGTGAAGAGTCATATTAGAGTAGTTATGCTTGAAGGTAGTTGAAAACTAAAAGAATATGTTGTTGTGACCAGGAAAAAATACTATTCCAGAAATGAGCAGAAACAAGAAATGTGCAAGAAACAATATAAACACCAAACACCTCAAGATTATCCTAGTTGGATTCAAAACAAAATGAGATAACAAACAATAAATTTACCTTATCTTGAATCGATCCTTTGGTTGGCCCTTGATGGTTGATTTTGTGTATGCTCCTTGGATGACAAAAGATGTTGATATGAAATGCAAGATGAATGAGAAATGAATGAAAATGGTATGATGGATGCAAGGAATGCAAGTTTTTAGCTAAGTATGGCTCAAATGAAAATTTTGCAAGAGTTTGGTTAGCACAATGATCAACCCCCTAAATGAGAGAAAAGAGGGGGTATTTATAAAGGAAGTTGAATTCTCTAGAGAATTCAACAGTTGAGATTAAACCAACAAGGCCAAGATGAAGGGCTATGGTGAGTTGAGAACTCACAAGCCCTCACATCTTGACATATGGAATGTGAGATGGCCTAGCAATGGTGATGTGTAAATGAGGTGGAAGGAGGGTACATGATGTGGAGGAAGGACAAGTACCTTGAAAGTACCTTGGGAGATGAAAAGATTCCTTGGAGGAATAAAAAGTGAATTTAAAATTCACATGATTGGGGAATCTTGTGGATAAGGCAAGGTTCCAAAAGGAGAGGTGGAAAGTACCTTGGATAAGACAAGGTGTCTAAAAAGGTAAGCACTTGTCACATGTGACTTGATGTGTCAAGTCAAAGATTCTATGGGTAGAGTTCACATATGACTTGATGTGACAAGTCAAAGATCACATAGGGAAGAGTCTACATTTGACTTGATGTGACAAGTCAAATATCACATAGGGAAGAGAAAAATGAATTTAATATTCCTTGGAAGGATAAAAGGAATTAAAAATTCCTTGGGAGGTTGATTAGGCTAGTTAATGAAGGATTAGAGGAGGGTTAGATGGCTAAGAGAGATTAGGTGCCAACTTGCAAAAGTTGGAGGATGTGACACATCCTAATCAAGGATTAGGCATGTGCACATCCCTGATGATGGGATTAGGAGATTGATTAAGATTAAGGAAGGGATGTGACATGTGAGGAATTAAATAAATGTCATATTTATTTAATTCATTTGATGAAAGGGGGATTAAAGAGGGTAAGGTATTTAATTATTAATTGAATACCTTAGGGATTTAGAGGAATTTAAGGATATTAATTAAATAATAGCGATATTACTTAATTAATGCAAATAAGGGGATTCTTAGATGAAAGGGGATAAATTTGGATAAATTAAGTGTCCAAATTTGGATGTCTATAGCTGTAATGCCTATAAAAAGGCTTTTATAACCATTTTTGAGGGGTGGGTGATTGAATAAAAGCATGAGTTCAATATAATTATTTGTTTTTATCCATTTTCTTTAGAAAATTAGTGCTATCAGAACCTTGTATGGAATTGTACAGGCTGGAATTGATGAAAATTTGTTTGTAAGTGGTAGATATTTCAATCACCTTCTAGTATATTTTTGTTTCATGCAAAATGGTTTTTTTTTTAGTAAGATATTTGAGTTTTTCTGAAATCAGTTGGAAACCCTCACTAGGGTTAACAATGAGTAAAGAAATTTTTGTTTCTCCTTTATTTGGCGATGGAATTTCATGGTTTCTGGTGAGAATCTTCTATTTTCTATGAGCTTTCATTTTCTTAAGGTGTCATTTCTCAAGGTCAATATGGAGAAAAATTGAAAATTCAGTTTGATAATTTGTCACAGTTTGATAAAACACAGAGTTTCAATGGAACTTAACCTAGGGTTTGGAAAATAAGCATGGGAGTGACTACCTAAAGGTTTATTAAGCATAAAAATTTCAAAATACACTTGTTTGAAGCATTGGAGCAACACATGTTTTTTTGGAACTAGTATATCCAATAAAGCCCTAATGGAATGAGACCTAATTAACCCTGTTTTGGGGCGTAGATTGTTTGATTTTTACATTATTTCTCAAAACAACAAATGAAAATATTTTGATATGTTTTGTAACACTTACAAGGATATTCAAAAAAGTTGATTACAGTTAGTAATGGAGGTATGCATCGAAAGTTGTTTATGACAGTTCTATAGGGCATTACTACAAGGAATACCAATAGTCATGAAAGAATTTTTTATCAAATCATTGAGGGTGAGTTCTTGGGGTGAATAATGTGTTTGTTTATGTTGTTTCAAGTTTGGAAAAGTTGTTCATAGTGTTGGTTCAGTCATTGGTGTTTGGGAAGGTGAAGTTAAGGGTGTTCCTTACAAATTGAAGTTTGTGTTTGTAAACAATGGTGCCATTATGGAAGACTTAAGACATCTTGTGAATGAAGTATTCATTGGTTGATGTTTTGAGGAACCTAATTGATTGTAATAAGTAATTTTTAAGGTTTGCAAGGCAGTTTGAAGGTCTTTAAGGAATTGGGAACTCTTAATGGAAATTTAAGTATTTGAATTGGGTTTTTGTGAAGGAAAGGTGAATTAGAAGTGAGTAACCAAATAAAGATGTTTTTGATCTTTGTCTAATAAGATTGTGAAAGTATGTTTTCTTCCTCTTAGTCTTGCATCAAAATGGTATCAGAGATTAGGAAAGATTTGGGTTGGTGAGTTGTAGTTGTGGTTTTGTGTTTGGTGTTGTGTTGTGTTTGGTTGCAGGTTATGTGAGAACTTGGTTGCTGCCATTGAGAAGGTAGAGAGAAAGTTGTGGAAATTTGAGAGTTGTGGAGCAAGGAGAGACTTAATGAAAGATGGAGAATTTGAGAAGGCATTTGCAGAAAGAGGAAAAGAGAAAGAAGAAGAGACAAGAAAAGTTTGATAGAGAGATTGTTGAGTTGAAGCAAGAAATGAAGAGGTTTGAGAAAGAGTTCTAGGAGTCCATGATGGAGATGGAAAGGTTGCATAGAAAGGTATTCAGTTGGCACTTATTAGTGAGAAAGAAAGTTGCATGGCCCATAAAGAAGATTGTCAAGAGAAGAAGAATACAAGCAAAGTTAGCAGCAAGAAGGAAAAAGGAAGAAGAGGAATAAGTGTTTGAAGATGCAGAAGAAGCATTCATGGAAGAAGACAAAGGTAGTGCAATCATTCCCAAGCAAGAAGATGAAGGAGAAATAGAGATGAAGAACCTGATTTTAGAGGAAGAAGACTTTGAGTTGGTGACAAGGATAGATGAAGAAATGATCAAGGATGAATTGCTTATGGAGATTTGCAAAGAATTAAGAAAGGATGGAGGTATTGTGGTAGGATTAACATGTTATTTCTTTGTTGTGCTAATATTTTGGATAGGTAACAAGTTGAAGGTCAAAGGACAAAGGGAGAAACAAGATGTTTAAATGAAACAAAGTATGGAGAATCTGATTTCAGTTGGCAAGCAAGATAGGAAGCTAATTTGCATGGACAAGTTCAAATCTAAGGTGAAGATGAAGGTGATTTGGAGTTGTTTCAAGATGAATCAATGGAAAATCATACAAGGAATATAGTTTTTTTCAAGTGGACTTGAAATTCATTTGGCTGGGAGTATGGTGCAAGAGCACCTTGACAATATCATGTTTCCATTTTGAAGGTTAATCAATTTTTTTGTTTCAACATTGTAACAAGGTATTCTTGGTAATTTTTTCATGTATTAAAGTCCTTAGGAGGTCAAGTTTTAAGTTTGATGTCAAAATTTGAATAAATGTAAAAGTTGTCTTAGAAAATGCAAAATTGTAAAAGGATGTAACCAAGGAAGGTGAAGAGTCATATTAGAGTAGTTATGCTCGAAGGTAGTTGAAAAATGAAAGGAAACATTGTAATGCCTATAAAAAGGCTTTTGTAACCATTTTTGAGGGGTGGGTGATTGAATAAAAGCATGAGTTCAATATAATTCTCCATTTTTATCCATTTTCTTTAGAAAATCAGTGCTATCAGACTCCTGTACGGAATTGTACGGGATGGAATTGATGAAAATTTGTTTGTAAGTGGTAGATATTTCAATCACCTTCAAGTATCTTTTTGTTTCATGCAAAATGGTTTTGTTTTGAGTAAGATATTTGAGTTTTTCTGAAATCAGTTAGAAACCCTCACTAGGGTTAATAGTGAGTAAAGAAATTTGTGTTTCTCCTTTATTTGGCAATGGAATTTCTTGGTTTTTGGTGAGAATCTTCTATTTTGTATGAGATTTCATTTTCTTAAGGTGGCAGTTCTCAAGGTCAAGGATTTTATGGAGAAAAAATTGAAAATTCAGTCTGATAATTTGTCACAGTCTGATAAAACATAGAGTTTTAATGGAACTTAACCTAGGGTTTGGAAAATAAGCATGGGAGTGACTACCTAAAGGTTTATTAAGCATGAAAAATTCAAAATATACCTATTTGAAGCATTGGACCAGCAAAATTTTGTTTGGAACTAGTATATCCAATAAAGCCCTAATGGAATGAGACCTAATTAACCCTATTTTGGGGCGTAGACAACTTGATTTTTTCATTATTTCTCAAAAAAACAAATGAAATATTTTGATATATTTTGTAACACTTACAAGGGAATTCAAAAAATTTGATTACAGTCAGTAATGGAGGTTTGCATTGAAAGTTGTTTATGATAGTTCTATAGGGCATTGCTACAAGGAATACCAATAGTCATGAAAGACTAGTTTATCAAATAATTTAGGGTGAGTTCTTGGGGTGAATAATGTGTTTATTTATGTTGTTTCAAGTTTGGAAAATTTTTCAAAGTGATGGTTCAGTCATTGGTGTTTGGGAAGATGAATTTAAGGGTGTGCCTTAAGAATCAAAGTTTGTGTTTGTAAACGATGGTGCCATTATGGAAGACTTAAGATAGCTTGTGAATGAAGTAATCATTGGTTGATGTTTTGAGGAACCTAGTTGATTGTAATCAGTCATTTTTAAGGTTTGAAAGGTGGTTTGAAGGTCTTTAAGGAATTGGGAACTCTTAATGCAAATTTGAGTGTTTGAATTGGGTTTTTGTGAAGGAAAGGTGAATTGGAAATGAGTAACCAAATAAAGATGTTTTTGAGCTTTGTCTAATAAGATTGTGAAAGTGTGTTTTCTTCCTCTTAGTCTTGCATCAAATTGGAACCTAGTTTAGATGAAAGAACAACTGAAGATTTCAATGCCGAAATCCAGCTCCCGAATTGTAGCTCCAACCCTTCAAACCCTCCACAATACTTCAGAAAATGTGATGCAAAATTTCCAAACAATTTTTAGATCAACCCCTTTAGAAATTTTCCCCAAAGATCAATTTTTTTTTGTAAAACCCCCTTCCATTTTTTTTTCCTTCAACAAAAGTTTTAGAACCCCATAAATTTTCATCGAAAAAAAACCACAAAATAAAACTCCCCAATTAATAATCAAGAAAAAGCAATTATATTCAAAAAAGAAAACTGAAGAAGATTCCCTACTTTTCATTTTTAGCTAATCAATTAAATTCCATTGAACCCACTTGTGCTGCATGGAGTTGCATGGTCACTGGGCTGTAAAAGCAGTCCCAAATAGGGATTTCCATTTAATGCTCCAACAAAACCCACTTTGAATTATTTATTCAATTTGTTCCAATTTTATAATTTTTAAATCATCACTTCCAATTGTACACACTTAATTAGCTATTTAATATATTTAGTTTATTAATTTAATTTCTCATAAAATTTTGCTTGCATATTTCAATAAATTTAATACATATATTTCTATAAATATTTCATTTTAAATTACAAAGTTTAATTTATTAAAATCAAATAAGGACATTAATAAATTTTATTTAATCAAGGCATAAACTACATAAAAACTTTTATTTAATTAATTCAAAGCCCTTTTGATTTCAATTATCTTTATTTAAGGTATTAAT
Organism: Sequoia sempervirens; assembly: GCA_007258455.2. Classification (NCBI taxonomy): domain Eukaryota; kingdom Viridiplantae; phylum Streptophyta; class Pinopsida; order Cupressales; family Cupressaceae; genus Sequoia; species Sequoia sempervirens. Next base: position 1,276,305,174 of record VDFB02271358.1, on the reverse strand, counting down.
CAAATAGAGGCACTCACCAAACACATTATTCAGTATCATGTTGTCAAGCAATACCAGACTGCCAGCGAAATGAAGAGTAAAATGACACAACATTGACAAACTAACACGAACTGACCTTACAGACGGGTTGTGACATATGGATACTCATCCTTGATGAGGATGATGGCTCAATGTGGGGGACCCAATGCTATCTCCAAAAACAACTATCTCCATTGGGTGTAAGACACACTCAGACTTGGCAATTCAGGTGGAGTCGATGCCTAGTACCTGCAATCTGCAACAAATCACAAGGTCGAACATGTGCATAGAGAAAACAATCAATCACACCGTGAAGGGAAAATCGTAGAGTCGTAGGGTGCTCGCAAGTGAGTGATGTGACACTATTCTCCTTCACCAAAACATCAAAGCACAATATACTGATATCAAATCATGATAAAACATACATCTACAATCACATAATATTCATATCCATGATAGCTCAAAAAATCAGTTAAGCCGATCTACTAAACATGGTATCATCACATCATCAGATATAAAAGTGTCATCATAACAGAGCATCAGAATGCCATAATGTCCAAATATCACCAAATAGTACCATAATGTCCAAGTATCATCAAACAAAATCAGAATGTTCAATCATCATCAAACAAAATCATAATGTCCAAGTGTAACTAAGTCTATCAAAATAAGAAAAAAAAACTGAGGGGCAATACATCACAAGTTATTAGAATCATTAGTAAATCCTATAATGAATTATCAAGAAATGAAATAAAACAATTAAAAATTGGTTTGAATATAATTAACCTTTCAAGTACTATGCATGACATTAGTAAATATCACTTCATTGTTATCAAGAATCAAGATAGTTGTCTTACATTGCATTTCAACTTAACCAAAGTGATAACCTTGCACTACTAGAATGACATGACTAAGAATAATATGTATGATTATTCAGATTGATAGAAACTTATTAATTGCATAGATGTGAGAATCTATTTGACTAGAAATAGAAAATATTAATAACTATGAAACAAAAATTGGTTATATATCAAATATCTTCTTAGTCAAAGATTAATAATATAATTAAGTGCTTACCAACTCTACTATGAGGTATGCAATTTAAGGGCACCAAATAACATGATTCTTTGGAAGTATATCCAGTGTGTAATTAATGAATATAGCATGGATGCATATCACCTCACAAAGTTCACACAATCTTATGCATTAAAATAAGATCTTAGAAATTAATTTTCATACTAAATTCAACAAAAAAATAGTTTCATCTCTTTGCATAGACAACTGCCTCATTCCCCACAATTTAAAACCTTTTCCTTATAAATATAAAATTTTCTCTTTTTTAAAATATTTTATATGTAGTAACCGAGAGGTATCAATTTGGGGCCAGATACAAGGACAAGGATGGCATCTTGGCACGAGGGTAATTGGATATCAAATACCTATATAATCATATTTTAAAATTTTGGAATCTAAACGAACATTCAAAAAAATTATTAATTGAGATGAAAATGAGATTGTTCCTCTCAATTGTTTTCTGTTGTGTGATGTCATTCCACACAAATCTATGCCACCCTGACCTACATTTTTAAAATCTTGACATGGAATACCATAATTGTAGGAAAATAATGACATGAAATTCCTTGCGAGGAGGCACATTGTTTTACAATTTGTAGGAAATATGTCTTCATCCCAATTAGTTCACATTTTCTAGCTCATTCCTTATGCCAAAATGAAAGCTTTGGAACATGATATTCACATTCAATAAAAACAATATTAAAAGATAGGAAAATAAATTAGTTATGATAGCCTTGGAAGACATGTAGACAAAAATTAGAAGTATATTTTTTAAAAAATAAACAAGGCATGCAAACTACTTGACATAGTGCCCTCAAGAAAATGGTGCAAGACACAGGTGGTATAAGTAAAATTAAAGAAAATAAGAATCACCTTTAGATTGAGGAACAACATGAATCCATTTCCTTTCTAAGAAGTAGAATCTGAGTGTTCACAAGTTGTGAAAAAGAAATGGAGGGTAAATATACAAGCCTCTACTATCCCTTTAAAGCTATTCACAGTGCCTACAAATTTTAGACAAGAAGATAGAAGCATGACATGAAGGGAGACATAAATAGACCTAAGAATTGATAAACCACAAAGTCCCCTCACCTAAGCACAACATAATCTTTAATTAACACCTTCTTGGTTCTTACATATCACCATTATTGCTTCTAAGTCACATAAAGTTACAAATCTTCAATTCTATCTACAATTCAAAGGATTTGATTAGAGAAGCTAATTTTGCACAAAGAGTATACAAAATGAAGGTTAATAAAAAATGAAATCTGATCCAGTTGAGAACTTCAATGTCAAACATTACAACACCCTGTGTTTTCCAACCTACAAGTTTAGAAAATAGTATGAATGTAATGAATTTTTTTTTTCGTATGCACCAAGAATGTAATGAAGTCCACCTTAAAATTTTAGAACAACTCTTTGGTACAATAAAAATGACATTTCACTTTCTTCATCTAATTGGAACAAAAAAATGCTCACATTATTTGCAGTGTTAGAAAACTTACTATCCCTTGTCAGTTATTTCCTAATAATTTTTTTTTTAATTTCGTACACACCAAGAATGCAATGAAGTCCACATTCAAATTTTAGAACAACTCTTTGGTACAATAAAAATGGCATTTCACTTTATTCATATGATTGAAACAAAAAAAAGATCACATTATTTGCAATGTTGAAAAACACACTGTCCATTGTCAGTTTTTTTTTGATGAAAAGTTTTTGTTTTGTACACACCAAGAATGTAATGAAGTCCACCTTCAAATTTTAGAATAACTCATTGGTGCAGTAAAAATATCATTTTACTTTCTTCATCTGATTGGAACAAAAAATGTTCACATTATTTGCAGTGTTGGAAAACATATTGTCCCCTATCAGTTATTTCCTTATGAAAGTTTTTGTTTTGTACACACCAAGAATGTACTAAAGTCCACCTTCAAATTTTAGAACAACTCTTTGGTATAGTATATAAATGAAATTTCACTTTCTTCATTTGATTGGAACAAAAAAATGCTCACATTATTTGCAGTGTTGGAAAACACACTATCCCTTGTTAGTTATTTCCTTATGAAGAGTTTTTTTTCGTACACACCAAGAATGTAATGAAGTCCACCTTCAAATTTTAGAACAACTCTTTGGTACATTAAAAATGACATTTCACTTTCTTCATCTAATTGGAAAAAAAAATACTCACATTATTTGTAGTGTTAGAAAACACATTATCCCTTGTCAGTTATTTCCTTATGAAAAGTTTTTGTTTCATATGCACCAAGAATGTAATGAAGTCCACCTTCAAATTTTAGAAAAAATCTTTGGTACAGTAAAAATGATATCTAATTGGAACAAAAAATGCTCACATTATTTGCAGTGTTGGAAAACACATTGCCCTCTATCAGTTATTTCCTTATGAATTTTTTTTGTTCATATGCACCAAGAATGTAATGAAGTCCAACTTCAAATTTATATCAACTCTTAGGTACATTAAAAATGGAATTTCACTTTCTTCATATGATTGGAAAAAAAAATGCTCACATTATATGCAATGTTGGAAAACACATTGTCCTCGTTAGTTATTTCCTTATGAAAAGTTTTTGTTTCATACACACCAAGAATGTAATGAAGTCCACCTTCAAATTTTAGAACAACTCTTTAGTATAGTAAAAATGAAATTTTACTTTCTTCATCTGATTGGAACAAAAAATGCTCACATTATTTGTAGTGTTGGAAAACACACCGTCGCTTGTCAGTTATTTCCTTATGAAAAGTTTTTGTTTCATATGCATCAAGAATTTAATGAAGTCCACCTTAATATTTTAGAACAACTCTTTGGTACAGTAAAAGTAGCATTTCACTTTCTTCATCTCATTGGAACAAAAAAATGATCACATTATTTGCAATGCTGACAGTTATTTCCTTTTATAACTTCAAAGCTACAGGGTGGGGAGGATGGGGAGGAGTTGTAGGTGGGGGATACATAAAACTATCCAAATTCACCTGAGGGGTGAGTAACCAATGGGGTTGTTCTGTGTACAAGGTTTCATAAGAGTATGTGGGTGGTAGGCTTCTTAACACTTAGTGTTTGCCAACATGCAAATTCCAAAAATACTATGAATGTAATGGAAACCTTACAAATCAAGCCTTGAACAAAAATAAACTATTTTTGGTTGACTCAATATTTATCTTATGCTCTAGGATTCTCCTTCAACACCTTTCTAAAGTGTTGAATATTTTATATAAAGTATAAAACATGTTATCCTTATTTTTTTCAATTTCTTTTAACTTGTATCATTACATGCACTTAACTTTTGAATGGTGAGTTATTAATAATATCCAAAAGGTATTGAGCCTTGTTATAGTGATTAAGTATATTACTTGTGCTTTGTTGTATGAAATTTTGGGACATTGCAATGCCTTTACTTGTCAATATAATGTCAAGCTTAAATTGTGTCTTTGCAAAAGTGTAAAATGTGTGTATAAAACACAAATGTACCATAAGAAATCTCAATTATTACTATAAATTATCCTTGGATAAAATATTAATTATTGACATACATTCAAATGAATGTTCTACTCATGATAATCGGATTAAATATGTTCTCTTTTGGTGTGCATGGTGGATCATTTTATTCCAAGAGCGGTGCCTATTTCATCAGGTTATAAAGTCAGACCATACCAAGGGAAACAAGATATTTTAATAATAAAGGAATTAGACTTGGACATAAACAAACAACACCAATATCATATGAAACAAGTGTAGTTATTTATCCATCTACAAAAAACTAAAAAATCATATGTAATAGATAACTAATCATTACAAAAAACTACAAATCATATTCATTATGGTAAACACAGTGTGCTTTGTATTTGTTGTCCATAAAAGTTCCAAAAAGCATTGTAAATATAACACATGCCAATGAGTGTGAGGAAATCACCACTGACATCATAAAGCTATTGAAATTGGATATATTCATATATACAATGTGTGAAAACTTTGCAAAAAATTGTGACTAACAATTTCACAAATTGCTGGCACAATCGATGTCTAAAGGTGAAAAGTATGGAGTTTTTTTTATCAATGAAGACTTTATTTCCTTCATTTTTGGGCTGCCGACGGATGGTTGCATGTTACACCCCAATTGTGTATTTACTATTTACTATGTAATTTGGATTATGTAGATAAATAAATTGTGCTTGCACTTTGTTATCCATGATTTATGAATGAATGTTGTTTCGTTTAAATGATATATGAAGAAATGCTTATATGTGAAATGAATGTTCTAACTATGGAGATGTATTATATGTAATACATATTTTGTTGAACAACTGACCACTGTGGGAATGTGCTAGTTGATGCAGGTATATGTTTAATCCTCCTGGTGCAAGGGGAAGTATCACTTAGGAGAACATCTTGGTTGGGTAACCCATAATGTAACCTATCTGAGCTTACACACACTCACAGTAGATTGGTTGAGTGAAGTTGTTTATGTTGGGAATTGGTAAGTCATCCTTAGTTTGATGTGTCTACATTAGTAAGGGTCATGTTTACATTAAGTTCATTTTTGAATAATGTCTACATGTTTGGAGTTTATGAGTCCTTCCCTATATTATTGTGTTTGTATTGATGAGTTGAACTTATGTGGAATATGTATATGTACACATATTCATGTTGATGATAGACCATACACATGAAGGAACATGTACATGAGGATACATAGGTAGAAATACCTATGCACACTTATGAATGGATTTCTTACGTGCATGGAACTATCAAATGGGCCTAACGACATGTATATGTATATGTATAGATATATCACATGCAGGTGCTTATCAATATGATAGTAATTGTGTATGAATATGGTGTGTAATCGAATGTGTATATATATAATATACATATATCCATATGTATATATATCAATACACACATATTATTGGCAAATGGACATGCCCATACAAATGTATCGATATATGTATACATACGTATACATGTACATAGAGGAATATATATGTACACAATCGATATAAATGGTATTACTATATGAATGTTATCTTGTTTGTATTCATTTATATATCAAATGTATACATACTTTATTGGAATAAGATATATATATAAATATATATTAACATACACACACACACACACATATATATATGCATATGTAAATATATGTATATATACATGATTACATGCTTGGAGATCGATTATCTTTTGCAATGCTTTGAGGCCAATTTATTTACATAATCATAGGTCAAATAAAATAACATATATGCAAGCATGTTAAAGGCTGATTATAATGTAAACTGTAAATGAATAAAAGAGCGAACTATATGCAATATATAGTGCAAAAAATAAGTCGATATGTAGAGATTGACTTATTCGTTGCTTTGAGAATGTATACCTTTGACTTAGTAAACTACAATTTACTTTTGATGCCTTATCATGGATTGAATTCCAAACAACAAAGTAAATGTAATGCATTATGAAAGGATAAGTTACAGCCGGGCAATGAATTAGTCAAAGCTGATTTAAGAGACAAAGTGATTCATCATCGACTTAGTCGATCAAATGCTAAGTGTTGCATTTTGAATATTGACTGAATCAATGTGACAGGCCGCACCAAATTTTTAGGGAGAATGGCTTCTTTTTTGGCGCCACATTATGAAATTCTAATTGTTGTATAAGTATACTTTGAGAGAAATTCGAATGTCACCCTTTGATCATGTGCTGTTTTGAAATGGTCATGTGTTGTCAATCTTTGAGGTCGACCTATAGGTTATTCTTGCTGAGTAAACTCCTTGGTTGCTGCCACCTTTTTTCCAACTTAAGTGAGTCAACTTTTATGCTGTTTGTTGTCATTATACATGCCTTATCTGTAGGCTATGAAGTATCCATCTTGTTGTATAAATTGAGAGGCTTGATTGCTCATTTGTTATTATTATTATTCTTCTTTTATTCCACTCCACTATGCATTTCTTATTTGCATTATTCTGCTGTATTTTTAGAAGAGAGTTTTGAGTGTTTTGTGAGAAGAATATTATCAACTTAAGAGATGGATTTTATTGAGGCATTGCTCATGAGATCATAGAAAAGCTAGTTGTGTTTTTAGAAAGCTGAGCAACAATCTAGTCAATTGGATTTATAGCATTTATAGGCGTGAGAATCTAGTTTCTCTTATTTATCTTTGTTTATGAAAGATTGTGTTTTGTATGTTTGTTTGGGCTCCATAGGAATACTTGCATTAAGAGAATATAGTATTGCTTTTTAAATTACAAGATGCTATGTCATGTGAGGTTCTTGTATGTACTCTGTATTAGGAGAGATTGTTTGTCATAGGTATTTACATACTAGATATGATTGAGCAAGGATAACTTAAGAGTTGTTCATAGCTAGTTATTTGTTGTAATTAGTAGTTCCAAGTTACACCTAAGGTTTGATTATCCATTAAGGGAGGATAACTTGTATTAATACTTTATGAGTAGATATATCATTAAGTTATGGGAAAAGGGAATAGGATGACTCTAGGGTTAAAGACTCCCCATTGAAGGATAAACCTATGCATAATATATAGTGGCCTAAAGTAAAATCGAGCTTGAGTAGTGTACGTGAGTAGAATGACTATCAATCGAAGTATTGGGTGAGAATAATTTGTCCAAAGTAGTTTGATTTCCTTTGGCTCCACTGTCAATTCACTGTATTCCATTTATTACATACTAGTTCTAGATTGTGGGTTTTCAAGTTCTAGTCATGTAGGAAACAACACTAAGTTCAGTTGGTCGTCATTATGAGGTTAATCCACCAATCTCTTCGTTCGAAGGGTAGGGACATATATCAAATGATAGATGTGTGGGGGACCACATATGATTCCGTGGTTGGTGAAAAAGTGCTTGAGTAATGCTTCTCCTCCTCAACAGGTGATAAGAAGACCAAAATTTGAAAGTGAGCTATGTATGTACTTTGTACACATTCTTGGAAATATTGTAATTGAGAATTTATTATATTGGAATGGAATCATAGTTGTTATTTTTTTGACATCTATGTTCATTTTTTCTCTCTAAAATAAAGATTTTTTTTGTACCAATGCTTGGGTTACATAGTTTATTTACTCATAAAGTGAAAACTTAGGAAAAATTACTTCAGTGAATGGTTGGCATGTTACACCACAAATTTTTTAAAGAAAGAAAGAGCAACGATGATGCTATGGATCAATTCTTCAAGGAAAATGAACAAGCGAAGCTAGTAAATCTTCCCTCGTGGGGTTATGAACAGGCTTCCCTAAAGTGTATCTGGGTTGATGTGGTGGAAGTATTAATGCGGTATGTTACTCTTGATGGATGGTTTACTACTATTCTAGGGCACCATTTTAATCAATCATTTTAGACATGGGTTGCATTTTTCTTTCCTATTTTTTCTCCTATCATTCCTGGAAGTCTCGGTTTATGCCCTCTTAAAGAACCGTAGGGCCCCTATTCTTCATGAAGGCCTCATTTTGCTCATTATGGAGCATGTGAGAGCTCATACTCCAACTAAGTCTAAAAAGGAGAAAGAAAAGGCCACACGTGGGGATTATTTTTTGTTTGGTTCGAAGATGAGTGTTGATGGTGATGGAGAATGGAATGTGGATGAGGATAATACTTTGGGGGTTTCCTCGTCCCTCATGGCCGTTCCTTTTGAAAAAAAGAAAAAAGGGGAATTTAAAGAAGAAGGGTCCCGTCAAGAAGTTAGTTATGTAGAAGCTAGATTTCTGTGGGTCCCTATCTAATGGTGAAGACATTGATTAAAGCTCAGGTGGGTCTCATCACCGTATGTATAAGGAGAAGCTAAGCTTCATGGCCAGGGTTTTGGTGTGTTTGGTTGTGGGGAGGAGGAGCAGTCAACTGAGGCTAGGGTTAATGTGGTTGAGGATAGGGCCCCTATTCTTCATGAAGGCATCATTTTTCTCATTATGGAGCATGTGAGAGCTCATACTCCAGCTAAGTATGTTAAGGGGAAATAAAAAGTCACAAGTGGGGATTCTTTTTTGTCTAGTTTGAAGATGAGTGCTGATGGTGATGGAGAATGGAATGTGGATGAGGATAATACTTTGGGGGTTTCCTCATCCCCCATGGCCATGCCTTCTAAAAAAAAAAGAAAGGGGAATTTAAAGAAGGGTCCTGCCAAGAAGTTAGCTATGGAGAAGTCAAATTCTCGTGGGTCTTTGTCTAATGGGGAAGACATTTATTAAAGCTCGGGTTTGTCTCATTGTCGTTTGTCTAAGGAGAATGCTGATCTTCATGGCTAGGATTCTGGTGTGTCTGGTCTTGAGTAGGAGAAGCAGTTAGTTGAGGCTAGGGTTAATGTGGTTGAGGAGATTCCGAGGAGGGCTTCCAGAAGGATTGCTAAATTGCAAAAGCAAGGGTCGAAAGGTAGTAGGAAGGGTAAGAATTCTACTTTGGAATAGGTAAAGGATGTGGTAGAAAATACTGTTGATATTGACAATTCCCCTGTTTGACATTCTTCTCCTCATGAGGACGGTGTTGGGGAATTGGGTAGTGAGGAGGCCTTGGATGAGAGAAATGTGCATGAGGATGAGGGTGTGAATCCGAACCTTGGAAAGTTAGATCCATTAAAGGGAAATCCTCTATCTAAGGATTTTTCTTATCTCAATGATGATAATACCTCCATGTTTGAGTTGTTGGATATGGCTTGGTCGGGTGCTACATGCACCTTTAAAATTGCTAAATGGGTGTTGTAGGAATTCAACAAGGTCAAAATTAAGATTAGGGGCTTGAAGGAGAACATGTCGAACCAGCCAAAGGTGTCCTCTTCATACCTTCTTATTGAGAGGTTGGTGGATTTAAAATGCTCATTTTTTGATTTCAAAGCCTAGTGTGAAAACCACCTTGGTGAAATGGAGGGAAGGATTAAGGAAATGAATGACGATATCAAGAAATTACTACAGGTTAGTCATAGTTCTATTAAAAATAGTGCAGATTCCTTGAAGGTTCTATTTGGTAAGATTAGTCAGCTCAGGGAGGATCATTTGTACTTCACAGACATGATTGAGAAGGAGCAGACCTCCAAAGGTAAGGGGAAGAAGACTGTCAAAGAAGAGGCCAAAGGCTCGAGCACTGGAACAAGGGGGAACCTTATGAAGAAATTCAGAGAAGAAAAACAAGAATTATTGGACATGGTTAACTTGCACTACAATCGGGGGATTGAGGGGGCCAACACCTTGAAAAATATGAAATAGTTTTTGTGTTTTTGTTATTTTTTCTGTCTTTGCTTTTTTGTTGTTGGGTCGCTGCTTTTTGGCTGTTAGTTTTCTTTTGGCTACTACTTATTCTATAATACGTTTATCTCTCATAGAAACATTGTGTTGTAATGTGATGTAAAGGGTTTAAGGTCCCTTTAAAACCCATTTTTTCCATATAATAAAAAAAATTCACAAATATTGGCTATCATAACTAAATAGTTTGTAAACATTATCACTAGGTCAACCATTTATGAACATGTAACATTTCTACATTGTCACTATCAAGAATAATTTTCTATACTCTAATTGTCAAGTTAGACTTGACCATATACAATGTAGGTATCCCATAATTTGCATGTAACAACCTGAATGATGGTATCACACGGTACACCTCGAACTTGATGGTGTAGTTCAATTTGAAGACAACAAGCAACCATTCCTCAATAGGACCCATGATGTGAGAACTAATTTGAGATTCCCCCTTAAGGAATCTAATGAATTTCATGCTTGACTCCTTTGGAAGACTATGCTTGTCGATAATTACTATTGGTTTAATTGATACCTTCTAAATACATCAAGATAGGAAATGGTTTAGAAGCTCTTCATAAAGATGAAATGGCCAATCACAAAAATCTACAATCTTTATTTGTAGATTATGATATTTAACATCCAAGATCATTTTCACCCATAGATCATAGAGGTGGTTAAAGTAATGAGCATAATTATTAAATTTGATGTCAGTGCACTTTGGACCATGTGTATCAATTCTCCTTAACATATTCTCCCTCGACTCAATTCCTCTATCTGAGCGAGGACATTACATGGGAGATTCCGGTGGTAGTTGGCCAACTAGCTAGAGACCTATATATGTGCATTACATGACATCTTGTATACCTGCATCAAAGAAATTATTAGATTTCACATCTTGACCATATGAAGCAAAGTTAGAACAAGCAAAAATAAATAACACAATCCATCGTGTTTTCTATCTTGCCAATATTTTTGTGCATTTTTTTGTCTATCATACGAAGAAATTGAAATACAATTTTTTCTCAAACAAATAGATGTGAGTCATTTTCAAGGTATATGTATTGAATTAAGATATTCTACCTATTCTTGAGAACTTGAGCTTTGACCACTTGCAAAATTAAATAACACAGAACCCACTGTGTTATACACCCTACCAATATTTTTGTGCATTTTTTTGTCAATCATATGAAGAAATTAAAATGTAATTTTTTTTTCAAACAAATAGATGTGGTACATTTTGAAAGTACATGTATTGACTTAAGAGATTCTACATGTTCTTTAGAAGTTGAGTTTTGACCAAGAAGAATCAAATAACACATAACCCACTGTGTTTTCCACCTTGCCAATATGTTGTGCATTTTTTGTTAATCATACGAATAAATCAAAATGCAACTTTGGCTAAAGCAAAAAATGTGGTGCATGTATTAGAGTAATATATTATACCTATTCTTGAGAAGTTGAACTTTGACAAAACATAATTAAATAACACAAAACCCATTGTGTTTTCCACCCTACCAATTTTTGTGTATATTTTTTTTTCAATCATACGAAGAAATTGAAATGAAATTTTTGCTCAAACAAAGAGATGTGGTACAAATAGAGCAACATGTACTAGAATGGTTGAAATGAAAAAGGAATCTTATTTGAAAACACTTGAAAAGAAGCATACCAAAGTAAATGAGATAGATAATGTATTGACTGAAGAGATTGTTCCTACTCTTAAGAAGTTGAAGGAGTGTGTGCAGTATCCGAAATGGGAAAATAGAAATACAAAACCAGAGGTGACATGTACTAGAATGCATGGAATGAAAAAGGAATCTTCTCTAAAAACACTTGAAAAGAAGCAAACCACAATGAATGAGATAGATAATGTATTGAATGAAGAGATTCTTCTCGCTCTTTAGAAGTTAAGGAGCTTGTGCAGTATGTGCAATGGGAAAATGACAATTCACAACTGTAGTAGCAAGTACTAGAATGCATGAAATGAAAAATAAAAAATCTATAAAAATACTTGAAAAGAAGTAGATCAGAGTGAGTGAAAATTGTTCGATGTTAGGGGGTGAAATCACAATATTGTGTTTCACTTTTTGGCCAAGATGAACATTTATATCAACATTTTTAACTAAATCTTCACCTTCTAAGACCTATAGAAGTTAAAATGTTAAGAATTTTGATCTAATTTAGGATCTAAGATGATTTCTTTAAGAATGCAAACTAATTACAACTTCAAAACTCCAAATTACAAAAATGAAATCAACTACACATAATTAACTAAACAAAATCAGAATTCAAAATGAGACGAAAAAGAGAGAGAACACAAACAAATTGATAACGAAGTTCATCATAAGAATGACTACGTCTCTAGGCCCCTCTCCAAAGAGTAGACCGATCTGATTGAAATCTTCAAAAATTTAACATTACAACAGTTTGCAAGCTCTTCCCTTCAAGCACGACGAAATTCCAACATTCTCTTGACGTACAGGAACAACAAAATTACCTCTCTCCAAAATTCTAAGTCTCCAACACCAATAATTCCCAATGAATCCTCAAGCCTCTAAACCCCTCTTTTATATTGAAAATTTAATTAATTTGGTTACTAACCAATTGATTTTACAAAACAACCTTATCTCTCCATTTTTACAAATACAACTTAAAAACTCTTTATTTATAAAAAATCTTCAAATCTCCCGTTTACATTATTTTAAAAAAAAACATATAAAATCCCTAAGCCCCCTTAATTTTGTCATAACCGGATTATATTGTTTACTGGAGTTTGTTTGTTTCATCCTTTTAGAGGACTTTGTTTTAAATTTGGCTTATTAATTATTACTTACCACACACAATTAGTGGTTAGTTTTAAGGGAATATTTTAGTTTTTTTGTTTTACTTGTTTTACCAAGTAAAGCCCACCTTTTCCTCCTTAAAATTTTCCCCAAGTAAGCATGCACGTGGGAGGTAGGTGTGGGTTTTGTTTTCCTTGTTTTAAGGCTTATTTTAGCCTTGTTTTAAGGCTTAGGATTAGGTGCATTTTTTTTTATATTATTATTATTTTTATTCGTCCAGATTTTGCCACATGTCATCATGTGATTGGTTGATGATGATGACTAGATGTTGATCGTACCATGTTGATGTCAGCAAAGTCAACCCAACTTTGACTGCTTATATCTCGTGCAAACGAACTCCGATTCACGCAAAACGAACGTCATCGAAAAGCTTGTGATGAGATCTTCACATTGACGCAAGTCTTGACCACTTTTGATAATGTCAATTTTTGAGCTTTTTTTCTCTGACCTAGGTCTTGGGTTGACCAAGGTTTGACCAAGCATATCTTGGACTCTGTAGCTCCGTTTGACTCCATTTGAGTTGCGTTGGAGTTAGAATTTCACCCACTTTCTGATGATGCCATTTCTGAAGATAAATGAGAAACTTCAATTTTTGGTGAAGATCCTCCAGAGCAGTCCTCCCCACTAGAGAGCTTTTGGACCTCTGAAAGTCGGTTACTCAGAAAATAAGTGAGGGTAAAGTTCCCTCACTTTACCAATCTCCATCCATTTTTCCTTGCTTGGATTCATCCCCTTCAGTCCCACTTTGAGGTACTCAAGTGCTCCTCTTCGTGAAGTCCTAGTTTTTCTGTCTAGGATGACATCTTCAGGAAACTCTGTCATGTACTTTGGTGAAAGATCATCAACTGATGGAACCTGTATGTCAGTCTCCTCGTCCAATATCATCGAAGGTTCATACAACTTCAAGTTCTCAGCATTGAAAACTGAATAGATCTGCATGTATGGAGGAAGATTAAGGTAGAAGGCATTGGTTCCGATCTTTTCCAAGATCTCAAAGGGACCATACTGAATTGGCTTGAGCCTCCTTCCTTTTCCTTGCATTCTTTCCTTGCTGATGTGTAACCAAACGTGGTCACTGACTTGAAAATGATGATCAGTGCAATGTTTATCATGTTGAGCCTTGTATTTGGCTTGGATCTTTTCCAATTGTGCTTCTACTGCTTGATGGATGGCTTGGACTTTTTGGATGAACTTCAAAGCCTTCTCTAAATCATGGCATCCATCTTCAACATTGTCCTTCCCAAAAGAGAAATCCATTGGTGTTTTGGGCACATAACCGAAACAAGTCTCAAAAGGAGACCTCTTTGTAGAAGAGTGTGATGCATGGTTGTAAGCATGCTGCACATAATGAAGACTCTTATCCCACAACTTAGGATGTTTGCTGCAGTAGCCTCTGAGTAGATGCACAACTGTCCTATTCACTACCTCTGTCTATCCGTCGGTTTGCGGATGGAAAGCTATAATTTTCTTTATTATGGTGTCCACGAGTCCCCACAAAGTTAACCAAAATTCCCCTAGGAATCTCGAATCTCGATCCGATATAATAGAAGCAGGTAACCCAAAATGAACCCATACAAATTGGAAGTACATTTGAGCTGTCAGTTCAACAATAACTTGTTTTTTACATGGAATTATAATACACATCTTGCTAAACCAATCAACTACTACAAACAAGTAATCATGTCCCTTCCTAGACATAGGTAACCCCCCGAAAAATTCCATTAACACACTTTCCCATGGACGGGATGGAACAGGTAATGGTGTGTACAACCCCAATTTTCTGTTACTTGGTTTACTAGTTGCAGACATAATACAACCCTTAATGTATTTGGTGACAGTTTCCTACATTTTAGGTCAATAACAATATTTTTGCAACTGAGTAACTATTTTACTTACCCCAAAATGTCCTACAATCAAAGAGGTGTGAGCTTCATGGATTACATGTGCTTGTTCATCTTTCGGAACACATAACTTTCCCAAATGATACAAAAGTTTATCCCGCACATAGTAATCTTTCTCTTCTATCTATTTTCCTGCAATTAAAGTTGAATAAATATCCTTAAATTTTTCATCATTAGCATATTGTTCCTGAAAGCTTTCATGCACCATGGAACTACCTTTAAGGATAATCAATGCATTCATAATGGGAGGCCTCGAAAGCATATCTGCTACTTTGTTATGGGTACCTTTCTTGTACTGAATTACTAAGTGAAAATGTTGCAAAAATCCCATCCATTTGAAATGCCTACTTTGTTGCAGTTTAGATTGTGAGTGCAAGTATTGTAGTGGCTGGTGATTAGTGTGGATTACAGTTTCTTTCCCCATTATGTAATTTTTCCATTTTTTAACACTCTGAACTAATGCATAAAGTTCCTTATCAAAAGTAGGATAATTAATAACTGCACCTGAAAAAGTCTCAGAGTGATAGCAGATTGGTTTACCTCCTTGCATTAGCACTACTCCCATGGAAAATCCACTTGCATTTGTTTTGATCTCGAATGGTTGGTGTAAATCTGGTAAAGCTAGAATTGGTGCCGTGCTCAACTTATCCTTCAAAGTGTTGAAGGCCTTCTACTATGGACCTCCCCACTGAAAAGTTGTCTTCGTACTTGTCAACATGTGTAATGGTGATGCAATGTAGGAGAAGTTTGCAATGAACTTTCTCTAGTACTGGACTGCACCTAAGAAACTTTTAACTTTAATGACTGTACTTGGCTTAGGCTATTTTACAATAACTTCGACCTTCATAGGGTCTACTCTCAATTGACCATTCCCTACAACATAGCCTAAGTACACTAGAGATGTCTTTACAAATTCACATTTAGACATCTTTACATAGAGTTTTTCTTTTCTCAATACATCAAAAACTTTCTTTACATGAATTACAAGATCATCCCAAGTTCAACTGAATACAAGAATATCATCTAAATAGACTATGAAAAAATCATCAATGAAAGGACGAAAGACATCGTTCATGACTCTCATGAACGTGGTAGGTGCATTACAAAGCCCGAAGGGCATAACCAACCATTCATAAAGTCCCTGTTTTTTCTTGAAAGCAGTTTTCCAAATGTCATCTTCTGCAATTCTAATATGATGATAACCACTTCACAAATCTAATTTAGTGAAATAAACTGCATGTTTTAACTGATCAAGTAAATCATCAATTCTTGGAAGAGGGTACCTATTTTTTACCATTATCTTGTTCAGGGTCGGTAGTCAATGCACATTCTCCAAGATCCATCTTTCTTTGGAACCAACACAATTGGAGAACCACAAGGAGATGTACTAGGATGGATAACTCCTTTCTCCACTAACTCCTGAACCTGTTTCTTGATTTCCTCATTCTGCATAATGGACAAACGGTATAAGCCAATATTAGGCAATGGCACATCCTGTTGCAGCTGAATTTCATGTTGTATTTCCCTCTTGGGTGGCAACCCCTTTGGTTCTTGAAACAAGTCATCATAAGCAGAAACAATTTTGACCATTTCAACCTTGTGTTTTGGGTCACACCCCTTAAATGCCTCAGAGTTATCTTCTTCTTTGGCTTTTACAAGCATTAACACAAAGTTCTTACTAGAGTTGACTAACCTTTTCATTTGACCAGCATTAACTAGTGTGAGATTAGTCTTGACCTTGTGTGCACGTACAATGTATTCTACCCCATCTTTAAAAAGATGATACTTGTTCTCCCCCCTATAAAAGATTTCCTTTCTATCAAATAGATAAGGACTCCCTAATACAAGCCCACAAATATCCAGAGGTACAACATCTACTTCTACTTCATCAATGAAATTAGCAGTGATGGAAAAATGCAATTTGCACTATTTTGTCACCTGCAACTGTGCATCATTACATACCCATCCAAGTGGATAGGGCTTAGGATGAGGAGTAGTAGTTAGATTCAATTTCTTAACAACCTCTTCAGAAATCAAGTTGACTTGAGAGCCCAAATCAAATAGTGTATCAATCTTTGTGTGTTTAGTTACCACACGAATGTGGAACAATTCATTCCACTTGTTTATCAACTTTAGGAGTGGATACTTTACTTGCATTACTTGTACTTGCATTAGAAATACTTGCATCAGAAGAGAGAATTATACTTTTCCCTTTACCTTGGATCCCGGCAGCAACGATCTTTGTCTCATCTCCGGAATCAGATCCAAGATCCTGTTGAATGATAGCAGTAGTAGTCTTTTGTTTGCCTTTATTGCCTCCAAATCTTTTTGGCCTTGCTTCCGGATGCAATTTCCAGCACCTTGATTCATCATGCCCCTCTTTCTTGCAATGCGAGCATGTGGGTTTTTCACCCTCTTTCTTCACCGTAGCTGTCTTCTTTCCTTTACCTTTATCTTTTTCTTTATCTTTACCCTTAGACTTTCCATCAGACTTAGATGGATTTTTATCAAACTTATCAATGAATGATCCCTTACCTCTAGACTCTAAGTGGGTAGCTTGGACACAAACTTCGTCAAGGTTATTGGGATTCAAAACCAAAATTGAATGTCTAAGGTAGGAATGAAGACCTCCTATATACTTCAACAAAGTATCCTGGGTGTACAATGGAACATCTAATGCAATAGCCCTTTTATGAAATTCATGAGTGTACTCCTGAACGGACTGACCTTTCCCTTGCCTAAACATCTGCCAATTCATCATTAGCTATTGCATGTAGCCTAAGGGATAGAATTTCTTTTTAAGAGCACTTACAAATTCTGTCCAGGACAAGTTGACTTTACCATGTTGGGAGATTTCTGCCCTAGTCCTACTCTCCCACCAAGTTAGAGCTGTACCCCCTAACCAAAGAGTAGCAAGTTGGATCCTATCAGCATCATCTACGAGGTTTTGGACTCTACAATAGACTTCAACTTGTTGAATCCAATCATCTAGTTTTTCAGCATTTAATTCACCACAGTATTTTGGTAAGTCAAATTTTACATCCAACTTAATTTTGGGCTTATGTGCACCCTTAAAAGGATTAAAAGGCATAGAATGAGTAGAAGAAGGAGAAGAAGGAGAAGATGGAGAAGACAGAGAATAAGGAGAAGAGGGAGGTGTCTTCGGAGGCTCAGGATCATCTCCTGATTTCTTTCCTTTGCCTACATGAGCTTCATGTCTCTGTATCCTTTCTTGCCTCTCCTGGAATAAGACTTCGACCATGGCCTTCATGTCGAGAAAATCCTTCTGAAATTCCTTCTCACCAAGCTCCGAACTTTGTCCATTGTTTGGATCTGTCATCTATGTTTATGAATGAGCTCTTCGTCTTCCAATCTCTAGATTATACTCTTCAAGTTTGCCTTTGCCTTGTTGAAGTTGGGAGCATGTAAGCATTCAAATCTGCAATACTAGTCAAAACACAGCTCTGATACCAATTTGATCTGTTTTAGAATCTAATATGATTACTTTAAGAATGCAAACTAATTACAACTTCAAAACTCCAAATTACAAAAATGAAATCAACTACACATAATTAACTGAACAAAATAGAATTCAAAATGAGATGAGAAAGAGAGAGAACGCAAACAAATTGATAACAGAGTTCGTCATAAGAATGACTACGTCTTCAGGCCCCTCTCCAAAGAGTAGACAGGTCCATTGAAATCTTCAAAAATTTGACATTACAACAGTTTGCAAGCTCTTCCCTTCAAGCATGACAGAATTCCAGCATTCTCCTGACGTACAGGAACAACAAAATTATCTCTCCAAAATGCTCTAAGTCTCCAACACCTGAATAATTCCCAATGAATCCTCAAGCCTCTAAACCCCCCTTTTTATATTGAAAATTTAATCAATTTGGTTACTAACCAATTGATTTTACAAAACAACCTTATCTCTCCATTTTTACAAATACAACTTAAAAATCCCCCTTATTTACACAAAAATCTTCAAATCTCTCGTTTTACATTATTTTTAAAAAACATATAAAATCCCTAAGCCCCTTAATTTTTGTCATATCCGGGATTATATTGTTTACGGGAGTTTGTTTGTTTCATCCTTTTAGAGGACTTTGTTTTAAATTTGGGCTTATTAATTATTACTTACCACACATTAATTTAGTGGTTAGTTTTAAGGGGAATATTTTAGTTTTTTTGTTTTACTTGTTTTACCAAGTAAAGCCCACCTTTTCCTCCTTAAAATTTTCCCCAAGTAAGCATGCACGTGGGAGGTAGGTGTAGGTTTTGTTTTCCTTGTTTTAAGGCTTAGAATTAGGTGCATTTTTTTATATATTATTATTATTTTATTTGTCCAGATTTTTCCACATGTCATCATGTGATTGGCTAATGATGATGACTCGATGCAGATCATACCATGTTGATGTTAGCAAAGTCAACCCAACTTTGACTGCTTATATCTCATGCAAATGGACTCCGATTTGCGCGAAACAAACGTCATCAGAAAGCTTGCAACAAGATCTTCACATTGACGCAAGTCTTGACCACTTTTGAAAACGTCAATTTTTGACCCTTTTTTTCTCTGACCTAGGTCCTGGGTTGACCAAGGTTTGACCAAGCATATCTTGGACTCTGTAGCTCCATTTGACTCTATTCGAGTTGCGTTGGAGTCATAATTTCACCCACTTTTTGATGATGCCATTTCTGAAGATAAATGAGAAACTTCAATTTTTGGTGAAGATCCTCTGGATCAAATTTGAAGATGATGCAAACTAGTGATTTATAGTAATTTATGTGTAGATTCTATATATATATATATTTTATTTTTTCTCAAATAAATCATGAATCTTTCAATATCTCCTTTAATAACTAGTTTTAAATAGAAAACAATATTTTCAGAAAGTAACGTTTATGTTGCTCAACATAATTTTTTTTCTATAAATGATAAAATTCTAATTTTTAAAATATAGATTGTTAGCATCAATATCCAAGGTAAGGATATATTTTCATAATTTTTGGTACATGTATATTTTTTAATTAGTTTTTTAAGCCATTGTAACTATAATTTGGACATAGGTGTATATTGTCCAACATAACTTGTGTATATATTGAAATCCATTTTTTTGTGGTGAAACAAGGACATTAATACTTAGGGAAATGGTATTTTTTTGAATTCTTTTTTACAATGGTTTACTATTTTTCCACCTTTGTAGAACAAAGAACTTGATGTTTGATGAAAAATCTATGTTCAATAAAAATTGAAAATTAAATACATGAAAAAATGAAAACATATCAAAAGTATACTTGTTGGAAAGATCGTTTCAAGGGCTACGATCTTGCAAAATATAATTTCTAAATGACTTTAATCTCTCAAAAGGTAAAGAAAAAGTGTTTTTTTTAGCATTTTGATAGGTGTGAAGGAGACCCCATTGTGGGTATGATTTAATACTAAAGGGGTTCTATCCAAGGGGGTCTTATCAAACCCTCTTCAATTAAAATCCTTTAGATGGAACCTATAAAGGCTTAAGTAATTAGTTGTTCTAAAAATAAGTGATTTTAGGCAAAAATCAAGATGTCTCAAAAGTGAGACACACTATTGCGTTAGTGCCCTTAGACAAATGCTAGTGCAAAAAAATAGAATTAGTTGGATGGAGACATGAAAGTTTGATGTGAAAATTGTGGAAAACTTTTGTGAATAATTTTTTTAGAAGATACAATTGCATTCTCTAATAAGAAAGAAACTCTCAGTGCTCACCAAAAAGTGGATGCAAAGCTACATAACACTATTGAAGAAATTGAATACTCTATCCAAAAAGTGGATACTACTATCCTAAGGGCTGATGAGGGACTAGTTGCTCCAAATCTTAAAGTAAAAGATATGAAAAGTAAGTTGGAAGAAAATAACAAAATAGGTTAAATTGTATTAAATGAAAAAGGAAACAACTGCAAAAACACTTGAAAAGAAGCAACAAAGTGAGTGAGGTAGATAATTTGTTGACTGAAGAGATCCTTTGTGCTCTTGAGAAGTTGAGGAAGGTGCTTGTGCAGTTTGTGGAATGGGAAGTTGTTAATGCAAAAGTGGATAAACTGAAGAGGTTTTGTATTGCACATGAATTTGTGCAAGAAAAGAAAGTGAGAGATGATGCTATAAGTACAGTTGACCAAATGAATTCAACTACAAATAGATGATAACAAAAAGGAAAAATCAGATCTAAGTTCAAAAAAATAGAATTAGTTGGATGGAGACATGAAAGTCATATCTGAAAATTTAGACAAGTTTTCTAAATAACTTGTTAATAGTCATCTATAAGACATTCCAAAACATATCATTTAAAGGAAGGCATGCTTACCTACAAACGTGGGTTCATTGATGTATGCTTTTGCACTCCTCAGTATCTCTTCAAAAAGCACTAGAGTGAATAGACATCAAGGTCGACATTAACTTATCATCATAGTCAAAATTTTATATCGAAGCATGCTATTGCATAATGTCACCAAAAAATTGACTTAGCTATGTGTAGTTTTTTAATTGGAACCATACCTTACATTGAGTTTACACTCACGGAAGACAATCATCGACAAGGGCTCCTTTCCTCAGATTCAAATGCTAAAGAGAATAAAAAAGACAAAAAAATAATAGAAAGTTTATGAGGTGGTAGAAGTTAGTTAATGGGAAAAGGAATTTTCAATACCATTCCTATTACAATATAGAAATTGAAACAATTTTTCTCATAATCACTTGTATTATATGTTGTAAATTGTGGCCCATCCATAGTAGGTGCACTTGAAGTGTTGCACTTCATATTAACATTCATATTAATGTTATTGTCTGTGGACAAGGGAAAGGAGTCACATGCAAGAGTTTGACGGTCTAACTGTTGTGTAGTACGCTCCCTATGGTGGGTTGCATGTCGAGGGAAATCCTTGTTTGCACTAAACCATGGGCGTATGTAGATAGTGCTAGTTGTAGCTACATCAGGATTTTAAATGAATTCAAATGACAATGCATTGGATTGTTGTAGACCCTATAGAAACCTCTCCAAACATTGTGCATATGACTGTACTTGTAGACACTAGGGCAGTGTACATATCACTTTCTTCAAGATTTGATTTGTGTCATTCCAAATACACATTTTATACAAATGTACATCATGTTCATCACTGATAGAAGGAGCTTGTGTAGGGGTGAGAACATAAGGACTATTTTCTTGGATGCCCCCCTATGACATTTTCTTGTTTAAATCTATCCCTCTATCAATGACTTCACGCTCGTTGTCTAAATGACAAGACACAAGAAACTTGTATTAGGTGGTAGAAAATGAAAAACACAATTGTCTTCCATAAAGTAACACACTTAGAATTGAAATTCACTTACCATGGATGACCCCTTCAGTGGTATATGATCTTTTAATCAGTTTAAAAACCTTAAGGACATGTTTGCAAGTGTTCCCCTGCAAACTCCAAGGGCACTCACAAACAAAAGGGTGGTTGCCAAATTTTCAAACCAAGTAGTGGTCACACCTACTTTGACTTTTCACCTAGTGCCATCTAGGATGTGTTTCATCCAGAACACAATCATTATCTAGAATTTCCTTGAACCTCTCCAAACTAGATTTAATATTTCAAATCTTATAGTTAGTCAAAAACCCATGATGCTGCAACTTTTACTATTGCCTACAAAATGGTTCCATTCTATACACAAGTGTGTAATACAAATAGTCCATTCACCTTGTGCATTTTCTTTGTTGATCACATAAGTATTGAGTTTTCAATGTGCAATGGTATGACTTAATGGAAACATTTGTATCCTAGTTGGCAAGTGGGAATAGTCTACAATTTTTCACCCACATGGCTGCAAAAAAAGGAAAGAGTGAAATAAAACACAACATATTAGAGGTAATGTCAAAGAATGTGAATGGTGAGAATTGAATGAGGTGATAGAAATTTTTAACTCACCAATTCAACCATCTCCTTTGCACCATGTCTTCTTGAAGTACTCAAAAAAATAGGGTTGATTATTGAACTCAAAGAAATTATTCAATAGTTGAGTAATGTTGTCTTTGCTATCACCAATCGCCATCATGATTGTGCCAAGTTTTTGAAAGATGTCCATTTTCCTATCCTTGGTTGTGTACTTATGTATGTTCTTCAACCAAATCCTTTGAGCATTTCAAATGCATAGAAGCACATGACATCGAAAGACAAACCTAATAGACAATACAAAGGATATTGTTTAGCGTTAATTTGCATGAAAAATTGGCAATAAAAATAAATAGAAAATGAGAAAGGCACATAAACAAACCAAAACATGCACTTACTGTATGGCCTAAATTTTTGTAGTGACACCATCGGTCAGAAAAACATTAATTCTCTAGTCAGCTCTGGCTCTTCTTCCATGGGCATGCACCACATATAGCTAGCTAGAAATATCCTCAATATTGTTTTGTGAGGAGAGTGCCCATGCAATGGGCACACAACTTTGTTGCTCGTCAAAAAAGAGAAAATTATACAATTCGTACTATAGAAATAACAAGTCAACACAAGCAATCTCATATATATAGCCAATAAAATCATTGAAAAGATGAAGTATTCACTGATGTTTCTAATGCCTCACCCCATATTTGTTAGTGGTAAACATGGAATCCATGGAGATGAATGAATCATGCGAGTGGTGAACCATTATATACAACATCCATGGATTATGAACCCTGATAACGAAAGGTGTCTCATTTCCATGGGGCCATTGAAAGTAGAAGAATTTGTCCTTGTCCCGTGCATTCCACATTATGATACTTGATGAATCATATCTACGTTTTTGTGCATGAATAGAGCACACCTTTTTCCAAACATTCATTGTCAATAATTCATCTCTCTTATTCATCATGCCAAAAAAAAAAAGATTAGTGAGATATCATTCCATTCTTGCATCGACACTCACATCCATGAGAAAAAGACTTTCAATATAGATTTTGCATTCTTTATATAGATTAGGGGAAAACTTGACACATAAGTATCCACTTGTGTCCTCAACGCCATTGAAAAATTCACCATTGACATCGATGTGAAACATTTCTTTGAAGAGTAGAAACACAACATCGGGTC
The DNA here is from genome assembly GCA_007258455.2 of Sequoia sempervirens. Classification (NCBI taxonomy): domain Eukaryota; kingdom Viridiplantae; phylum Streptophyta; class Pinopsida; order Cupressales; family Cupressaceae; genus Sequoia; species Sequoia sempervirens. Next base: position 1,276,280,985 of record VDFB02271358.1, on the reverse strand, counting down.
TACTGTATATAGCCTAAATGCAATGAAGTGGCATTGAAAACCTCACTTTTTTATGAAAACTCATCATCTTTTCTATGGTGGAGGCTTGTTCCTCTAGTCTTGAGGATCGTATGCACACCAATTTCTATAAAGAAAGCATCATCTCATCATCTTCAAGCAAGAGATAATAAAATATCATTGGACCATACATATGAATGTTGAAAGGTACAAACATATGCCACATAATTTTTGTGTTGTGATTGTTGTTGATGAGACCCGTGATGGTCTTCTTCTCTCTCTCTCTCTCTCTCTCTTTTTCTGGTAGACAAATGAAACTTTGAAACCTTCAAGAAACCCTTCTCCATGAATGAAATCATCAAGTTTGCTACAAGGAATTGTTGTGACAAGGTCTGTGACACCATCCTCTTAGATGGAAATAGAAGTCCACTCCAAATCGCAAGAAAAAGTAGGAGGGAATCCATCCTATACATCTTGAAACTCCAACTCATTTTCCTTTTTCCATTTCAAATCTCTCCCCATTTTAGGTAAGATAGGAATTAGATGAACATTTAAAATTTGAGTAGATTGTGTAAAATAGAAGAAATAAATTATTCATTGAATGTAAATAAAATGTTCTTGAATTACTACCACCAACGTGAAACCAATAGGAGGTTTCCAACTTCTATTGAGGAAAATAATAAGTGATAGATTGAATGAATCTAGGCATAAAATTTGAATTAAATATGGGTTGGAAATTGGAGTGTGTAGTTCAACATACAAGTGGACATAAACAATGATGACACGATTTCAAGCACACATGGACATTCAATAAAGAGCCCATTTTAGGTGTGGCACACAAACTTGTTTTACTTAAAGATGAAGGTTATGAAAACCAACCATCTTTTTTAAGTAAAATTGTGTTGTTTGAGCAACAACACCATGAGTGGTTCAACCTGCAACTTTGTTTGTAGTGTACAAGTGTAGCATGCATAACAATATGTAATTACTTCTACAGTTGCAACAAGGGATGAAAGGTTAGAGGTCAACCAAAACCTTTTATGACAACCTTTTATGTAAAAAATGTGCATCTATTGCTGCCAATAATGCCAAAAGAATAACACTTTTTTTGCATCTATTTAAAAAATAATGAATTTGTAATGGAGAGAATCAATAAAGGAATATAGGTGTAAAATTTCCTATCAACCATGATGTAAGCCAATGTAGGTTGGGAAACAAATATCTAGTTGAACCTTGAAGTGGATATAAATACAAGTAAAATCACAACCTTGCATGAAAATAAAACTAAGAGCTCAAAGTATATGGGGTCTACACACCTCTTTTACCTAAGTAGGTATGTTGTGATATCAATCCTTTTGTTTGGGGTGACTTAACATGAGCAACAAAAGAACATTTGGAAATTCATGAAATAAAAAAGTGCAGGTTGAACAACACGATGAGTAGTTCAACCTACAACTTTGTGTGTGGCGTACAAGTGTAACGTGCATAACAATATGTAATTACTTCTATAGTTGCAACATGAAATGTATTATTTTGGGAAGATACGTTGGTTTTGGTGCAGTGTATGTGTCAATGAAGATGAAAGGTTATAGGTCAGCGAAAACCTTTCATGACAAACTTTTATGTAAAAAAATGTGCATCCATTGCTACTAGAAATGCCAAAAGAATAACACGTTTTTTGCATCTGTTGACAAAATAATCAATCAATAATGAAGAGAATTAGGAAAGGAATAAAGGTGTAAAATTTCCTATCAACCATGATGTAAGCCAATGCAGGTTGGAAAAAATAGTATCTAGTTGAACCTTGAAGTGGACATAAAGACTACAAGTAAAATCACAACCCCACATAAAAATAAAACTAAGAGCTTAGAGTATATGGGTTGCACAAACCTCTTTTACCTAAGTAGGCATGTTGTGATATCAATCCTTCCATTTTGGGTGAAAAAACATGAGCAATAAAATCACATTTGGAAATTCATGAAATACAAAAGTGTAGGTTGAACAACATGATGAGTGGTTCAACCTACAACTTTGTATGTGGCGTACAAGTGTAACGTGCATAACAGTATGTAATTACTTTTATAGTTACAACAAGAAATGTATTATTTTGGGAAGATACATTGGTTGTGGTGCATGTGTATGTGTCAATGGAGATGAAAGGTTAGAGGTCAACCAAAACCTTTTATGACAATATTCTATGTAAAAAAATGTGTATTCATTGTTGCCAATAATGCCAAAACAATAACATATTTTTTGCATCTGTTGACAAAATAATGAATTAGTAATGGAGAGAATCAGGAAAGGCATAAAGGTGTAAAATTTTCTATCATCCATGATGTAAGCCAATGTAGGTTGGAAAACACATTGTTTAGTTGAACCTCAGAGTGGACATAAAGACTACAAGTAAAATTGCAACCATGCATGAAAATAAAACTAAGATCTTAGAGTATATGTGGTGTACAAATGTCTTTTACTTGAGTAGGAATGTTGTGATATTGATCCTTCAATTTAGGGTGACTTAACATGAGCAAAAAAAGAATATCTGATAATTCATGAGATAAAAAAGTGTAGGTTGAACAACATGATGAGTGGTTCAACTTGCAACTTTGTATGCAGCCTAAAATGGTAACATGAAAAATGAAATGTATTTACCTATAAAAATTAATGACACAATAGAAAATACAACACAAGTTGGGTGTGGTGCATGTGTATATGTGGGTAACTTCTTACCCATATTTTGTTATGGAATATGAAAATATCTCATTCAAACATTCACAATTTTGAAGTCTACAGTCATGCTTTTCTTCTATCTTCACCCTTTGACTAGTATAAAAATTTGACAAATTTTCTTTCCTTGCATAGGTTGAAACATTCTTTGAATGGGGATAATGCATGAGGACTCATAGCTCTATTACACTAACAAAATAAATAATAAATCTAATGATATATTGTACATAAAATTAAATGAAAACCATTTGTTTCATCACAACACTAAATCTCAGTTCATTTCCTTGTTCTTTGCATAATTTTCCACAAATTAAAGATTAAAAAAGAAAGTGAAATTTTGAATACAATACAATAATTAACAAATCATATGCATTTATTTGTCAAACATATGAAGAATTTGAAATGCAATTTTAAATGTAAACAACACTTGTAATAAATTGTGAAGGTCACATGCATTGAAAACCATAGTGAATGAGATAGATAATGTGTTGACTAAAGAGATTATTCCTGGTCTTGATAAATTAAGGAAGGAGTGTGTGCAATATGTGCAAAGGCAAAGAGATGATGCAAAATTGGAAGTAACATGTATTATAATTTATGAAATTGAAAAAATAAACTTCTCTAAAAACACTTGAAAAAGGGATCAAACTTAATGAGATATATAATTTTTTAACTAAAAATTATTTTCCTACTCTTGAGAAGTTGAGGAAGGAGTGTGTGCAGTATGTGCAATGAGAAAATGACAATGCAAAAGTGGATAAACTCAAAATATTTTGTATTGCATATGAATTTGTGCAAGAAAAGAAAGTGAGAGATGATACTATAAGTGGAGTTCAACTAATGAATTCAACATCCTTGAAATTAAAACTAACTCACCTCCTCAAACCCACCACCCTTGAGCTTTGAACAAGCAAAATGAACTAACTCACAACCCAATGTATTTTCCTATACTTTAATGATATTAAGAAATCCAAACATAATTCATACTGTAAGTAACTTTTTTGGTAAATTTTGAAGGTGCCTTTCATTCTATTCATATTGGCTAAACAACAAAAGGTTTTCATTACAATCATATTGTCTATGTATAATTTGAGGTTGGAAAACACAGGGTGTTAAGAAACCTGCAACCCACATAGTGTTGTAAAAGCCTCTAAATGTAAACACCCAATTAGTTGGTCACCCCTTAGCTAAATGTGGTTAGTTTTATGTATCCCCCAACTACAACTCCTCCTCAAACTCTCCACCCTTGAGCTTAGAACAAGAATTAGATAAATCACAGCCTACAATGTTTTCCAACTTTCCATTATTTTAATGATATGAGGAAATTGAAACACAATTTTCAGTCTACCTAAGACTTGTTATATATTTTGAAGGTTCCTTTACTTACATTCATATTGTCTGAACAAAAAAAGGTTTTCATTACAATAATATTGTCTATGTATAATCTAAGGTTGTAAAACATAGGGTGTTAAGAAACCTACAATCCACATAGTGTTGTAAAACCCTCTAAACGTAAACACCCAATGGTTGGCCACCCATCAACTAAATGTGGTTAGTTTTATGTATCCCCTAGCTACAAATCCTCCTTGAACTCTCCATAGTTGAGCTTAGAACAAGCAGAATTATATAAATCACAACCCATAGTGTTTTCCAACCTGCCATTATTTTAATGATATGAGGAAATCAAAACATAATTTTTAGTCTACCTAGTACATGTTATATATTTTGAAGGTGTCTTTCATTATATTTGTGTTGGCTAAACAAAAAAAGGTTTTTACTACAATCATATTGTCTATGTATAATTTGGGGTTGGAAAACACAAGGTGTTAAGAAAATTGCAACCCACATAGTGTTGTAAAACCCTCTAAACGTAAACACCCAATTGGTTGGTCACCACTCAACTAAATCTGGTTAGCTTTATGTATCCCCAGCTTCAACTCCTCCATGAACTCTCTACCCTTGATCTTTGAAAAAGTAGAACAAACTAACTCACAACCCACTATGTTTTCCTACCTGCCTATATTTTAATGATATGAGGAAATCCAAACACAATTCATACTATAATAGTTTTGGTAAATTTTGAAGGTGTCTTTTCTTACATTCATATTGTCTAAACAACAAAAGGTTTTCACTACAATCATATTGTCTATTTATAATTCAAGGTTGAAAAACACTGGGTGTTATTAAACTTGCAATTCAAGGTTGGAAAACACTGGGTGTTATTAAACCTGAGATCTTCTCAATGCTTCAACAGGTAGCAGGTACTAGAATGTATGAAATGAATACGGAAATAGCTATAAAAATATTTGAAAAGAAGCATAACAAAGTGTATGAGATAAATAATGTATTGATTGAAGATATTTTTCTTGCTCTTGAGAAGTTAAGGAAGGAGCATGTCAAGTATGTGCAATGGGAAAATAACAGTGCAAAATTAGAGGCAACATGTACTAGAATGTGTGAAATGACAAAGGAATTTTTCAAAGAAATATTTGAAAAGAAGCATACCAAAGTGAATGAGATAGATAGTGTATTGATTGAAGAGATTCTCTTTGTTGTTGAGAAGTTGAGGAAGGTGTATGTGCACTATGTGTAATGGGAAAATAGAAATGTAGAACTTGAGCAATAGGTACTAGAAAGTATGCAATGAAAAAGGAATTTGCTCTAAAAACACTTGAAAAGAAGAAGATCAAAGTGAATGCAATAGATAATGTATTGAATGAAGATACTGTTCTTTCTCTTGAGAAGTTGATGAAGGAGCGTGTGTAGTATGTGTAATAGGAAAATGGCAATGCAAAATTGAATAAATTAATGAGGTTTTGTATTGCATATATAAATTTGTGCAAGAAAAGAAAGTGAGAAATGATGCCATAAGTAGAGTTGAAAAAATGAAGTCAAATATTTTTGAACTTAAGAATTCCATGGAACTTGAATACAATTGAAAATAGATGATAAGGAAAAGGAAAAATTAGATCTTAGTGTATAAAAAGAGAATCAATTGGGTGGAGACATGAAAGTCTTATCTAAAAAGGTGGAAAAGTCTTGCAAGGAATTGTTGAAAGGTGCAAGACAAATGAGACGCTGGGAGAATTAGTTGTCACGAAACACAATCACAAATATCAAACACTTATCAACTTCTCATCCACTTATGTTATTAAGTATGAACATGAAATGCAAATAACAGAGAGCAATATCAACACAAGAAACACCAGATTTATGTGGAAAACCCAATAAGGGAAAAACCACAGTGAGGATTAAATCACAATATAAAGTAATAGAAAAACTGATTACAAAGAGGCTCACTACCTATAGATAAGACTCAATTTCCAACATGGAGGATCACTTTATATAGAAACAAAAGACAATAGAAAAATCCACCACAACAAGTTACACACATCCACAACCTTGATCAAAAGATTGCAGATACCATCAACTCAATGCTTTCAAGAATCTAGGACATTAAAGTACTGTTGCCTCAACTCACTTTCACACAACTCTTGCTTCTCAAACTTTTGGCTCGTCTGATACATCAATCCATAACATCTCAACTTGTATTTATACCATCTTAAACCTTAGAAGCTTTCTCCAAGGTCGGATACACACGCTTCAATTTACAAATTCAAATTAGGTAAGAAAATCAACATTCCCATGGTGGACGAGAATGAGATCAAACCAAACCAACACTTAACCAAGACCCAAAAAAATGTCTTAGAACAATCACACACTTCCTTAATTTATACGTATCCTTCGCATGACGTGTAGACACTAGTTCAACCAAACCTAATGAAAACACAAATGAAATTTGAAGTACAAGCTTCCACAATGAGAAGATAGCATGCAAACCACATAACATGCTTCACCATGCATGAGAACTCATCTCAAATACCTTCAAATTCATCTGCAACAAATGCAACAAACTTCATATGTAGAACACTTCCCATCAGTCCATCCTGATTGTACAAACACACACAATAATATTGAAACTCATCTTCTGGAGCACCAAACCATGAACACCTTTGTCAAAAAATAGATAACATCATTACAAGCTTCATCTAGATCTACAAGACCAAAAATAGACCAACAAAGGACTACAAAGTAGAAACATTTCTCCCAGTCCATAGACAAACAACTCTACCAAACCAGTTCACACACCGGTGAACACAAATTTCACTCTCCATCAAACCAAAATCTAAAATCCATGATATATCACCTAAGGATTCCTGTAACCAACAATTTATATTGGCACAAGCATAGGATCTACACAGAAGAAATGCAGAGCACATAATGGAGCTCATACACAACTTTTTCTGCACTATTTCTCAAAATCACTTGGTAATTAAACATATCAACACACCTGCAACACCATAAAGATAGCTCCATGTACTCACAACATCTCAATAGTATCTCAAATATACATGCACAACCTACAATCACTTGTTTCCTTTCTTTGCAACCGCCTGTATTGTGTTGACATTAATGACAACATTAATGTCAACACTGCCATACTCATTCATACTTGCAATAGTCTCCCCCTTTGTCATTGATGGAAAGACATGATGTGAAAAACCATAAAATAAAACATCCATTCCATTCCTGTAATCTCCTTTATTTTTTAGATTAGAAAAACCTACACAACATTCTTGCACTCTCAATATTCCTTGCAAATTTCTCTCTTTCTTTTTCTTTCATTGTTTTTCACATGACTCTTTCTCCCTCTTTGACATCAATGGAAAAGAAAAAAAGGTTTGCATAAATCTTCATCCATATGTAGCTTTGATCACTCCCCCTTAGGAGTGCACCCATTTCATTCTGCAACAATGATACTTCCTCCTCCCCTTGTGGAGTAGACCCATTGATCAGTCCAGAAAAATGAAGAATCTACAAATCCACTTGACTGATGCACCTCCATGTGCACCTAGTTCAAAGAAGGAGGGACAATGACCCCAAAATTTTCCTTGAGATACTCAAAATTATCCTTCATAAGAGCCTTAGTAAATATATCAACAATTTGATCCTTTGTAGACACATATTCTAGTCTGACTTCATTCTTCAATACCTTCTCTCTTAAGAAATGATATCTAATAGATATATGATTTTTCCTTGAATGCATTACCAGATTATTTGAAATGTTTATAGCACTTTTATTATCATAGAAGATAGGGATAGGCTCATCACATATTACTCCTATATCCTTCAATGTTTGCTTCATCCATAATACTTGTGTGAAACAAGATGCTGCAACAATGTACTCAGCTTCTGCAATGGATAAAGGCACTGAATCCTATTTCTTGCTTAGCCATGAAACCAATATTCCTCCAAGAAAGCACCACCATTTGTACTCTTCTAGTCATCCACACAGTCAACCCAATCTGCATCAGTGTAAGCACTCAAAGTAAAATCAGTATCCTTAGGATACCACAAGCCATAATTTAGAGTGCCTTTTAGATATTTGAATATCCTCTTCACTATTGTAATATGTGCTTCTTTGGGTTCTTCTTGAAATCTACCAACCAAACATACTGCATGCATGATATATTGTCTAGTAGCAGTAAGATACAATAGTCCACCAATCATAGATCTATACATGCTTTGACAAACTTTAGGAGATTCACCATCTTTACTCAGCTTGCATCCAATCTCCATAGGGGTATAGACCGGTTTGGAGTCATCCATTCCAAACTTCTTCAACAACTCTTTGAAATAATTTGATTGTGAAATGAATATGCTCTTATCAGTTTGATTCACTTTAAGTCCAAGGAAGAAATTCAACTCACCAATCATAGACATTTCAAACTCTTTTTGCATCTCTTCTACAAATATTTTGCACATACCTTCATTTCCTCCAAAAATGATATCATCAACATATGCAACTACTATAAAAAATTTGTTTCCTTCCACCTTGAAATAAAGATTGTTGTCTACGGAGCCTTTGCAGAATCTTTGTTGTGTCAAATACCTGTCTAACCTTGCATACCATGCTCTAGGAGCCTATTTAAGTCCATACAATTCCTTTTCCAACTTACAAACCATGTCCGGTTTATTTGATAACTGAAATCCCTCTGGTTGTTCCATGTACACCTCTTCTTCCAATTCTCCATTCAAGAATGAAGACTTAACATCCATTTGATATACCTTGAAATATTTGTGAAAAGAAAATGTCTCTTATGCCATGCTCTTCACAAAATGTATTAAAATCACTAGAAGTGAATTATCCACCTCTATCAATCCTTAAACATTTGATTCTTAGGTTCACTTCATTCTCTACCCTTTCCTTGAACACTTTGAATCTATCGAGAGCTTGAGCTTTCTCCCTAAGAAATGTAACCCATGTCATTCTAGAACAATCATCAATCAAAAGCATGAAATTCTTGTCACCATTAAGACTTCCTATTCTTGTGGGACCATAGAGGTTTGTATGAACCAATTCCAACATTTTGGTAGTTGATTGATCTTTTCCTTTAAAACTGCATCTTGTTTTCCTTCCCTACTGATAACTTCTGCAAATAGTATTGGTAGGCTTTGTGATTTTAGGAAGATCCCAGACAAATTCTCTTGAACTAATCTTGATTAGATTATCAAAGTTTACATGTCCCATCCTCTGGTGCCATAGCCAACTTTCATTAACTTGAGATATAAGGCACTAACCATCAACGCCCTTAAGATGATAAATGCTTCCATATGTTCTTCTTCCTACAACAATGATAGTTCAAGACCCTTTTCTGATCTCACAGGTGTTATCCTAAAACACAAGCTTGAATTATTTGCTACACATTTTTCTGACACTCAAAAGATTATGCCTTAAGCCCTTAACATAATAGACATCATCAGTACTATGTTTTCCATCAAAAATAATTGTTCCTTTTCCAACAATCTTAGCACTAGAATCATCTCCAAACATGATTAATCCACCATCATACTTTTCAAGTTTAGTAAAATTACTTTTGTCTCTGGTCATGTGATTTGAGCAACCACTGTCAATCACCCAATAGTGATGAGGGCACAACCCGAGACACAGAAAATAACCCACAAACAAGAGAATAATTTTATTATTCAGAAAATAGAGCTTCTTACATGCAGAGGATCTCAATCCCCAAGTTCTACAACACATGCAAGTTATAGAAAGCTACAGAATAACCCTTTCGCAATATGCAAGCTTGTCCCCAAAAAGCTACCCAAAAATTAGAAACCTGCCCATAAATAGAGCTCCTCATTAGTTTGGAGCCAAAACAACATTCAAATTTGAGTTTAGGCGGTTTGGCGCCGAAAATTTACAACATGAAGTTCAAATTTCAAAAGAGCATTTGCAATTGTATCTTCTAGAAAGTGTGCCAACTTCCCGGGGCCATAACTTTTGATCTGGGACTCCAATTCGCGAACCGTATGAACCGTTGGAAAGGTCTCAAAGTCAATAAAATGCTCAACATTTGCTACACCAATTTTGGCAAGTTTCAGGGCCGTTCCAGGAACTATAAGTGCCTCAAATCTAACTCGGAAGATATTCAGGTGCAAATCTGGGAAACTAAAAACCACTGGATGCTCCTGCATCAGACACCCAGGGTAATTTGAGAAGTGACCCCATCACGTCTCAAATGGTTGAGGAAAACCCAAACGATCAACCTCTGCCTTAGGCAACCAAGATGAATCTTCAACAGGCCTTCCTTTCCATTTCACCAGATATTCTTCATACTGCCTGTTCCTGGTACTCCTTCCCACACGACTATCCAGGATTTCTTCAATCTCCTCCTTTTCTGAAGTAGGTGCTAGAATCCCTGCTGTTCCATCATTGGGTACTTCCTCTAGCGCCACCTTCATGATACTCTATCAAATCTAAAATGTTGAACACGAAATGTTGAATCCATCCGGCAGCTCTACCTCATATGCATTCCTGAATCATGCCTCTTCAAAATTTACTACGGGGACCGAACTTCTT
>VDFB02271358.1:1276240745-1276270234 GCA_007258455.2 Sequoia sempervirens | reverse complement strand
GGGTTTAGAGGCTTGAGGATTCATTGGGAATTATTCAGGTGTTGGAGACTTAGAGCATTTTGGAGAGATAATTTTGTTGTTCCTGTACGTCAGGAGAATGCTGGAATTTCGTCGTGCTTGAAGGGAAGAGCTTGCAAACTGTTGTAATGCCGAATTTTTGAAGATTTCAATCAAATCGGTCTACTCTTTGGAGAGGGGCTTGGAGACGTAGTCGTTCTTATGATGAACTCCATTATCATTTTTTTTGCGTTCTCTCTCTTTCTCGTCTCATTCTGAATTCTAATTTTGTTCAATTAATTATGTGTAGTTGATTTCATTTTTGTAATTTGGAGTTTTGAAGTTGTAATTAGTTTGCATTCTTAAAGCAATCGTCTTAGATCCTAAATCAGATCAAATTGGTATCAGAGTTGTGTTTTGACTAGTATTGTAGATTTGAATGCTTACACACTCCCAGCTTCAACAAGGAAAAGGCAAACTTGAAGAGTATAATCCAAAGATTGGAAGAGGAAGAGCTCATTCATAAACACAGATGACAGATCCAAACAAAGGACAACGTTCGGAGCTTGGTGAGAAGGAATTTCATAAGGATTTTCTTGACATGAAGGCCATGATCGAAGTCTTATTCCAGGAGAGGCAAGAAAGGATGTGGAGACTGTTATGAAATAACTTGCACAATAGAAGAATATGATATGAAATATGCTGCAAATACTTGATAATAACTGAGAATAACAAGCCACTTCGAGGGGGCAAACCTCCAAATATCTCTAATGAGAACACACTTCACAACTTGATGATGAAATAAGACTCACAACCTCCTATATATACCTATTTATGCCAAGGATATCAACAACAAGGCCGACTTAGACACCTATATATAAGACTTGTACGACCTAAAACAACTAAATAACAATATACTAATGATAATATGACTTAATAGAGAGTTAAGATAGCCACAAGCCGACTATTCATAACCCGATGTACAATAATATTAAGGGCGTAGCATGCCCCCTTCTTCAAAGAAGCATTGTCCTCAATGCTAATCAAGTTTGGAAACTTTTGAATGAACTCCCCATCTTCCCATGTGGCATCTTCAACTGGTAAATTCTTCCATTGGATGAGATACTCAATGATAGTTCTATTCCTCAGCTTCTTTGTGCATGTTTGACGAATGCACTCTGTTTCCAAAATGATTCTCCCTTCTTCATCCAGCTCAGGAAGTGTTGTTTGAGTGGGAATATTATGCCCAATTACCTTCTTCAAACAGGAAACATGAAAAACTGGATGTATCTTTGTTGTAGGTGGCAACTCAAGCTTGTAGGCAACACTACCGATCTTCTGCATGATTTGATATGGACCATAATACTTTGGTGACAACTTATTATTCTTTCTTTGCTGCTTTAGTGAGATTTTCTTATAAGGCTACAATCGCAAGAAGACCCAATCCCCAACTTCAAACTTCTTTCACTACTTATGTTGGTCCGGCCTCGTTGTTTCCATTCCGATTTTGTGCCATGGCTAAATTCTCCTTGAGTCCCGAAGCATTTGTTGTTGATGAAGCAAGTGGTCTTCACGCTTTGAACTTGGGGACACCTTAATTCGATGATGATGGAAGCTGAGGATGATATCCATAAAGTGCCAAAATGGAGACATTTTGATGAGCTATGAAAAGAAGTGTTATGCTACTCACTATTCCGGCAAGTGGTAGCCAATCTACCATCGACTAAGCTCAAGTGAAACAACGTAGATATCCTTCCAAACACTTATTAACAACCTCTGTTTGCCCATCCGATTGAGGGTGGTATGAAGAGCTAAGAGCCAATTGAGTACCCAAACATGAGAATAAATCTTTCCAAAAGTGACTAGTGAAGATAGGATCACGATCACTAACAATAACTTTAGGTGTACTATGTAGCTTTTGGATATTCTCCAAAAAAGCTCTAGCCACTGCACTTGCTGTAAAAGGATGTGCTAATGCAATGAAATGTGCATATTTAGTGAGCCTATCAACCACCACCATGATGACATTATGACCTTTAGATTTGGGAAGCCCTGTGATGAAGTCCATGGATATCTCTTCCCAACGCTGGCTAGGAATAGATAAGGGTTGCAAGAGACCTGGTGTCTTAATTGTCTCCCTTTTATGCCTTTGACACACCAAACATTCAGCCACAAATTTTTGAACATCACCCTTTAGCCCTTCCCAAAAGAAATCTTGCTTGACTCGATGATATGTCTTCAAAAATCCTGAATGACCACCCACTAGAGACTCATGCAACTCTGTGAGAATCTTGATTTCAAGGTTGGAATTCTTGCAGAGATACAAACGCTTTTTATACCAAAGAGTATCTCCCTTCCAACAAAACTTATCTGAACTACTAGGATCACTTTTTAATTGCTCGATGAGATTACTAGTCGCAACATCATTTTTCCACTCTACTTTGGCTTCCTCCACCCAATTTGCTTGTAATATTGAAAGGGCACACAATAAGGCTTCATCTTTCTCATCCTTCCTTGACAGTGCATCTGCGACAATATTTTCTTTCCCTTTCTTATATACAATCTCAAAGTCATATCCTAACATCTTAGTGACCCATTTTTGTTGCTCTTCAAGATAGTCGTTGTTCCAAAAAATATTTTAGGCTATCATGACTTTAACCTTGAAATGTCTACCCAATAGATAAGGCCGCCATTGTTTCACTGCAAGATGGAGTATTGCTAGCATTTCCTCATAAATAGGTTTTAGTAGATTCTTACCTTTAATCGGGACGCACTCTCGTGCCAATTGGTCGCATTCCTTCTTGCATAAGCAATCAGCCCTATCCCATTTCCAGAAGCATCACATTCCACAATGAATTCCTTGGTGTAGTCAGGAGTGGCAAGTACCGGAGTTGAACACATAGCCTCCTTCAATCTCTCAAATGCTGTATTGGCAGACTCATTCCAATGAAAAGAATCCTTCTTCAATAGAGTGGTGAGAGGTGCTGCTATACTACCATAATTCTTCACAAATCTTCTATAGTACCCTGTCAATCCCAAGAATCCTCTCAATTTCTTAATGGTTTTTGGAATAGGCCATTCCATGATAGCCTTAATTTTGTTAGGGTCCACCTTTACTCCTTCATGTGAAACCATGTGTCCCAAATACTCCACCTCTGTAAGACCAAAAGCACACTTGGATGGCTTAGCATATAGTTTATGATCTTCAAGTATTTGTAATGCTTGGTCCACATGTTGCAAATGTTCCTCCCAAGTCTTGTTGTAAATCAATATATCATCAAAGAATACTAATACAAACTTTCTCAAGAACTTCTTAAAAATGGAATTCATCAAACTTTGGAATGTAGGTGGTGCATTGGTAAGACCAAATGGCATCACCAAAAATTCATAATGACCCTCATGAGTTCAAAATGTTGTCTTACAAATATCCTCCTCCTTAATCCGAATTTGGTGATAACCAAATCTAAGATCTAACTTGGTAAAAAATATAGCTCCATTTAATTCATCTAGAAAATCATCAATGACTCGAATTGGAAACTTATCTTTAATGGTACATGTTGAGCACTCTATAACTGGACACATGCCAAGTATCATCCTTTTTCTACGCACTATCACCACCTACAGGAGTAAGCACTTTGGCTATGCTCTAAATGATTCCCGCTTTCAAGATCTCTTTCAACAATTTTTTCTATCTCACTCTTTTGTATGTGTGGATACCGTAAGGGGCCTCGATGTTCTGGGTCGGCCCTCGACTAATCAGATGGCATGATCATGATCCTCTTAGGAGGAAGTCCTTTAGGCATATCTCCAAGAACAACCGAAAGTGACGACCAATTATAGCTTGCAACCGATGAGTAGGAGTAATAGATTGAGAGACTTCTAATGAACATAGTTGGGCCACAAATCCATCCACTTTTCTTAAGCAACTTTTGCATTTTGATGAGAGCTACCATTTGTGGAGATTTTTCCTTCAACCCCCTTAGCTCTACTAGCCTTTCCTTCCATTGAAATCTCATGAATAGTTCTTGGAAGTTCATCTCAATTGTTCTTAATGTAGTAAGCCATTGTACTCCCAAAACAATATCTGCTGCACCCATGGATATCGCATACATTGGGGTATCAAGTTGATAATCTCCCATGGATGATTTAATGCTATGACACTTCCCTGAACAACTAACCGCACTAAATTATCCGCAATCAAACTTGAAAACTCGAGTCGATATATGAAACAATTTAGACGAAAGAAGCTAACTTTTGTTGATGAAATTATGAGTACTACCCGAGTCGACATCAACATCAAGTATCTTCGCTTTTTAGGAACCCCACCACCTTGAGAGTTTGTGGAGCACTGAAACCTGAGAGTGCATGACAAGAAATGATTGGTTGAGAATCATGTGATTCCTCATTTGACTCCCTTTCATCTTCTAGTATGGGTTCCTCCTCTTCTTCCTCATTGGGACCTTCAATATAAAACAATTTCTTTTCACTGCATTTATGTCCTCGACTGTATTTGCTATCACAATTGAAACACAAGCCTTTTGCTCTTTTCTCCTCAATTTGTTGTGGAGTCAACTTAGTAGGTTGTGTTGAATATCCTTTCTCTTGTCACATTAGCCCCTTGCTTCTTAGGAATCAAATATTTCTCTCCTCTACCTTGCGTGCTAAGATAAAAGACTCATTTATGGAACTAGGGCTAAACATGCGTACCTCATGTTGAATGTGATCCTTGAGACCACCCAAGAATAAATTCAAGTTTTCCTCCGTAATTGTATCCACCCTTAAGGATAGATTTTGGAATTGCTGAATATAATCCTTAAGCGATCTGTTTGTTGAAGTTTAGCTAGCTGGTGAATAGTTGTCTCATTATTGCTATATTATTGCTTGGAGTTCCTCCTGTAAAAAATTGACCATGAGACGGTGAGCCCTTTTACCTCGATGAGTGCAAAGCCAACGATACCAAATGAATTGATCTGGTTCTAAATATAGGAAGCCATTGTGACCTTTTTGTCCATTTGGGATTTGGTGTACTTCAAAAAAATTCTCCATTTGGTTTATCCATGTTAGAGGATCCTTACCATCAAACTTGCGCATATCCACCTTTGGAAATAAATTCCTAGATCCCATAGGAGTACTAAAGCTTGTGTTAGTAGTGGCTGACCTAGAATTCTCACCTTGGTCACTTGAGAACTCCTTTCTTGATTCAGCTATGTAGGTGCTTAACATGTTTCGCATGTCCGCCATATCTCCTCTTAGGTCACACATATCCATCTTAATTGAGGAAATTTCTTCATGGACCTTATTGTTAATTGAGGAAATTTCTTCCTTGACCTTATTGATTTCTTCATTATGAGTAATATCCTCGATTGTTTCACCATCCTTATCAGGAGTCTTCCCTGGAGTGACAACATTCTTTTTACCCCTAGTTGCAGGCCCTGTCATGATGGAAACCACTAATGTTGAAATAAATCACCAAATGAAACTTAAATTCTCTCAAATTTTTATTGTAATCTCCTTTAGTATGTCTTCAAAAACCCAATAAAAATCAGACTCCAATTCAACAAGATGTGCGAGATATGTAGATTCCAAAAAAAATAGTGTAGAAACCCTAATTCTGCAATAATTCGATTAATTCTGCTCCAATTCTTCTGAAATATGGACTGTAGATTCTTCAATATGTTCTTCAAAAACCCTTTAAAAATTAGAAAAAAATTCGCCAAAATCTGAAAGATATGCTCTTCCCAAAATCGCCTCCAAAATTGAGAAAAACCTTGTCTCTATGGTGCCAAGATCATGCTCTGATACCACTTGTTATGAAATAACTTGCACAATAGAAGAATATGATATGAAATATGCTGCAAATACTTGATAATAACTGAGAATAACAAGCCACTTCGAGGGGGAAAACCTCCAAATATCTCTAATGAGAACACACTTCACAACTTGATGATGAAATAAGACTCACAACCTCCTATATATACCTATTTATGCCAAGGATATCAACAAGGCCGACTTAGACACACCTATATAAGACTTAGGCCGACCTAAACAACTAAATAACAATATACTAATGATAATATGACTTAATAGAGAGTTAAGATAGCCACAAGCCGACTATTCATAACCCGATGTACAATAATATTAAGGGCGTAGCAGAGACATGAAGCTCGTGTAGGAAAAGGAAAGAAATCAGGAGATGATCTTGAGCCTCCAAAGACACCTCCCTCTTCTCCTTCTTCTCCCTCTTCTCCCTCTTCTCCTTCTTATCCTTCTTCTACTCATTCTATGCCTTTTAATCCTTTTAAGGGTGCACATAAGCCCAAAATTAAGTTGGATGTAAAATTTGACTTACCAAAGTATTGTGGTGAATTAAATGTTGAAAAACTAGATGACTAGATTCAACAGGTTGAAGTCTATTGTAGGGTCCAAAACCTTGTAGATGATGCTGATAGGATCCAACTTGCTACTCTTTGGTTAGGGGGTACAGCTCTAACTTGGTGGGAGAGTAGGACTAGGGCAGAAATCTCCCAACATGGTAAAGTTAACTTGTCCTAGACAGAATTTGTAAGTGCTCTTAAAAAGAAATTTTATCCCTTAGGCTACATGCAGCAGTTAATGATGAACTAGAAAATGTTTAGGCAAGGGAAAGGTCAGTCCATTCAAGAGTACACTCATGAATTTCATAAAAGGGCTATTGCATTAGATGTCCCTTTGTACACCCAGGATACTTTGTTGAAGTACATAGGAGTTCTTCATTCCTACCTTAGACATTCAATTTTGGTTTTGAATCTCAATAACCTTGACGAAGTTTGTGTCCAAGCCACCCACTTAGAGTCTAGAGGTAAGGGATCATTCATTGATAAGTTTGATAAAAAACCATCTAAGTCTGAGGGAAAGTCTAAGGGTAAAGATAAAGAAAAAGATAAAGGTAAAGAAAAGAAGATAGCTACATTGAAGAAAGAGGGTGAAAAACCCACATGCTCACACTATAAGAAAGAGGGGCATGATGAATCAAGGTGCTGGAAATTTCATCTGGAGGCAAGGCCAAAAAGATTTGGAGGCAATAAAGGCAAACAACAGACTACTACTGCTATCATTCAACAGGATCTTGGATCTGATTCTAGAGATGAGACAAAGATCGTTGTTGTCGGGATCCAAGGTAAAGGGAAAGGTATAATTCTCTCTTCTAATGCAAGTACAAGTAATGCAAGTAAAGTATCCACTCCTAAAGTTGATAAACAGCGGAATGAATTGTTTTACATTCGTGTGGTAACTAAACAAACAAAGATTGATACACTATTTGATTTGGGCTCTCAAGTCAACTTGATTTCTAAAGAGGTCGTTAAGAAATTGAATCTAACTACTACTCCTCATCCTAAGCCCTATCCACTTGGATGGGTATGTAATGATGCATAGTTGCAGGTGACAAAACAGTGCAAATTGCATTTTTCCATCATTGCTAATTTCATTGATGAAGTAGAAGTAGATGTTGTACCTCTGGATATTTGTTGGCTTGTGTTAGGGAGTCCTTATCTATATGATAGAAAGAAAATATTTTACAGGGGGGAGAACAAGTATCATCTTTTTAAAGATGGGGTAGAATATATTGTACGTGCACACAAGGTCAAGAATAATCTCACACTAGTTAATGTTGGTCAAATGAAAAGATTAGTCAACTCCAAAAAGAACTTTTTGTTAATGCTTGTAAAATCCAAAGAAGAAGATAAATTTGAGGCATTTAAGGGGTGTGACTCAAAACATAAGGTTGAAATGGTCAAAATTATTTTTTCTTATGATGACTTGTTTCAGGAACCAAATGGGTTGCCACCCAAGAGGGAAATAGAACATGAAATCCAGTTGCAACAGGATGTGCCATTGCCTAACATCAACTTGTATTGTTTGTCTGTTATGCAGAATGAGGAAATCAAGAAACAGGTTCAGGAGTTAGTGGAGAAATGAGTCATCCATCCTAGTTTATCTCCTTGTGGTTCTCTGATTGTATTGGTTCCAAATAAAGATGGATCTTGGAGAATGTGCATTGACTACCATGCCCTGAACAAGATAACGTTAAAAAATAGGTACCCTCTTCCAAGAATTGATGATTTACTTGATCAGTTAAAACATGCAGTTTATTTCACTAAATTAGATTTGTGAAGTGGTTATCATCATATTAGAATTGCAGAAGATGACATTTGGAAAACTGCTTTCAAGAAAAAACAGGGACTTTATGAATGGTTGGTTATGCCCTTCGGGCTTTGTAATGCACCTACCACGTTCATGAGAGTCATGAACGATGTCTTTCGTCCTTTCATTGATGATTTTTTCATAGTCTATTTAGATGATATTCTTGTATTCAGTTGAACTTGGGATGATCTTGTAATTCATGTAAAGAAAGTTTTTGATGTATTGAGAAAAGAAAAACTCTATGTAAAGATGTCTAAATGTGAATTTGTAAAGACATCTCTAGTGTACTTAG
Organism: Sequoia sempervirens; assembly: GCA_007258455.2. Taxonomy (NCBI): domain Eukaryota; kingdom Viridiplantae; phylum Streptophyta; class Pinopsida; order Cupressales; family Cupressaceae; genus Sequoia; species Sequoia sempervirens. The sequence goes on along the minus strand of VDFB02271358.1, from coordinate 1,276,261,764 downwards.
GCTATGTTGTAGGGAATGGTCAATTGAGAGTAGACCCTATGAAGGTCGAAGTTATTGTAAAATAGCCTAAGCCAAGTACAGTCATTAAAGTTAAAAGTTTCTTAGGTGCAGTCCAGTACTAGAGAAAGTTCATTGCAAACTTCTCCTACATTGCATCACCATTACACATGTTGACAAGTACGAAGACAACTTTTCAGTGGGGAGGTCCATAGTAGAAGGCCTTCAACACTTTGAAGGATAAGTTGAGCACGGCACCAATTCTAGCTTTACCAGATTTACACCAACCATTCGAGATCAAAACAAATGCAAGTGGATTTTCCATGGGAGTAGTGCTAATGCAAGGAGGTAAACCAATCTGCTATCACTCTGAGACTTTTTCAGGTGCAGTTATTAATTATCCTACTTTTGATAAGGAACTTTATGCATTAGTTCAGAGTGTTAAAAAATGGAAAAATTACATAATGGGGAAAGAAACTGTAATCCACACTAATCACCAGCCACTACAATACTTGCACTCACAATCTAAACTGCAACAAAGTAGGCATTTCAAATGGATGGGATTTTTGCAACATTTTCACTTAGTAATTCAGTACAAGAAAGGTACCCATAACAAAGTAGCAGATATGCTTTCGAGGCCTCCCATTATGAATGCATTGATTATCCTTAAAGGTAGTTCCATGGTGCATGAAAGCTTTCAGGAACAATATGCTAATGATGAAAAATTTAAGGATATTTATTCAACTTTAATTGCAGGAAAATAGATAGAAGAGAAAGATTACTATGTGCGGGATAAACTTTTGTATCATTTGGGAAAGTTATGTGTTCCGAAAGATGAACAAGCACATGTAATCCATGAAGCTCACACCTCTTTGATTGTAGGACATTTTGGGGTAAGTAAAATAGTTACTCAGTTGCAAAAATATTGTTATTGACCTAAAATGTAGGAAACTGTCACCAAATACATTAAGGGTTGTATTATGTCTGCAACTAGTAAACCAAGTAACAGAAAATTGGGGTTGTACACACCATTACCTGTTCCATCCCGTCCATGGGAAAGTGTGTTAATGGAATTTTTCGGGGGGTTACCTATGTCTAGGAAGGGACATGATTACTTGTTTGTAGTAGTTGATTGGTTTAGCAAGATGTGTATTATAATTCCATGTAAAAAACAAGTTATTGTTGAACTGACAGCTCAAATGTACTTCCAATTTGTATGGGTTCATTTTGGGTTACCTGCTTCTATTATATCGGATCGAGATTCGAGATTCCTAGGGGAATTTTGGTTAACTTTGTGGGGACTCGTGGACACCATAATAAAGAAAATTATAGCTTTCCATCCGCAAACCGACGGATAGACAGAGGTAGTGAATAGGACAGTTGTGCATCTACTCAGAGGCTACTGCAGCAAACATCCTAAGTTGTGGGATAAGAGTCTTCATTATGTGCAGCATGCTTACAACCATGCATCACACTCTTCTACAAAGAGGTCTCCTTTTGAGACTTGTTTCGGTTATGTGCCCAAAACACCAATGGATTTCTCTTTTGGGAAGGACAATGTTGAAGATGGATGCCATGATTTAGAGAAGGCTTTGAAGTTCATCCAAAAAGTCCAAGCCATCCATCAAGCAGTAGAAGCACAATTGGAAAAGATCCAAGCCAAATACAAGGCTCAACATGATAAACATTGCACTGATCATCATTTTCAAGTCAGTGACCACGTTTGGTTACACATCAGCAAGGAAAGAATGCAAGGAAAAGGAAGGAGGCTCAAGCCAATTCAGTATGGTCCCTTTGAGATCTTGGAAAAGATCGGAACCAATGCCTTCTACCTTAATCTTCCTCCATACATGCAGATCTATTCAGTTTTCAATGCTGAGAACTTGAAGTTGTATGAACCTTCGATGATATTGGACGAGGAGACTGACATACAGGTTCCATCAGTTGATGATCTTTCACCAAAGTACATGACAGAGTTTCCTGAAGATGTCATCCTAGACAGAAAAACTAGGACTTCACGAAGAGGAGCACTTGAGTACCTCAAAGTGGGACTGAAGGGGATGAATCCAAGCAAGGAAAAATGGATGGAGATTGGTAAAGTGAGGGAACTTTACCCTCACTTATTTTCTGAGTAACCGACTTTCAGAGGTCCAAAAGCTCTCTAGTGGGGAGGACTGCTCTGGAGGATCTTCACCAAAAATTGAAGTTTCTCATTTATCTTCAGAAATGGCATCATCAGAAAGTGGGTGAAATTCTAACTCCAACGCAACTCAAATGGAGTCAAACGGAGCTACAGAGTCCAAGATATGCTTGGTCAAACCTTGGTCAACCCAAGACCTAGGTCAGAGAAAAAAAGCTCAAAAATTGACATTATCAAAAGTGGTCAAGACTTGCGTCAATGTGAAGATCTCATCACAAGCTTTTCGATGACGTTCGTTTTGCGTGAATCGGAGTTCGTTTGCACGAGATATAAGCAGTCAAAGTTGGGTTGACTTTGCTGACATCAACATGGTACGATCAACATCTAGTCATCATCATCAACCAATCACATGATGACATGTGGCAAAATCTGGACGAATAAAAATAATAATAATATAAAAAAAAATGCACCTAATCCTAAGCCTTAAAACAAGGCTAAAATAAGCCTTAAAACAAGGAAAACAAAACCCACACCTACCTCCCACGTGCATGCTTACTTGGGGAAAATTTTAAGGAGGAAAAGGTGGGCTTTACTTGGTAAAACAAGTAAAACAAAAAAACTAAAATATTCCCCTTAAAACTAACCACTAAATTAATGTGTGGTAAGTAATAATTAATAAGCCCAAATTTAAAACAAAGTCCTCTAAAAGGATGAAACAAACAAACTCCTGTAAACAATATAATCCCGGATATGACAAAAATTAAGGGGCTTAGGGATTTTATATGTTTTTTAAAAATAATGTAAAATGGGAGATTTGAAGATTTTTGTGTAAATAAGGGGGATTTTTAAGTTGTATTTGTAAAAATGGAGAGATAAGGTTGTTTTGTAAAATAAATTGGTTAGTAACCAAATTGATTAAATTTTCAATATAAAAAGGGGGGTTTAGAGGCTTGAGGATTCATTGGGAATTATTTAGGTGTTGGAGACTTAGAGAATTTTGGAGAGGTAATTTTGTTGTTCCTGTACGTCAAGAGAATGTTGGAATTTCGTCGTGCTTGAAGGGAAGAGCTTGCAAACTGTTGTAATGTTAAATTTTTGAAGATTTCAATCAGATCGGTCTACTCTTTGGAGAGGGGCCTAGAGACGTAGTCATTCTTATGATGAACTTCGTTATCAATTTGTTTGTGTTCTCTCTCTTTTTCGTCTCATTTTGAATTCTGATTTTGTTTAGTTAATTATGTGTAGTTGATTTCATTTTTGTAATTTGGAGTTTTGAAGTTGTAATTAGTTTGCATTCTTAAAGAAATCATCTTAGATCCTAAATTAGATCAAAATTCTTAACATTTTAACTTCTATAGGTCTTAGAAGGTGAAGATTTAGTTAAAAATGTTGATATAAATGTTCATCTTGGCCAAAAAGTGAAACACAATATTGTGATTTCACCCCCTAACATCGAACAATTTTCACTCACTCTGATCTACTTCTTTTCAAGTATTTTTATAGATTTTTTATTTTTCATTTCATGCATTCTAGTACTTGCTACTACAGTTGTGAATTGTCATTTTCCCATTGCACATACTGCACAAGCTCCTTAACTTCTAAAGAGCGAGAAGAATCTCTTCATTCAATACATTATCTATCTCATTCATTGTGGTTTGCTTCTTTTCAAGTGTTTTTAGAGAAGATTCCTTTTTCATTCCATGCATTCTAGTACATGTCACCTCTGGTTTTGTATTTCTATTTTCCCATTTCGGATACTGCACACACTCCTTCAACTTCTTAAGAGTAGGAACAATCTCTTCAGTCAATACATTATCTATCTCATTTACTTTGGTATGCTTCTTTTCAAGTGTTTTCAAATAAGATTCCTTTTTCATTTCAACCATTCTAGTACATGTTGCTCTATTTGTACCACATCTCTTTGTTTGAGCAAAAATTTCATTTCAATTTCTTCGTATGATTGAAAAAAAAATATACACAAAAATTGGTAGGGTGGAAAACACAATGGGTTTTGTGTTATTTAATTATGTTTTGTCAAAGTTCAACTTCTCAAGAATAGGTATAATATATTACTCTAATACATGCACCACATTTTTTGCTTTAGCCAAAGTTGCATTTTGATTTATTCGTATGATTAACAAAAAATGCACAACATATTGGCAAGGTGGAAAACACAGTGGGTTATGTGTTATTTGATTCTTCTTGGTCAAAACTCAACTTCTAAAGAACATGTAGAATCTCTTAAGTCAATACATGTACTTTCAAAATGTACCACATCTATTTGTTTGAAAAAAAAATTACATTTTAATTTCTTCATATGATTGACAAAAAAATGCACAAAAATATTGGTAGGGTGTATAACACAGTGGGTTCTGTGTTATTTAATTTTGCAAGTGGTCAAAGCTCAAGTTCTCAAGAATAGGTAGAATATCTTAATTCAATACATATACCTTGAAAATGACTCACATCTATTTGTTTGAGAAAAAATTGTATTTCAATTTCTTCGTATGATAGACAAAAAAATGCACAAAAATATTGGCAAGATAGAAAACACGATGGATTGTGTTATTTATTTTTGCTTGTTCTAACTTTGCTTCATATGGTCAAGATGTGAAATCTAATAATTTCTTTGATGCAGGTATACAAGATGTCATGTAATGCACATATATAGGTCTCTAGCTAGTTGGCCAACTACCACCGGAATCTCCCATGTAATGTCCTCGCTCAGATAGAGGAATTGAGTCGAGGGAGAATATGTTAAGGAGAATTGATACACATGGTCCAAAGTGCACTGACATCAAATTTAATAATTATGCTCATTACTTTAACCACCTCTATGATCTATGGGTGAAAATGATCTTGGATGTTAAATATCATAATCTACAAATAAAGATTGTAGATTTTTGTGATTGGCCATTTCATCTTTATGAAGAGCTTCTAAACCATTTCCTATCTTGATGTATTTAGAAGGTATCAATTAAACCAATAGTAATTATCGACAAGCATAGTCTTCCAAAGGAGTCAAGCATGAAATTCATTAGATTCCTTAAGGGGGAATCTCAAATTAGTTCTCACATCATGGGTCCTATTGAGGAATGGTTGCTTGTTGTCTTCAAATTGAACTACACCATCAAGTTCGAGGTGTACCGTGTGATACCATCATTCAGGTTGTTACATGCAAATTATGGGATACCTACATTGTATATGGTCAAGTCTAACTTGACAATTAGAGTATAGAAAATTATTCTTGATAGTGACAATGTAGAAATGTTACATGTTCATAAATGGTTGACCTAGTGATAATGTTTACAAACTATTTAGTTATGATAGCCAATATTTGTGAATTTTTTTTATTATATGGAAAAAATGGGTTTTAAAGGGACCTTAAACCCTTTACATCACATTACAACACAATGTTTCTATGAGAGATAAACGTATTATAGAATAAGTAGTAGCCAAAAGAAAACTAACAGCCAAAAAGCAGCGACCCAACAACAAAAAAGCAAAGACAGAAAAAATAACAAAAACACAAAAACTATTTCATATTTTTCAAGGTGTTGGCCCCCTCAATCCCCCGATTGTAGTGCAAGTTAACCATGTCCAATAATTCTTGTTTTTCTTCTCTGAATTTCTTCATAAGGTTCCCCCTTGTTCCAGTGCTCGAGCCTTTGGCCTCTTCTTTGACAGTCTTCTTCCCCTTACCTTTGGAGGTCTGCTCCTTCTCAATCATGTCTGTGAAGTACAAATGATCCTCCCTGAGCTGACTAATCTTACCAAATAGAACCTTCAAGGAATCTGCACTATTTTTAATAGAACTATGACTAACCTGTAGTAATTTCTTGATATCGTCATTCATTTCCTTAATCCTTCCCTCCATTTCACCAAGGTGGTTTTCACACTAGGCTTTGAAATCAAAAAATGAGCATTTTAAATCCACCAACCTCTCAATAAGAAGGTATGAAGAGGACACCTTTGGCTGGTTCGACATGTTCTCCTTCAAGCCCCTAATCTTAATTTTGACCTTGTTGAATTCCTACAACACCCATTTAGCAATTTTAAAGGTGCATGTAGCACCCGACCAAGCCATATCCAACAACTCAAACATGGAGGTATTATCATCATTGAGATAAGAAAAATCCTTAGATAGAGGATTTCCCTTTAATGGATCTAACTTTCCAAGGTTCGGATTCACACCCTCATCCTCATGCACATTTCTCTCATCCAAGGCCTCCTCACTACCCAATTCCCCAACACCGTCCTCATGAGGAGAAGAATGTCAAACAGGGGAATTGTCAATATCAACAGTATTTTCTACCACATCCTTTACCTATTCCAAAGTAGAATTCTTACCCTTCCTACTACCTTTCGACCCTTGCTTTTGCAATTTAGCAATCCTTCTGGAAGCCCTCCTCGGAATCTCCTCAACCACATTAACCCTAGCCTCAACTAACTGCTTCTCCTACTCAAGACCAGACACACCAGAATCCTAGCCATGAAGATCAGCATTCTCCTTAGACAAACGACAATGAGACAAACCCGAGCTTTAATAAATGTCTTCCCCATTAGACAAAGACCCACGAGAATTTGACTTCTCCATAGCTAACTTCTTGGCAGGACCCTTCTTTAAATTCCCCTTTCTTTTTTTTTTAGAAGGCATGGCCATGGGGGATGAGGAAACCCCCAAAGTATTATCCTCATCCACATTCCATTCTCCATCACCATCAGCACTCATCTTCAAACTAGACAAAAAAGAATCCCCACTTGTGACTTTTTATTTCCCCTTAACATACTTAGCTGGAGTATGAGCTCTCACATGCTCCATAATGAGAAAAATGATGCCTTCATGAAGAATAGGGGCCCTATCCTCAACCACATTAACCCTAGCCTCAGTTGACTGCTCCTCCTCCCCACAACCAAACACACCAAAACCCTGGCCATGAAGCTTAGCTTCTCCTTATACATACGGTGATGAGACCCACCTGAGCTTTAATCAATGTCTTCACCATTAGATAGGGACCCACAGAAATCTAGCTTCTACATAACTAACTTCTTGACGGGACCCTTCTTCTTTAAATTCCCCTTTTTTCTTTTTTTCAAAAGGAACGGCCATGAGGGACGAGGAAACCCCCAAAGTATTATCCTCATCCACATTCCATTCTCCATCACCATCAACACTCATCTTCGAACCAAACAAAAAATAATCCCCACGTGTGGCCTTTTCTTTCTCCTTTTTAGACTTAGTTGGAGTATGAGCTCTCACATGCTCCATAATGAGCAAAATGAGGCCTTCATGAAGAATAGGGGCCCTACGGTTCTTTAAGAGGGCATAAACCGAGACTTCCAGGAATGATAGGAGAAAAAATAGGAAAGAAAAATGCAACCCATGTCTAAAATGATTGATTAAAATGGTGCCCTAGAATAGTAGTAAACCATCCATCAAGAGTAACATACCGCATTAATACTTCCACCACATCAACCCAGATACACTTTAGGGAAGCCTGTTCATAACCCCACGAGGGAAGATTTACTAGCTTCGCTTGTTCATTTTCCTTGAAGAATTGATCCATAGCATCATCGTTGCTCTTTCTTTCTTTAAAAAATTTGTGGTGTAACATGCCAACCATTCACTGAAGTAATTTTTCCTAAGTTTTCACTTTATGAGTAAATAAACTATGTAACCCAAGCATTGGTACAAAAAAAATCTTTATTTTAGAGAGAAAAAATGAACATAGATGTCAAAAAAATAACAACTATGATTCCATTCCAATATAATAAATTCTCAATTACAATATTTCCAAGAATGTGTACAAAGTACATACATAGCTCACTTTCAAATTTTGGTCTTCTTATCACCTGTTGAGGAGGAGAAGCATTACTCAAGCACTTTTTCACCAACCACGGAATCATATGTGGTCCCCCACACATCTATCATTTGATATATGTCCCTACCCTTCGAACGAAGAGATTGGTGGATTAACCTCATAATGACGACCAACTGAACTTAGTGTTGTTTCCTACATGACTAGAACTTGAAAACCCACAATCTAGAACTAGTATGTAATAAATGGAATACAGTGAATTGACAGTGGAGCCAAAGGAAATCAAACTACTTTGGACAAATTATTCTCACCCAATACTTCGATTGATAGTCATTCTACTCACGTACACTACTCAAGCTCGATTTTACTTTAGGCCACTATATATTATGCATAGGTTTATCCTTCAATGGGGAGTCTTTAACCCTAGAGTCATCCTATTCCCTTTTCCCATAACTTAATGATATATCTACTCATAAAGTATTAATACAAGTTATCCTCCCTTAATGGATAATCAAACCTTAGGTGTAACTTGGAACTACTAATTACAACAAATAACTAGCTATGAACAACTCTTAAGTTATCCTTGCTCAATCATATCTAGTATGTAAATACCTATGACAAACAATCTCTCCTAATACAGAGTACATACAAGAACCTCACATGACATAGCATCTTGTAATTTAAAAAGCAATACTATATTCTCTTAATGCAAGTATTCCTATGGAGCCCAAACAAACATACAAAACACAATCTTTCATAAACAAAGATAAATAAGAGAAACTAGATTCTCACGCCTATAAATGCTATAAATCCAATTGACTAGATTGTTGCTCAGCTTTCTAAAAACACAACTAGCTTTTCTATGATCTCATGAGCAATGCCTCAATAAAATCCATCTCTTAAGTTGATAATATTCTTCTCACAAAACACTCAAAACTCTCTTCTAAAAATACAGCAGAATAATGCAAATAAGAAATGCATAGTGGAGTGGAATAAAAGAAGAATAATAATAATAACAAATGAGCAATCAAGCCTCTCAATTTATACAACAAGATGGATACTTCATAGCCTACAGATAAGGCATGTATAATGACAACAAACAGCATAAAAGTTGACTCACTTAAGTTGGAAAAAAGGTGGCAGCAACCAAGGAGTTTACTCAGCAAGAATAACCTATAGGTCGACCTCAAAGATTGACAACACATGACCATTTCAAAACAGCACATGATCAAAGGGTGACATTCGAATTTCTCTCAAAGTATACTTATACAACAATTAGAATTTCATAATGTGGCGCCAAAAAAGAAGCCATTCTCCCTAAAAATTTGGTGCGGCCTGTCACATTGATTCAGTCAATATTCAAAATGCAACACTTAGCATTTGATCGACTAAGTCGATGATGAATCACTTTGTCTCTTAAATCAGCTTTGACTAATTCATTGCCCGGCTGTAACTTATCCTTTCATAATGCATTACATTTACTTTGTTGTTTGGAATTCAATCCATGATAAGGCATCAAAAGTAAATTGTAGTTTACTAAGTCAAAGGTATACATTCTCAAAGCAACGAATAAGTCAATCTCTACATATCGACTTATTTTTTGCACTATATATTGCATATAGTTCGCTCTTTTATTCATTTACAGTTTACATTATAATCAGCCTTTAACATGCTTGCATATATGTTATTTTATTTGACCTATGATTATGTAAATAAATTGGCCTCAAAGCATTGCAAAAGATAATCGATCTCCAAGCATGTAATCATGTATATATACATATATTTACATATGCATATATATATGTGTGTGTGTGTGTGTATGTTAATATATATTTATATATATATCTTATTCCAATAAAGTATGTATACATTTGATATATAAATGAATACAAACAAGATAACATTCATATAGTAATACCATTTATATCGATTGTGTACATATATATTCCTCTATGTACATGTATACGTATGTATACATATATCGATACATTTGTATGGGCATGTCCATTTGCCAATAATATGTGTGTATTGATATATATACATATGGATATATGTATATTATATATATACACATTCGATTACACACCATATTCATACACAATTACTATCATATTGATAAGCACCTGCATGTGATATATCTATACATATACATATACATGTCGTTAGGCCCATTTGATAGTTCCATGCACGTAAGAAATCCATTCATAAGTGTGCATAGGTATTTCTACCTATGTATCCTCATGTACATGTTCCTTCATGTGTATGGTCTATCATCAACATGAATATGTGTACATATACATATTCCACATAAGTTCAACTCATCAATACAAACACAATAATATAGGGAAGGACTCATAAACTCCAAACATGTAGACATTATTCAAAAATGAACTTAATGTAAACATGACCCTTACTAATGTAGACACATCAAACTAAGGATGACTTACCAATTCCCAACATAAACAACTTCACTCAACCAATCTACTGTGAGTGTGTGTAAGCTCAGATAGGTTACATTATGGGTTACCCAACCAAGATGTTCTCCTAAGTGATACTTCCCCTTGCACCAGGAGGATTAAACATATACCTGCATCAACTAGCACATTCCCACAGTGGTCAGTTGTTCAACAAAATATGTATTACATATAATACATCTCCATAGTTAGAACATTCATTTCACATATAAGCATTTCTTCATATATCATTTAAACGAAACAACATTCATTCATAAATCATGGATAACAAAGTGCAAGCACAATTTATTTATCTACATAATCCAAATTACATAGTAAATAGTAAATACACAATTGGGGTGTAACATGCAACCATCCGTCGGCAGCCCAAAAATGAAGGAAATAAAGTCTTCATTGATAAAAAAAACTCCATACTTTTCACCTTTAGACATCGATTGTGCCAGCAATTTGTGAAATTGTTAGTCACAATTTTTTGCAAAGTTTTCACACATTGTATATATGAATATATCCAATTTCAATAGCTTTATGATGTCAGTGGTGATTTCCTCACACTCATTGGCATGTGTTATATTTACAATGCTTTTTGGAACTTTTATGGACAACAAATACAAAGCACACTGTGTTTACCATAATGAATATGATTTGTAGTTTTTTGTAATGATTAGTTATCTATTACATATGATTTTTTAGTTTTTTGTAGATGGATAAATAACTACACTTGTTTCATATGATATTGGTGTTGTTTGTTTATGTCCAAGTCTAATTCCTTTATTATTAAAATATCTTGTTTCCCTTGGTATGGTCTGACTTTATAACCTGATGAAATAGGCACCGCTCTTGGAATAAAATGATCCACCATGCACACCAAAAGAGAACATATTTAATCCGATTATCATGAGTAGAACATTCATTTGAATGTATGTCAATAATTAATATTTTATCCAAGGATAATTTATAGTAATAATTGAGATTTCTTATGGTACATTTGTGTTTTATACACACATTTTACACTTTTGCAAAGACACAATTTAAGCTTGACATTATATTGACAAGTAAAGGCATTGCAATGTCCCAAAATTTCATACAACAAAGCACAAGTAATATACTTAATCACTATAACAAGGCTCAATACCTTTTGGATATTATTAATAACTCACCATTCAAAAGTTAAGTGCATGTAATGATACAAGTTAAAAGAAATTGAAAAAAATAAGGATAACATGTTTTATACTTTATATAAAATATTCAACACTTTAGAAAGGTGTTGAAGGAGAATCCTAGAGCATAAGATAAATATTGAGTCAACCAAAAATAGTTTATTTTTGTTCAAGGCTTGATTTGTAAGGTTTCCATTACATTCATAGTATTTTTGGAATTTGCATGTTGGCAAACACTAAGTGTTAAGAAGCCTACCACCCACATACTCTTATGAAACCTTGTACACAGAACAACCCCATTGGTTACTCACCCCTCAGGTGAATTTGGATAGTTTTATGTATCCCCCACCTACAACTCCTCCCCATCCTCCCCACCCTGTAGCTTTGAAGTTATAAAAGGAAATAACTGTCAGCATTGCAAATAATGTGATCATTTTTTTGTTCCAATGAGATGAAGAAAGTGAAATGCTACTTTTACTGTACCAAAGAGTTGTTCTAAAATATTAAGGTGGACTTCATTAAATTCTTGATGCATATGAAACAAAAACTTTTCATAAGGAAATAACTGACAAGCGACGGTGTGTTTTCCAACACTACAAATAATGTGAGCATTTTTTGTTCCAATCAGATGAAGAAAGTAAAATTTCATTTTTACTATACTAAAGAGTTGTTCTAAAATTTGAAGGTGGACTTCATTACATTCTTGGTGTGTATGAAACAAAAACTTTTCATAAGGAAATAACTAACGAGGACAATGTGTTTTCCAACATTGCATATAATGTGAGCATTTTTTTTTCCAATCATATGAAGAAAGTGAAATTCCATTTTTAATGTACCTAAGAGTTGATATAAATTTGAAGTTGGACTTCATTACATTCTTGGTGCATATGAACAAAAAAAATTCATAAGGAAATAACTGATAGAGGGCAATGTGTTTTCCAACACTGCAAATAATGTGAGCATTTTTTGTTCCAATTAGATATCATTTTTACTGTACCAAAGATTTTTTCTAAAATTTGAAGGTGGACTTCATTACATTCTTGGTGCATATGAAACAAAAACTTTTCATAAGGAAATAACTGACAAGGGATAATGTGTTTTCTAACACTACAAATAATGTGAGTATTTTTTTTTCCAATTAGATGAAGAAAGTGAAATGTCATTTTTAATGTACCAAAGAGTTGTTCTAAAATTTGAAGGTGGACTTCATTACATTCTTGGTGTGTACGAAAAAAAACTCTTCATAAGGAAATAACTAACAAGGGATAGTGTGTTTTCCAACACTGCAAATAATGTGAGCATTTTTTTGTTCCAATCAAATGAAGAAAGTGAAATTTCATTTATATACTATACCAAAGAGTTGTTCTAAAATTTGAAGGTGGACTTTAGTACATTCTTGGTGTGTACAAAACAAAAACTTTCATAAGGAAATAACTGATAGGGGACAATATGTTTTCCAACACTGCAAATAATGTGAACATTTTTTGTTCCAATCAGATGAAGAAAGTAAAATGATATTTTTACTGCACCAATGAGTTATTCTAAAATTTGAAGGTGGACTTCATTACATTCTTGGTGTGTACAAAACAAAAACTTTTCATCAAAAAAAAACTGACAATGGACAGTGTGTTTTTCAACATTGCAAATAATGTGATCTTTTTTTTGTTTCAATCATATGAATAAAGTGAAATGCCATTTTTATTGTACCAAAGAGTTGTTCTAAAATTTGAATGTGGACTTCATTGCATTCTTGGTGTGTACGAAATTAAAAAAAAAATTATTAGGAAATAACTGACAAGGGATAGTAAGTTTTCTAACACTGCAAATAATGTGAGCATTTTTTTGTTCCAATTAGATGAAGAAAGTGAAATGTCATTTTTATTGTACCAAAGAGTTGTTCTAAAATTTTAAGGTGGACTTCATTACATTCTTGGTGCATACGAAAAAAAAAATTCATTACATTCATACTATTTTCTAAACTTGTAGGTTGGAAAACACAGGGTGTTGTAATGTTTGACATTGAAGTTCTCAACTGGATCAGATTTCATTTTTTATTAACCTTCATTTTGTATACTCTTTGTGCAAAATTAGCTTCTCTAATCAAATCCTTTGAATTGTAGATAGAATTGAAGATTTGTAACTTTATGTGACTTAGAAGCAATAATGGTGATATGTAAGAACCAAGAAGGTGTTAATTAAAGATTATGTTGTGCTTAGGTGAGGGGACTTTGTGGTTTATCAATTCTTAGGTCTATTTATGTCTCCCTTCATGTCATGCTTCTATCTTCTTGTCTAAAATTTGTAGGCACTGTGAATAGCTTTAAAGGGATAGTAGAGGCTTGTATATTTACCCTCCATTTCTTTTTCACAACTTGTGAACACTCAGATTCTACTTCTTAGAAAGGAAATGGATTCATGTTGTTCCTCAATCTAAAGGTGATTCTTATTTTCTTTAATTTTACTTATACCACCTGTGTCTTGCACCATTTTCTTGAGGGCACTATGTCAAGTAGTTTGCATGCCTTGTTTATTTTTTAAAAAATATACTTCTAATTTTTGTCTACATGTCTTCCAAGGCTATCATAACTAATTTATTTTCCTATCTTTTAATATTGTTTTTATTGAATGTGAATATCATGTTCCAAAGCTTTCATTTTGGCATAAGGAATGAGCTAGAAAATGTGAACTAATTGGGATGAAGACATATTTCCTACAAATTGTAAAACAATGTGCCTCCTCGCAAGGAATTTCATGTCATTATTTTCCTACAATTATGGTATTCCATGTCAAGATTTTAAAAATGTAGGTCAGGGTGGCATAGATTTGTGTGGAATGACATCACACAACAGAAAACAATTGAGAGGAACAATCTCATTTTCATCTCAATTAATAATTTTTTTGAATGTTCGTTTAGATTCCAAAATTTTAAAATATGATTATATAGGTATTTGATATCCAATTACCCTCGTGCCAAGATGCCATCCTTGTCCTTGTATCTGGCCCCAAATTGATACCTCTCGGTTACTACATATAAAATATTTTAAAAAAGAGAAAATTTTATATTTATAAGGAAAAGGTTTTAAATTGTGGGGAATGAGGCAGTTGTCTATGCAAAGAGATGAAACTATTTTTTTGTTGAATTTAGTATGAAAATTAATTTCTAAGATCTTATTTTAATGCATAAGATTGTGTGAACTTTGTGAGGTGATATGCATCCATGCTATATTCATTAATTACACACTGGATATACTTCCAAAGAATCATGTTATTTGGTGCCCTTAAATTGCATACCTCATAGTAGAGTTGGTAAGCACTTAATTATATTATTAATCTTTGACTAAGAAGATATTTGATATATAACCAATTTTTGTTTCATAGTTATTAATATTTTCTATTTCTAGTCAAATAGATTCTCACATCTATGCAATTAATAAGTTTCTATCAATCTGAATAATCATACATATTATTCTTAGTCATGTCATTCTAGTAGTGCAAGGTTATCACTTTGGTTAAGTTGAAATGCAATGTAAGACAACTATCTTGATTCTTGATAACAATGAAGTGATATTTACTAATGTCATGCATAGTACTTGAAAGGTTAATTATATTCAAACCAATTTTTAATTGTTTTATTTCATTTCTTGATAATTCATTATAGGATTTACTAATGATTCTAATAACTTGTGATGTATTGCCCCTCAGTTTTTTTTTCTTATTTTGATAGACTTAGTTACACTTGGACATTATGATTTTGTTTGATGATGATTGAACATTCTGATTTTGTTTGATGATACTTGGACATTATGGTACTATTTGGTGATATTTGGACATTATGGCATTCTGATGCTCTGTTATGATGACACTTTTATATCTGATGATGTGATGATACCATGTTTAGTAGATCGGCTTAACTGATTTTTTGAGCTATCATGGATATGAATATTATGTGATTGTAGATGTATGTTTTATCATGATTTGATATCAGTATATTGTGCTTTGATGTTTTGGTGAAGGAGAATAGTGTCACATCACTCACTTGCGAGCACCCTACGACTCTACGATTTTCCCTTCACGGTGTGATTGATTGTTTTCTCTATGCACATGTTCGACCTTGTGATTTGTTGCAGATTGCAGGTACTAGGCATCGACTCCACCTGAATTGCCAAGTCTGAGTGTGTCTTACACCCAATGGAGATAGTTGTTTTTGGAGATAGCATTGGGTCCCCCACATTGAGCCATCATCCTCATCAAGGATGAGTATCCATATGTCACAACCCGTCTGTAAGGTCAGTTCGTGTTAGTTTGTCAATGTTGTGTCATTTTACTCTTCATTTCGCTGGCAGTCTGGTATTGCTTGACAACATGATACTGAATAATGTGTTTGGTGAGTGCCTCTATTTGATTAATACCTTAAATAAAGATAATTGAAATCAAAAGGGCTTTGAATTAATTAAATAAAAGTTTTTATGTAGTTTATGCCTTGATTAAATAAAATTTATTAATGTCCTTATTTGATTTTAATAAATTAAACTTTGTAATTTAAAATGAAATATTTATAGAAATATATGTATTAAATTTATTGAAATATGCAAGCAAAATTTTATGAGAAATTAAATTAATAAACTAAATATATTAAATAGCTAATTAAGTGTGTACAATTGGAAGTGATGATTTAAAAATTATAAAATTGGAACAAATTGAATAAATAATTCAAAGTGGGTTTTGTTGGAGCATTAAATGGAAATCCCTATTTGGGACTGCTTTTACAGCCCAGTGACCATGCAACTCCATGCAGCACAAGTGGGTTCAATGGAATTTAATTGATTAGCTAAAAATGAAAAGTAGGGAATCTTCTTCAGTTTTCTTTTTTGAATATAATTGCTTTTTCTTGATTATTAATTGGGGAGTTTTATTTTGTGGTTTTTTTCGATGAAAATTTATGGGGTTCTAAAACTTTTGTTGAAGGAAAAAAAAATGGAAGGGGGTTTTACAAAAAAAAATTGATCTTTGGGGAAAATTTCTAAAGGGGTTGATCTAAAAATTGTTTGGAAATTTTGCATCACATTTTCTGAAGTATTGTGGAGGGTTTGAAGGGTTGGAGCTACAATTCGGGAGCTGGATTTCGGCATTGAAATCTTCAGTTGTTCTTTCATCTAAACTAGGTTCCAATTTGATGCAAGACTAAGAGGAAGAAAACACACTTTCACAATCTTATTAGACAAAGCTCAAAAACATCTTTATTTGGTTACTCATTTCCAATTCACCTTTCCTTCACAAAAACCCAATTCAAACACTCAAATTTGCATTAAGAGTTCCCAATTCCTTAAAGACCTTCAAACCACCTTTCAAACCTTAAAAATGACTGATTACAATCAACTAGGTTCCTCAAAACATCAACCAATGATTACTTCATTCACAAGCTATCTTAAGTCTTCCATAATGGCACCATCGTTTACAAACACAAACTTTGATTCTTAAGGCACACCCTTAAATTCATCTTCCCAAACACCAATGACTGAACCATCACTTTGAAAAATTTTCCAAACTTGAAACAACATAAATAAACACATTATTCACCCCAAGAACTCACCCTAAATTATTTGATAAACTAGTCTTTCATGACTATTGGTATTCCTTGTAGCAATGCCCTATAGAACTATCATAAACAACTTTCAATGCAAACCTCCATTACTGACTGTAATCAAATTTTTTGAATTCCCTTGTAAGTGTTACAAAATATATCAAAATATTTCATTTGTTTTTTTGAGAAATAATGAAAAAATCAAGTTGTCTACGCCCCAAAATAGGGTTAATTAGGTCTCATTCCATTAGGGCTTTATTGGATATACTAGTTCCAAACAAAATTTTGCTGGTCCAATGCTTCAAATAGGTATATTTTGAATTTTTCATGCTTAATAAACCTTTAGGTAGTCACTCCCATGCTTATTTTCCAAACCCTAGGTTAAGTTCCATTAAAACTCTATGTTTTATCAGACTGTGACAAATTATCAGACTGAATTTTCAATTTTTTCTCCATAAAATCCTTGACCTTGAGAACTGCCACCTTAAGAAAATGAAATCTCATACAAAATAGAAGATTCTCACCAAAAACCAAGAAATTCCATTGCCAAATAAAGGAGAAACACAAATTTCTTTACTCACTATTAACCCTAGTGAGGGTTTCTAACTGATTTCAGAAAAACTCAAATATCTTACTCAAAACAAAACCATTTTGCATGAAACAAAAAGATACTTGAAGGTGATTGAAATATCTACCACTTACAAACAAATTTTCATCAATTCCATCCCGTACAATTCCGTACAGGAGTCTGATAGCACTGATTTTCTAAAGAAAATGGATAAAAATGGAGAATTATATTGAACTCATGCTTTTATTCAATCACCCACCCCTCAAAAATGGTTACAAAAGCCTTTTTATAGGCATTACAATGTTTCCTTTCATTTTTCAACTACCTTCGAGCATAACTACTCTAATATGACTCTTCACCTTCCTTGGTTACATCCTTTTACAATTTTGCATTTTCTAAGACAACTTTTACATTTATTCAAATTTTGACATCAAACTTAAAACTTGACCTCCTAAGGACTTTAATACATGAAAAAATTACCAAGAATACCTTGTTACAATGTTGAAACAAAAAAATTGATTAACCTTCAAAATGGAAACATGATATTGTCAAGGTGCTCTTGCACCATACTCCCAGCCAAATGAATTTCAAGTCCACTTGAAAAAAACTATATTCCTTGTATGATTTTCCATTGATTCATCTTGAAACAACTCCAAATCACCTTCATCTTCACCTTAGATTTGAACTTGTCCATGCAAATTAGCTTCCTATCTTGCTTGCCAACTGAAATCAGATTCTCCATACTTTGTTTCATTTAAACATCTTGTTTCTCCCTTTGTCCTTTGACCTTCAACTTGTTACCTATCCAAAATATTAGCACAACAAAGAAATAACATGTTAATCCTACCACAATACCTCCATCCTTTCTTAATTCTTTGCAAATCTCCATAAGCAATTCATCCTTGATCATTTCTTCATCTATCCTTGTCACCAACTCAAAGTCTTCTTCCTCTAAAATCAGGTTCTTCATCTCTATTTCTCCTTCATCTTCTTGCTTGGGAATGATTGCACTACCTTTGTCTTCTTCCATGAATGCTTCTTCTGCATCTTCAAACACTTATTCCTCTTCTTCCTTTTTCCTTCTTGCTGCTAACTTTGCTTGTATTCTTCTTCTCTTGACAATCTTCTTTATGGGCCATGCAACTTTCTTTCTCACTAATAAGTGCCAACTGAATACCTTTCTATGCAACCTTTCCATCTCCATCATGGACTCCTAGAACTCTTTCTCAAACCTCTTCATTTCTTGCTTCAACTCAACAATCTCTCTATCAAACTTTTCTTGTCTCTTCTTCTTTCTCTTTTCCTCTTTCTGCAAATGCCTTCTCAAATTCTCCATCTTTCATTAAGTCTCTCCTTGCTCCACAACTCTCAAATTTCCACAACTTTCTCTCTACCTTCTCAATGGCAGCAACCAAGTTCTCACATAACCTGCAACCAAACACAACACAACACCAAACACAAAACCACAACTACAACTCACCAACCCAAATCTTTCCTAATCTCTGATACCATTTTGATGCAAGACTAAGAGGAAGAAAACATACTTTCACAATCTTATTAGACAAAGATCAAAAACATCTTTATTTGGTTACTCACTTCTAATTCACCTTTCCTTCACAAAAACCCAATTCAAATACTTAAATTTCCATTAAGAGTTCCCAATTCCTTAAAGACCTTCAAACTGCCTTGCAAACCTTAAAAATTACTTATTACAATCAATTAGGTTCCTCAAAACATCAACCAATGAATACTTCATTCACAAGATGTCTTAAGTCTTCCATAATGGCACCATTGTTTACAAACACAAACTTCAATTTGTAAGGAACACCCTTAACTTCACCTTCCCAAACACCAATGACTGAACCAACACTATGAACAACTTTTCCAAACTTGAAACAACATAAACAAACACATTATTCACCCCAAGAACTCACCCTCAATGATTTGATAAAAAATTCTTTCATGACTATTGGTATTCCTTGTAGTAATGCCCTATAGAACTGTCATAAACAACTTTCGATGCATACCTCCATTACTAACTGTAATCAACTTTTTTGAATATCCTTGTAAGTGTTACAAAACATATCAAAATATTTTCATTTGTTGTTTTGAGAAATAATGTAAAAATCAAACAATCTACGCCCCAAAACAGGGTTAATTAGGTCTCATTCCATTAGGGCTTTATTGGATATACTAGTTCCAAAAAAACATGTGTTGCTCCAATGCTTCAAACAAGTGTATTTTGAAATTTTTATGCTTAATAAACCTTTAGGTAGTCACTCCCATGCTTATTTTCCAAACCCTAGGTTAAGTTCCATTGAAACTCTGTGTTTTATCAAACTGTGACAAATTATCAAACTGAATTTTCAATTTTTCTCCATATTGACCTTGAGAAATGACACCTTAAGAAAATGAAAGCTCATAGAAAATAGAAGATTCTCACCAGAAACCATGAAATTCCATCGCCAAATAAAGGAGAAACAAAAATTTCTTTACTCATTGTTAACCCTAGTGAGGGTTTCCAACTGATTTCAGAAAAACTCAAATATCTTACTAAAAAAAAAACCATTTTGCATGAAACAAAAATATACTAGAAGGTGATTGAAATATCTACCACTTACAAACAAATTTTCATCAATTCCAGCCTGTACAATTCCATACAAGGTTCTGATAGCACTAATTTTCTAAAGAAAATGGATAAAAACAAATAATTATATTGAACTCATGCTTTTATTCAATCACCCACCCCTCAAAAATGGTTATAAAAGCCTTTTTATAGGCATTACAGCTATAGACATCCAAATTTGGACACTTAATTTATCCAAATTTATCCCCTTTCATCTAAGAATCCCCTTATTTGCATTAATTAAGTAATATCGCTATTATTTAATTAATATCCTTAAATTCCTCTAAATCCCTAAGGTATTCAATTAATAATTAAATACCTTACCCTCTTTAATCCCCCTTTCATCAAATGAATTAAATAAATATGACATTTATTTAATTCCTCACATGTCACATCCCTTCCTTAATCTTAATCAATCTCCTAATCCCATCATCAGGGATGTGCACATGCCTAATCCTTGATTAGGATGTGTCACATCCTCCAACTTTTGCAAGTTGGCACCTAATCTCTCTTAGCCATCTAACCCTCCTCTAATCCTTCATTAACTAGCCTAATCAACCTCCCAAGGAATTTTTAATTCCTTTTATCCTTCCAAGGAATATTAAATTCATTTTTCTCTTCCCTATGTGATATTTGACTTGTCACATCAAGTCAAAT
>VDFB02271358.1:1276200017-1276240645 GCA_007258455.2 Sequoia sempervirens | reverse complement strand
ATGGAGAAAATATGTACATATAATTGTAATTTACACAAAATGATTTACAACTATGTAAAAGTTACTATAAGTTCTCATTTGAACATGTATAGGGTTACAAGTGAGATTGAAAACCATGGATATAATCTAAGTCAAAGATTTTGGTTCAGCCCGCTCTTCAATAACATGTAGAATTTTTTGATGATCATCGCTATCTAGTCTCCATTTTCTTCGGCCACCTGCATGTGGAACTACATGAAGATGTAGGGCGGTAGCAATTATTAAGTGCCTATATTGATATACCTTGTTATCAGGTTGATAGTCAACAAAATGAATCCCATGCTGAACAACTTTGACTTATTTTAGATATGTCCCTTGCACTACAATAGAACCTGCATGGTAAACATGAACCTAAGGTAAGACATATGAACGTGTGTAGTATTTTCATGCTCAAGGTTTGTACAATATATATATTTAATGTTTATAATGTAATGTGTGCACATATAGATACAATGTATATAAAATTTTAAGTCAAACTCACTTGTGAAATGACATTCCATCACTTGTTTGGGGTGGCCTTTAACTTGTTCTCTCTTACATTACTGCAACACAATAAATAATAGCTAACACCTTGATGTTTTCCAAGCTCTGTATGACTACAAAAACATCTCACATGCCAAATTTACACAAAAATTCTTAAAAATCAGAAATGTCTCTAAAGATCATTAACTAGATATATATAATATTTAAATTATCAAAAACTTACACATGTACCTTTTCTAACCAATCCTGAAATATGGTCATAATCAATTGAAATCAAAGGAATGTCTTCAAATCTTTCTTCCTCATTTTCATCATATGTTTTTGAAACAACTAGTGGCACCATATCCCATTTACCAGCATATACAAGTTCTTGATTGTTGCATGCATAATCAGAGTTTCCCTCAATGCACTCAGTGCAAAAACAAGAGTAATCCCTTGTGTCTAATTTCCATCCATGGCAACTATCTAAACTCCTAACACAATGCAAAGATCTTGTTTTTTCTACCCTCTTGCATCCATGCATCAATCTTCTATCCACACCTAGATACATGTACAACAAAAAACTTATGTGAACAAATATGTATATATATAAATTTTAAATTTAAATAAATTCAAATGTTTGATTTAATGTAATTTATATATAACCGATATCTCCCAAAACACTCTATGTATGTGGAATGTGTGGAGTTTTTCTTGAAGATGTGCCCGACCACATTTGATACAAAGTGTTTCTTGCACCATTCAACAACATCATGTCGCAGTGTCTAGGCGATCTTCTGAATAACTCATTTGATGCTTTCTTAAAAGCTTCGTTTGATGCAAGCTCCTGCTCATTATGCTCCTTTTCCATACCCACTCTCAAAAACTCCAAACTTGTGTAATTATTTTGTAGATTTTATGATATCTACAAAGTGCATAGAATGATGTGAAGATTTGATTATTGCTGCACATCTATCGACCATACAAAATGATTTTCAAATTTTACACCCACAGCTTCTCAAATTCTCAAAAATATTGTAAAGCAATGTTGGACAAAAAGTGTGTCATGCTCTTTATCATCACTAATATAAAAGTGATATTCTTTTTTAATGGCTCGTTCTTCATCTGTACTCTCAACACCATCAATTCTGATTGTGCATGTCGATAACACACATGAACCATAATAGTGATCTGCTTTGAAAAGTAATACTCTGATTGAATCTCCTTTTGATGTACAAAGGAGTAATTTTCTGCAAAGTCAACTATTGATAGAACTGTTCCAAGTGGGAAAGTATCTCTCAATGTTTGGAATTGTTGTGCTTGCCACTTAGCAAAAAATGAATGTTGTATGTATGGTCGTATCAATTTTCAAAAATATTCCATAAATTTTCCAATGGGAATCTCCTCTTCTACATAGTTCAACCTTGTGGATTCTTTCCCAAAGTTTGTTTGCAACTTTACATACTTGTACCTATGTGAGTAAAATATGTGAATAAGTAATAAACCACACAATCAATGAAACATTACATTATAGAGAATCCAAATAACAATCTAATCAAATTGAAACAAATAAACTCTCTAAAAATAGTACTTACCTCTTGCAATTTACTGTCTTTGTTAGGTCAGTATCCTCAATTCTTGAAGGAAATTTAGCCAAATTTCCACATGTCTCACAAATTCCTTTTATGCAGTTTATTTGAGGTCCATTTTCATGATCACATAATATAGACTTTATGAACAAACTCGTCTATTTAGGAGGTGCATTTTGAAACCCACATCTTTCTTCCCTCATCTTTCGAAACACCTAATAGTAGATATCAAATTCAATATGATAACGACAACAACAAGTATCAAAAAACTTGTTTATCTTCACATAATATGGCTTAACCTTTGAAACATTGTTTTCCCAATCTTTATATGAGGATATGCATTATAAAAGTTCATATACATCTCAAATTGTGTTATGTCTAGCCAATGTTTGATATGATTTTCATAAATGCCAGGTCCAATCCTATGTCTCATAACATATCTAGTATTCGATGACGGATGAGTCTGATCATGCCAAAAACCTAAGACCAAGTTCCTAACAACATCTTCAATCCTGTCAGAACAGGGAGCTCTACACATAATTTCCCAATTTCCTTCTAAACTCTCATCCAAAAACTTTCTCTTTTTCTCATATTTTATTAATGTGGTTCTACTATAACCAATTTCAGTTGAAAGTGTAGACATTTTTCTTTTTCTTGCTATATCTTGATGTACAATAGATGTCAACATCACCCTTCTTGTAGTGGCCTTATCCACTAATCGAGATCCTTTCCCAATGGAATCTAAACCATTTTTAACATTTTGAACAATATCCTTTTGTAATTGCATGTGTTTCTTCTTATTTGATGCTGAATGTACACCCAACAATTGTAATGACTCTTTGAGCTCATCACGAAGAAGTAAATGTGATAACAATTGGGTTTTTTCAAGTGTATCAAGATGATTGAAATGATGATTGATTATTCCATTTACAGATTTAGTCATTGACCTCTTTCTCTTATTATAAGGCTAGTTGGCATAACATTTCAGTTTCTCCATATCCATTTCAAGTAAATGATCTAAATTTCTATGAGAAATTTGTTTCCTCACCTTTTCAGCTAGTTTTATATGCTCATCCATACCAGTAGGAGGAAGTGATTCTGACCCCTCTCCAACATGCATTGTTTGAACTTGTGCCTCCTCCCTATCTTCAAGGACCATGTGTTCTTGATCGGATTCATTTGATCCAATGTCTAGATTTGCCTCGACTTGAGCATGAAAACTTCTTTCTTGTTGAGCCCTTCCTACATGTCACAAAATATTTTGCAAACAAAAGTGAGAGATGATGTTATATAAGTGAAGTTTATGTATGCAAGCAAACAAAGTGATAAGACATGATGCTATAAGTGAGAGAAGTTTCTACTAGTTTTATATGCTCATCCATACCAGTAGAAGGAATTGATCTTGACCCCTCTCCAACAAGCATTGCTTGAACTTGGGTCTCCTCCCTAACTTCAAGGTCCATGTGTTCTTCAGCGGATTCGTTTGATCCAATATCTATATTTGGCTCGACTCCTGCTTGTTGTTTGAATTTACATTCAAGCAAAGAAAGTGAGAGACTATGAGTTATCTAAGTGGAGTTGAAACAAATAAAATCAAAGATTCCTTAACTTAAGGATTCTATGGAACAAAAGCAATTGGAAGTAGATGATAAAGAATTTAGGGAATGTCTATGCAAGATGACTATTGGAAATATATTTATAAGAAAAACAAATTGAGGTGTTAATAAAAGTCCTAAACACACACTTGAGAGAGAGAGAGAGAAGAAACAAGCATGTACCTTGTTTCTTTCTATGATAATTTTCCAAGTTTTGTTCACGCCTCTTTTGTTCTTCTTCTTTTGACAATTTTTGTTGAGACACATTTTTTCTTTTTCTTTGTTGTCCCATTTTCTTCTTCAACTTAAAGATGACTCAAAACAAGTGCTCTACCAACTTAGTTAAATTATCCTCCAAATTTTTCCTTGATTGATAAAAATGAAAAGTTGTCTCTCCAATATTTGCCTCCTTGATAAATGTGCAAAAACCTCTTCTCCAAAATCTGCACTCCAAGTGATATAAATGAGAATTAATCTTGCAATTTGATATTTAGAGTAATGAAAAATAAGCTTCTATTTATATGCATATGGGATGGGAAAAAAATTATTTTAGTATACATGGAATAACTAGATCCTAGTTTAAATGAATTAAGTAGTAAACAAACAAGTTATTTCATTGTGGAGTTTGTTGTTATTTAATGCAAAGGTATGCACAACATATCTAGTAATTTTATAATTTTGTTAAAGTGTCAAAAATGTATAATAGAGGTATAATTTGAATTGAATTTCAAGTTACTTGTCAAAAATGTATAATAGAGGTATAATTTGAATTGAATTTTCTTAATTATATTTGAATTAAATTTCAAGTTACTTGTCAAAAAGATTATATTTTGTTCTCAAATCAATGGTTCATGTTGCTTAAGTCATTTAAAAAAAAATATTTATTGTGATCAACATGAATGAACTTAATTATAAAGTGGCATTGATTTCATAAAATTCTACTAGCGAACAAATGTATATTGAATATAAGGAAATGTAAGTTGGAAGAGATCATCAAATAAACAAACATGTATGTATATTAAATATTTAAAGAAAATGCATACATATATCATGTGTAAACATGTAACCATAAGCAAACACATGCACATACATGTAAAGAGATTCAATGTATAAACATAACACATGTTATAAGCAAAGAGGAAAATGTAAGAGATCATCATATAAGAAAATACATGTAGTAAAGATCATAAATATAAGAAAATACATGTAGTAAAGAT
This sequence comes from Sequoia sempervirens, assembly GCA_007258455.2. Lineage (NCBI taxonomy): Eukaryota > Viridiplantae > Streptophyta > Pinopsida > Cupressales > Cupressaceae > Sequoia > Sequoia sempervirens. The sequence goes on along the minus strand of VDFB02271358.1, from coordinate 1,276,235,743 downwards.
CATAAATCTAGTGTGCAGGGCCTAATATGAATGTCGACTCCTGGTCGAACAACCATCTGAATGAGAACAATCTTGCTCTAATAGATACGTTGAGCCCTGCAAATAAAATTATATATAGAATGTGTTAAATACATATAATTTATATTAAATAAATTTTATGAAAGTTATTTTTAAATGAACTTGTATTTTTAAATATCTATCTAGATCTATGCATACATAAATATTGCATGTAGATATATACACGTGTATATATAAAATTTTAAAACTCACATGTCCACTGGCAACAGATTCATCCACATCCAAGTCACGTCGATCATGCACACAATCTGGACCAAGGCTAGGAGTGACATGAGGTATGTCCACCTGTAACAATATATATACATATATATCAACTTACATGAATATCTAGTTAAAACAAAAATTTCAAAATAATTAAAAAAGAATTGAAACATGCACATGCACACATACATGCACATCATCTGATATCGGATGACCTAAGTCCTCTGAAATGGTTGCCTCCACCATATCCACCAAACGGTCAATCAATGAATCAACATCTGCATCCATCTGATCTATCCCATGTCATGCTAGAAATGATGAATGTAGTTGAGATGGCATCGGCGATGATGAACTAGAACCAATCAACATATTAGTAAAACCCATAGTCTGTGCAGCTGCCGAATGAACTGTAGGTGGATCCTGATGCACACTAGTGCTCGGCTGAGAGTGATGGGATCCTGGAGCTGAACGAAATCCATGTGCCAAACGATCTTTGACATGCTCTTTACCGATCCCATTTTCTGATGCAATGTGGGCATATGCCTCCAACAGGTCCTCAACCAAACACTGCAGAGTCCTGCATGCCATATCTCCTGTAAGTGCATCAAGCTGTGTAGGAGTAGGGATGTCGACCGCTGTAAAAGGATCCATGGTGGTCCATTGTGCTGAAAATGGCATGGATCGAGAACGTCTGGACATCAAATACTGACCTACAACCTCATCTGCTATGGGGGCTAGAGCTGGGGTGAGAGTAGGAGACCTCTCACCAACCAATGCCCTAAACACTGAGGTTGGTCTATCTGCTCGACGATAGGTGGGCCTATCAACAATCCTACCACGCCCTTGACCAACATATGGTGGAATGTCCAGGTAGTTAACTTTGAGGCCCAAATGGACCTCAGCAAACAACTTTTGAACAAAATATAATGGAATTTGGTCATTGTTTGAGTATTGACCATGTGTTGTGAGAAATTGTGGGTAGATCAATTCAACCATAACACGGTCGACACATCTAGTGACCTGGTATCCCCTAACCTTACGTAATTTTGATAAAAAGGAAAACAAGTGCTTTTTATCATTTCTTTGGTCACACTATCCTGTATTTGTTTAAGGGGAACATCACCATGTACTTCTTCCCACATGCGGGAAAAAATAGCAACTACTCTATCTGGGGAATATGCACTAGTCCTCTCAAGTTCATCTCTTAGTTTTTCTAAACTATGTAATATTGACATACATGGTTCAAAATATATCCCTGGGTTTGCACCCTATGCTAATGAGTCTTTCAATTTTTTAATCTCATTAGTGGTATTTGCAAACAAAGAATCTGGCTCAGGTGGAACATGATCTACATTTTCCATGCTATATATATATATATACATAGATACAGTACACCTAAAAGAGCAATGAGACCTTGGTAAATAATATATCTAGATAAAGGGAATACAAATCTAAAATAGTTGTAATAATTCATCTACTCATCAATAATATTTTCATACCATTAACAAAAAAAATTCAACATCTATCATAGTTTTTAATAATTTCAAAACATTCAAATTACTAGATTGCACACAAAACATAATCTAAAATAGTTCTAAAATTTAATGGAAGATGTGTCTAAAATTAAGAATTCACACTAGAATATCAATATTCCATAAGAATCTCATAAAGAGGATGAATTTAATGGAAGATAATATAAAATCCTCCATATGAGGTTGAATTTTATCATTACATTATGAGTGAATCATCTCAATTATATAGCCAACAACATCAAAAAATTATAGATTGGAAAGCAAAATAATCACACATTTATCATATTTTTATATGTATAAAGTTTAGATACCATCAAACTATTTAAACTTATAGATTGCATAAAGCTATAAATTGAATCGTTAAAACTAATTTATTAAGAATCAAATCTAATAAAGTTTGACTTCATATTGCATGTACTTGTTATAAATATCTCACTAATCCAACCATACATTTTATATATGTTAAAAAGTATATAATTTAACTATTTATACAACTTCTAATTATGATAATAAATCTAGAATCAAACATGACCCAAATGTAGGATAAAGACAAGAATCTTAATCTATACCATTATTTTGAGTTTGGTTTAATAGAAATTGAAAAAAAATATAATCATGAAAAAAACAATGAATAAACTAAGGATCATTTTAACAATGGTGAATTAGTGACTAAAGATTGGCCTAAAAAATTATAATATTCAATATTCTCATCATAAATGATATATGAAAACTAAGGATCATTTGGTTATATATTTTCATAGATTTAAAATTTGAATATTTATTACTATAACATGTTCATTACAATTAGATTTTTAAATAATATTGTAATAATTTATTATGTCTTTGAAATTTGTTTTGTGGATTTTAATGTTGTTTTTTAAATTTAAGTTAGAGTAAGTAGAATCTAATGATCTAGACCTTAAAAAGATTCAAGTTAATTTATGTTTTCCTTAAAATTACGATTATTGCTCGATTAAATAGATTATTGATTGTATTTAGATTTCAAAATTGGAAATACTTTAAAATTATAGAACCATATTATCCTTTGATACAAAAAGCTATGTCAAGGATTATTTGTATCTTCCTCATAATTATGTTTCACATATTGAATATTTCAGGGAGGATTGCATGGATGATTTGAAAGTTGAAGCAAAGATTGGTTGAGATCGACAAAGGATATTTTGATAAACTCCAAAATCCTAAGAATAGAGAAGATGGTGAGTCATATTTTAATAGACCTTATCTTCACTCCTATTCAAATGCAACCTCTCCAACCAATATATTGGATTGCAAAATAAGTAATAGATATATATGAACTTACTCCTAATCCCCCTCCATTTACCCCACCATTAGATATGCATATTGGTATTCACCTACTCAAGTTTTATGAGACCCTAGGTGGCTTTGTGAATACATCAAAAATATTATGCATGATGTCTAAGAATTTAATTGTGATGGATCAAGATATATTCCAAGAATTTATAAATGAAGTATATATTCATATATATGTATTTGTTTGAGTGTTTAAAATTAGTTAAAAATTTCTTTGAGGGATTTATGCAAATATGACATAGATTAGAAAGATAATTTCATGTCATTTTGGTGAAGTCATAACTTAACTTTTAATTTATCATTTATGGGAATGACATCTTCGAGAAGTTTATAGAAGGCCATAGATGGTGGGCCACTTTTTGAATTAAATTTAGTTATTGAATTTGTATTTTTTGGATGCGCATTTAGATTTAAATTTACATGCCAAAGTCACAATGTCCTACTCTTGATTAAATTCCTACAAGAAATTAAGGAACTTGGGATACCCACCTCCCAATGGTCTTGGAATGGATGCATTTAGATGGAGAAGGATTTCAAAAGGCTCATGGTACTTGTGGACCCCTCAAAGGCATGATATATAACACATGAACTTTATTTATGAAATTTGGTCTTTAGTTGTTGGCTTCTAGTATGAATGTTATCTATAAGGTGGAATTCTTAGTTGAGACTCTCAATCTTCCATTGTTGGTTTCTAGTGTGATTATACAATATGAGCCAAGTATTAATTTCTAATGTTAATTATTGAAAGAAGGTATATAAATTATTATTCGAGCATGTCTTAATTCTCATACAGAGTTGTCTTAGTCAATTTCTCAATGTATGAGTTCCATATATTTGTAAATTTTTCTTAATATAAAAACATATTTTATTTCATTAATTAACCTATCTATTCCATGTTACAAAGGATGCTCTTATTTTAAATTATAAGTATATAATTCAAAATTAATTAGTAATTTTCAAGATAGAGTACACACAATTTCTTTAGTTAAAATAAAATAATATTCTTATTTCCATGAGAGTTATGTAGAATGGTAGCTTGATGTCTCAAAAATATTTCTTTCATACATACTAAATTTTTATCATGTTACATTATGAGTGAATCATCTCAATTATATAGCCAAGCACATAAAAAATTTATAGATTGGAAAGAAAAATAATCACACATTTATCATATTTTTATATGTATAAAGTTTCTACCATCAAACTATTTATACTTATAGATTAAATTATTTTTGAATTTAGTTATTTGGGTTCAACATGTCATGCTATAGGATTTTCTTGTGTTTTCACCATGTTGTCATGTGTAGATCATAGCTATGTATTTTATAGGTGTAGGAATTTTAGAGGAAGGCAAGGTTGAACAAAATGCATAAGGATGAGATGGAGCCTTGTTTACCTTAGGATTTGGTTGAGGCTCCCTTTGAGCATAATCGAGGGGTGGTTGGTCCTCTTGTAGACATGACTAATTTAGAAGGTCTTGTCAAGAGAAATTTAGAGGAGATTGGTAGAGACAAGAATCATGTTACAGATGGATTAGTTGGAGTTCATTGCCTCTACCATTCTCTTGAATTGCAACATTCACCTCTTGGTATTCTTTCTAATAATTTAAAAATATGAAGAAGGTTCAAGTTTAGAAGATTATAGGAACCCTTTGGTCTCAAGTTTGGAAACTAAAGATGGAAACTCCATTACAAAGGAACTAGGTTCATTCATGGAAAAGGATAAGGTTGACAATAAGATATAGTTCCTTGAAGAATTTTGGATTCAAGTTGTGTTCAATGATAGATCTACTAATGTTTTTGGGAAAACGACCCTCTTTATTAGATACATTGCCACTATTGGTGGAGTATTTCTAATTGGATGTTATTTTTCTAACTTACAACTATATTTTTCTTGTTGTTGTTCCATGCCAATATGATTGATCATTTTTTGTCTCTTTATTGGTCTTTGTAAAAGGGTGGGGCCCTTTCAAAATTTCTATTTCTAATTCATAAATTCAACCAAAAGTATTTACCCTAAAATTAAAATATAAATTTAAACTTTAAAATAGTCTTTTTTGATATTATATAATAGCCTCATGTATTTAATTTATAAATCCTATTATTCTTTCTATTTAATTTCAAAATTTTAATGCTCGAGCAAGTATAGGTTACAAGTGCATTCTTTACATTTTTTCTGTTTCTTTTGTACTATTTTTTATATGGGTGTCTTATATGCATTGCCTCAAACATATAATTTTGATGTCCTATACCTAATTCTAAATGTAGTTTTATGAATGTATTCCTCCTTTATTCTTTGCTAATTGTAATTGGATATTAGACCTATTTTTAAAAATATGGCCACCCCTCTCAATCAATAAAATAAGTCATCTATTTTAGGTGGTGGATATTAATGTTAATTGTTTATTTATTGAACATGTACATAATCAAGACAACTTGGAAAGTGTCTTATCTTTCTTTTTCATAAAAATAGTTGGAGCATCCCATGACAAGACACTAGAACATATAAATCCTTTCTTTAAAATGTCATTTAGGAAATCCTTTAATTCATGCAATTATGAAGTGTTTGTTTGATAGGGATCTCTAGATATAGGGGCTAATTCATGCATGAACTCTATTAAAAAATAAAACACCCATTTAGGAGGAAACATGAGGAGTTCATTCTAGGAAAGACATCCTAAGAATTTTGTAATGGAGGTTTATTTTCATTTGAATGGTTCTCATTCACTTCTACTAAATAAAAATTAACAACAAACAAGGCACACCCTTTTCTTTATTCTCTTTTGAGTTGTAAAATAGAAAATTTAATAATACCCCCATTCCTTCTAATCCTAATAGAACTATTTTATTATACATTTCATTCAAACAATCTAGTTTCTTTCCTCTTAATTTATTCTTCGATTCATACATTTATAACCAACCATTTTTGGAGTAATGTCATAAGACTCAAAGGCAAAATATGAAGAATTTTATCCAAGTTTCCACTATATGCACCCTAAGTTATAATTTTAGAATGGTATCATTTATAAACTATCTAAGTTGGGACATGTACACAACTCAACACTACCTCTTTTAATAAGGATTTAGATTTTAAGTTGAATTTATAAACTATCTAAGGTGATACAAAATAGTAAGAAGCACCTAATTATATTAAGATTTTAAGATATAAAATATATTAATTCTACTTCATAGCTCTAGGTATAGCATTTTCACATCATTATCACCATGCTCCCTAGCTTTCTTTGTTGGTGTCATATCCACCATGAATGAGGCCCACTTTTCTAAAGGTCCTATATATAAAAGATAATTAGATAAACCTTCACCAATGTTTGCATTTTAATTCTAATTGATTACCACTTTATACCTTTTACCAATTTATAATTTCATAGTTTACCAATATAAAAACTTGTAGGGGAATAACTATAATTCCCTATTTTTATAAATAGTCTAGATTACCTAAGTTCCAATTGAAGTTTTGTTAGAGTGTAATATAATATGTTTAGTTCTAATCAATGGTTCTAGATTAATTGTTTCAAATCCCTCAAAAAATTATACTCATTAGAGAGGTTGTGCATTAATAAATCTTACCAATTAGGGATCATATTCTTATTTATTCTTTCATACCACAATCATTAGCATAACTTATCAACCTCAATGAGGGAAATAGTCACTATTATGGTTCACATTTTTATTTACCAATAATTTATTATTGTGGGTTGAACAAAATAATCCATCCAATACAAAATTATAAAGATATATGGTTATCAACAATAATTTTAATAACAAATATAACCAAAAAAAATTAACATGAACTGTTTGATATAATGCCTCAAATAAATATGTTTTATGTTTAGGTAAGGCTTTAGAAACATTAAAGCAAATGCAATTGGAGGTGTCCTGGTCGAAATGTATGCAAAACGTGGAAGCATATACAATGCATGTTAATTTTTTGAGAGAGTTTTGAAATGAGTTTCTAAAATCTTTCAAGCAATGCAACACCATTTTTTCAACTCTTTGCCCATGCCAAAATTGGAGCTTTGGAATAGAGTATGAACATTCATCAAAGCATGATAGAAATAGTGTTTGTTGAAAAGGCTTTAGAAAATTTCAAGCAAATGCAATTTCAAACAAAGAAATGTAGTTTGAAATCTACAAATTTGAAACATTTCGCATTTAGGGTTTCAAAATTTCTCAAACAAATGCATTTTGAAATCTACGAAATTCGAATTTAACCAACCTGTGAGCTATGGAGGTCAAGTTGATGAACTGTGGCTATGGAGGTCGGGTTGATGCACATTTTTCCCACGTCCGGTTTGTTACATTCGCGTTCGGGTTCGCTTTCGCCGCATACAGAGCTCCAACAGAGAATACGTAGAATGCGCGACAGTGACAGTTTGTTTTTATTTTTTATGCCCTATTTCAACGGGTTCGCTCGAACATCCATTCGAGTGAACCCTATTAAATATTTTTTTTTATTCATATGTTTATGGGTTTGGTCGAACCTATTGTTCGACCAAACTAGTAGGTTCGGTCGAACACTTAAACTAGTTCGGCCGAACCATAGAGTTCGACCGAACCCCTTGTCATTGTGGAAACAAAAAAAAATCAAATTTCCTTCCTCAAAAAATTTGTAAACCACTATTGTGGCTTAACCCTTTTATGCGTTTTTTTATGTTAGCATGCCTATGCTTGGTGCATTTTATGGGGAGACTAGCCGCATCCAATATTTTTAATGTATTTTATTTTCATAATCTTTCATCAAAATTAATTCAAGAATTTTTATTTAGAATTGGATGCCATATTGATGGAAATGAAATATTTAATTGAACATATAAAAGATATTAAAATTTATCTAAAAATGTTTAAGATGATTGATAAGAAAAAAAATATCATAATAAAAATTATGTATTAGAAAAGATATACAAAATTTAAAATAAATAAATAGAAATAAAAATTATTATTTAAAAAAATATGCACAAAATTCACTGCCAGCAATTCACAGTTAATTTTCGTTGCGTGAATTGCTGGCGGTGAATTTTACTTGGTGGCAGTGAATTTTCTGTGACGGTGAATTGCTGGCGGTGAATTTTCCATTGATAAATTGCTGGCGATGAATTTGCCGTATGCCAACTGAATCACTCAAAGTTCTGAACCAAGTTCAATACCATATCCTATGAATTTGACCCAAGATTTTTTAGTGTAGAATATACATCATGTGTAATAGTGCAATGATTAAAAAAAGAACTTCATGATTTCACACGATAAACCTTCAAACATGTACTGCAATAACAGAAGTACAATTGATCGAATCAGCAGCAAGGAATTGTATCCATTGTGAAAAGACAGAGAATTGAATCATCACTCAAGATCAAATTACAAATATCTAAAAATAGTTGTAACAAATTTATGGTTAAGTAAATCATGTAAATAGATATTTATGGTTATTTTCCTATGCTTGAAATCCATGTTGAAGAAAAGAGACTCCAGCAAATATAAAGTTAAAACTAAATGGTCCCATATATTTGGATTACCATAAAGATAGACGTTAAAACTGTTCTGTTCACTTTGGCCCAACAGTACTTGACATTCTTGGAGGTTTCTAAATTTATAGGGAAAGAAAGAATCATACTTTCTTCCAGGAGGAGCCAATGTTCTACCGTATGAAAGGTTATTTGTTGGCTGCACTTATTTGGCTTGTTCTGCTTTGGAAAAACCAAGATTTTTTTCTTATGAACAAATTCTTCATACATTTTGGAGGATGACTTTATCAAATTACTATGAATTTAATATGATGGTTGGAAGGTGGTAGGAATATAGGCAAGTTTGATTTTAGCAAGTTTTTTGGGTTAATTTCTGGTATTTTTCATGTTCATAGTGTTAATATAGAGAATCAAGAAGATAACGTAAAAGTGATAATGGTGGATGTGATCTTCATATGAACACTTTAGTTCTCAATGATATAGGGGCAAATTGGATGAATAGGATCTTTCTCCTTCTACTACTTTTACTCTTAATGTTTATTATTATTATTATTATTTTAGGTAAAAAGACAATGTCTATATATATTATATTATATTAAAGATAAGAATTACAAATTCATTATTGCTATCAAGGGCACTCACTTTATCTAATAAAAAATGCCTAAAACCCTTTAATTGTCTTTCTGATAAACATGATACTACAGGTAGTATGTATACATTGGCAGACTTAAGATTTAAAACTTATTACTTTGAGCCTACCATAGCCCTGTCAAAAAGCTTTACAAGTCAATAGGATTTTATACAATCCCTTACTACTAGTTGTATACATATGATATTACAAAAAACTTAATATATTTTTATCTTATTGCTTTTATGTTTTAGACTTTAATGTTTTGAGTTGTAGTCCCGTATAGACTCTATGGATGTCACTATTTCCGCCCATCTCCTTCTTGTGAATATATGTACCACTATTTTATAAATGGTAAAATAGACTCTTTTTATAAAAAAAATTGTTTTAACATTTTTTTATCAAATAAGTCTTTAGTAATAGAGACATGTTGTTTTGATATATTTTGATTGATCGATAATTTTGTTGTTAATTTTACAAAAAGATTGTGTAATAAAATTTGGTGGCATAGAAATATATTCTTTTTATTTTCATACCAACTAAATATATGTGGCACCATTTGACATGTCTTATTCAACAAATCTAGCTTATAGATTTTGTAGTATAAATTTTTATTTAAAAATAAAAAGGAAAATATTATATGTGATATCCATTGGTGTGTCCTATTCAATAACACATCTTGTAAATTTCATACTATAGATTCTTGAAAGGAAAAAAGAAAAACCAATATTTGTTTCTTATGAATAAATTCCCCATACATGTTGAAGGATGAATTCATAAGATTTCGTAATAGAGATGTACTAGATTTGATATTTTATTTAATTATAAATAATATTTTTTTCATGTAATAAGTCTTCAATAATAGAGACATGTTGATTTGATATATTTGGTAGATATATCATTATTATATGAATTTTATTGTTAATTTTAAAAAATTCTGTAATAAATTTTAGTGGTACAAAAATAATATAATATATTTGACATCCTTATTCAACCAATCTAATTTATAAATTTTATAGTATAAATTTTTATTTGAAAAAAAGGGAAAAAAGTTTTATGTTGTACTTGGCATGCCCTATTCAACATCACAACTCATAAATTTCATAATACAAATTTGTCTTTAAAAGAAAAAAGAAAAAACAAGATTTGTTTCTTATGAATAAATTCTTCGTACATGTTGGAGAAAGATGTTATGTATTGACTTGATATTTTACTTAATTATGTAAAAGAAAATCATGGAGGATTATATTATTAAGTAAATCTTTAGTAATAGAGACATGTTAGTTTAATATATTTTGATTGGTAGTTCATTATTATATGAATTTTATTGCTATTTTTTAAATTGTGTAATAAAATTTTTCTATTAAAAAATTAATATATTTTTTTCATTATACCAACCAAATATATGTGACACCATTTTTCATGCCTTATTGAACCAATCTAACTCATAAATTTTATAGTATAAATTTTCATTAGAGTATATATATATGGCACCACTTAGCATGCTCTATTCAACAACACAAGTCATCAATTTGGTACTATAGATTTATCATAAAAGAAAAAAAGAAAAACTAAGATTTATTTCTTATGAATAAATTCCTCATATATCTTGGAGAATAATGTTATGAAATTTAGTAATAGATCTATGTATTGGCTTAATAATGTACTTAATTATATATATTTTCTCGATGAAGTAATATGTTATCAAATAAGTCTTTTAGTTATAGAGACATGTTGCTTTGATATATTTAGGTTGATAGGTCATTATTATATGAATCTTATTATTTTTATTAGGTAAATGAAGTTTTTGAAAGGTCCCAAATCCTTTTACAAAAGTTGATTTTGAAAGGATCAAGAACCTTGAACAAAGCACAATTATTGGCCTAAAACATAGCTACAACAAAGTTTCCAGGAACAAACCTTAGTATAAATGACTAAACAATACCATACCTTTTTTTTTATTCAAGGGGTAAATGCTTTTGACCGGAGCTATGAACCGGATACAACCATTCAACAATAACACCCCAACGGGGTTTGAACCTTGGTGGCAAGAACAACAATGCCACCAATAAACCATCACACCATGCCAATACTAGCAAACAATACCATACCTTGACCTAGTAGTTCCCATACCCTTAAATTGGGTGGGAGATTGAAATGCATGTTTTAGAAAACCTTTCTTCCTCCTTTGGACCATATTCCAAGAACCTCATCCTCCAAATTTATAGAAAGAGGAGAGAAGGGGTAGGAAAACCTCTCCAAGGCCCCAACTAGGGTCACCACACAAGGAGATGAATTCCTAACTAAAGAATCCAATCGCTAAGTGAAAGCCACAACATAAACTAGAGGAGGCACACTTAGACCACCCACTAGAATAGGGTAAGAATACATAATAGGAGCTACAAAAAATATAAGTATAGAAGGGACCTCTACCCCATCAATAACTAGAGATGTAGAAGACTTTGAATTAGAATCGTCCATGACCACATCTATGGTAAGGTGTTCATGAAGAAAATTATTCCACCACGAGGAAGATATGAAGACCTTAATGCATGCAAAATCAAATACCAAGTGTCTCATTGGAAATCACTACTTATAATGGATGGGGATGCCTTCATAATTCAAAATTTGACTCCAAGAGCAATACACAACTTGAAAACACAACATCCATTAGGAGGGGCTTGGATAAATCTAATTTCACAAGTATATGAGCATAGATTGTGAGAGAAAATAATAGTAGCTTGATCCACTTGATGAAATGAACAACAAAATTTTTAATACTAATGTAATAGGATTCACACCAAAAGTGAAGAGATAAATTAGAGAGGGAAATCAAAATAGATAAAATATTAATATATTTTGTGAGAGGATTAAAGGATGAATCCCATAGCTTTAGCATGAGGGAATGCTAGCTCTATAACCAAAATTTGATCCAAGACCAAATAAAAAAAAACAACCATAATAATTCTCTTGGTACAAAGCTATTTTTTTATTTTCGTTTTGGAATAGCCTACCACTATTCATAAATCTAGTGCTTAAGATTATGAAGTTGAAACCAAATTCCCTTAAATCTATAGATTAATTCCCTTATGAGAGAATAAAAAATCTTTTTAAACATCATCCCCCAAAACCACTACAAGGGGAGATAGAGTGTGTTGGGACTGTAAATTTCTGGATATTTTCACAAGTTTTCTTCCCCCTAAGTTCCCATTTGAGTCCTTATCTTATGCACATCTTCCCTTCCATCATGGCATTCTGCTTACATTTTGCATATTTTATCCCGTGTTTCCATCGGTCTACATTTTTCACATTCTTATTCCTATCGGCGTGACAATATTAAGGTCTCCCCGATCCATTCTTCTGCTTGTAAACGTTTGTGTTGCCTATCGGCAAGATGTTTCCTGTGTCACAGCTATTGAAGTTTATTCACTGGCAGCTGTCGACATGACACTTCTTTTGTTTCGGTGACAAAAAAGATTCATATCGGCATAGGTCATACCGTCGATATATGGTCATAGCGAATTTGGTGTGTCTTATCGATTAGCTCATATGGGCTTTCTTCGGCAGAGCTTGGAGTTATCGGCTTTGTGTCTTAGCGAGGTCTTCTTGTCTTGCCGAACGGCGATGGAAGGATAGTCTTATTGGTGTAAGTTAAGATCTTCGGTGGAGTGTCATAACGATTCTATGGTGTCTCATCGACTTGTGCAAAGAGCTTTTGGCAGGAGAAATCATAAGTCACGGCAACAGGTTTTGGTCATGTGGACTTTCGGTGAAACGAGTGAATTCTATGAAACATCTCCCTGAGAGCGATAAGTTACAGCAACACATGCGAGAGATAAAGGGACTTTCGGCATAGCAATTGGATTCTCTATAGGGTCTGCCCGATAACGAAGGGTCACAGCGATACAAGTGATAAAAGTGTTTTCGGTGAGACATAATGAAGGTTGTATGATATCTCCACGACTCGGATCAGTCATGGTGAAGGCGAGTAACATAGAGGATAGAGGAACACAGGATGACTAACGATTGATGATTGAATTGCCTTTGGCATACTTTCTGATTGTCTCAGCGATTGTTCCATTGGCAATTAATAAAGATTCAAGCACTGTGGGCCGACATATGAGAATTTCTAAATACAGTTGATGGCCGACGTGAAATTTTCCCAATCTCTATGGTGGGCCGACATGAATTTGAAGCGATATGTTTCCTGATGCTGGTGTATAAATATGCATTCCTAATTGTAATTAAAGAAGATATTTTAGAGAGACTTTAGATAGATACAGTAGGTAGAGGATGGATACAGTAGAATAAAGTCCTCATTTCAGAGGCTATGTTGCATGTTTTCAAATGACGATTTCGATGAAAGTCAGTTAATGTGGCAGGTTATTTTTGGTGTCAATTGTCTGTTGAGTTTATTGAAAAGTATTGCTAAGCTGTCTCCATGATTGACTCTTTCTAGGTGTTTAAATTGATGTAACAATTTTACTTTTAGTTTATCAGTGCACATTTGCTGTATCTGTGTGGTTAATTAACTAGTTCTCTCAAGAAGAGATTAAATCCTTTTTGTTGATCATAGGAATCAGGGAGATTCATCTGGATTATTAAAGTAGAGCTTAGTAGTCACAATCTTGCATGTTTATACGAGTATAAACAAAACATATGCCAAGAATTTGAGTTTCTACCAGAATAAGTTGCCCATTGCTATTTCATTTGACTCTGCATACCCAATAAGGCACTGGTCTCTGCATTTCATCAATTGATTCATTCAGTTTCTTTACATCTGTTGATTGAGCATTTTAGGATTTAGATTAAAAGATTGCTATTGCTATTTGTATCAAGTTTGAATTCATTTGTTCACTTCCATCTGCCATTGTGGAAAAATCATTGTGCAAGAAAGATAATCATAAATCAAGCCTGCTTCATTCAGTTAGGTACACCCACCTAGGTCTAGCAGCACCTGAAGAGTAGAAGGTTGAGTTCTCTTGACCTTGTCTGTTACCCTGAAGTGTATCAAAAGATTGTCAGCCTCTTGAGGCATCTTGCCTGCATTTTTGAGAGCTAACAAATTGGCGACTCTACTGGGGATTACATCAAAAAATTTGGTTGAAGACCAACATATAGAGTCAATGAAGAAGTTTTAATTTGAAAGTTTCAGAAGGAGTGATTCCGCTGGGGAAAAGATCAGAAATAATCATTTTCCTACTTTTGGAAAAGTAGGTGGCAACTCTAAAAAAGGGGTTTGATGAAGGATGGAATTTATGTATGGAATGAATACAGGCAGGCATTGGACCTCTCAAATGCCTGATAGTACAATTGGAAATTTTCACAATGGAGGCAATGCATATCATGCACAACATAATATATACTCAGCACAACCACCTCATGGTCAACAGTATGTGCCATATTATTATACACAATGCTATGGTCCACCGTACCAGCATCAGTACCCATCTGGCGCCCCCCGTCATCAACACACAATAATGATCAGATAGTTTGATTTGGCAGGGATTCAATTATCCCCTTATCCAATGGATGGCAGTTGGAGAGGTCTTGTTCCAAAATTTATAGGGAGTAATGCAATTATTGCTGAGGAGCATTTAAGAAGTTTCAATGCTTTCATCCAAGATTTGGATGTACCATATGAAGATTTACACATGAGGCTGTTCATGATATCACTTACTGAAGATGCTAGGGATTGGTTCAATAGTTTGCCAACGGTCTCTATTGATTCTCTCCAGGGGTTTCAAGATCGATTCCTCGAGCAATATGGGAATCTCAGTGTACCAGATGCTACTCTTCATGAATTAATACGGATTCAGAAAGATCAAAATGATTCAATTCATGATTTTAATCAGAGATTCAATAAGTTGCAGAATAAAATACCTCCTGGATCAAAGTTTCCAGGTTCTGTAGCATTGAGTGTTTATTTGAATGCATTTGATCCTAAAATGGTGTATGAACTAAGAAATAAATTCCCAAGAGATCTGGCTGAGGCTCAGAAGATGGTACAGACAATTGAAAACAATACAAGGGCTATAGGGATAATTGATAAAAGAGATAGTCCTAAGGTTCCTCAGCAAAGCAACAATTATCAGTACAGATAGGAGAATACTTACAGAAATGAGAGGCCAAGGTTGCATGACATGCCTTATAATACAGACTGGAAGGATGTGAAACCTATAACAGCTAGGCCTAAAAGCAAAGAAGCTCCTGATCCATTGAGCAAGAAAGGAACCTATATGGTAAGTAACAATTACTTTTGTGAATTTTGTGATAGGCCACATTCCCCAGATTATTGTGTTGTAGCCCAAAGAATACAAGAAGAGGGAATGTTGATAGGAAACAATGAAGAAGATCACACAGTGTATTTGACTTCAAATACTATTCACCATGTTGAGGAGAGGTACACATCTTTAGAGGATGAAGGTTATCAGCATGATGTTTGAAATCAGAAATACAATGTCCATATGGCTGAACAACAACTTCTTTCTGACTATGAAGAAGACTATACAAAGCCACATTCTGTTGAGGTCCCTGCTCAATATAGTATGAAGAGATTTACTCAAGAAGAGATAGAGAGACTAACTGTTGCTGATCAGAAGGAAGAAAATAAAGGAGAGACATTAGAGCAGAAGAAAAGGATTAAGGCAGAAGGCTCTTCTTTTAACTTCATTCAAACGTCATCCCAGGAAATAAGGTATGAGAACACTATCAATGTTGAATCCAATTGTTTTATTTCTGATAAGTATGGAGAAATTGATCAGATGATGCAACCAATAGAAGATGATACATGTGAAAGTCAAGGTGATTCCTATGATAGATTTCATGAGGAAGATGAAGGTACCGGGGATTTCTCTTGCATAACATATTGTGACAGGGAAAGCAGTGCATGTTATGAGGAATCCAGTGAATTTTCAGATTGTGAAGATGGATTCGTGGATTTTGATTTGCAGCAAGTTGAAAGCTACGAATATACAATTGATGAAAAAGAGGTTTGTACATTTGAAAGTGATTTCCAAACTTTTTCAAACCCATTGTATGATGAAAAGTTAAATGAAGATCAGATGATTTTTTGCCAAGGTGTGTCCATGAATGAGTTTCAGATATTTTCAAATCCATTTTATGATAGAGAGGAGCTAATTTCAGACAAGCAAAATGATGGAATAAATGACTGTGCTGATAATGTTTCTGATTTCTCATTCTCTGATGGTCTTGTATTTCTTTTTGATGATGAAAAAAGTGAAGTATATTGCTGTTGTGATGAAAATGTTGAGACTTGTTCACTCAGCTGTGAATAGATTGCAGATTTGTTAACTCCTAAATGCCAGGGATGTGCAAATGAAGGTGATCTTGAAGTTTTGTTCCCAGCTTACATTTTTTTTGACAGTGAAAGATCTTTGTGTAAGGATTCTTATGACTCCCTGTGCATTTCTTGGAATAATGGTGAAACCTTTGATGTTGATCAAAAGTCTGTTTCCATTCAGGATAAGGTATGTGATTTTAAAATTTCTAATTCATGTGAGGAAGACATTTGTCTGCATGTCAGGGATGATAGAAGTTCAACTTTGATTGGTTCACATGTGCATGATATTAAGGATATGAGTCATGATCCAGTGTTGTCTCCGAATAGAGATACTGAAGAGGTGCAAAAGGTTTCAGATTTGTTTGTTTCAGACAATGTTGATATGACAGAACATTTTGTTTCTCAAGAAAAGCACTTTGATAATGAATTTTTGATACAGCTGGGAGAATGTTTCACAATTCACAACAGTGAGACAAATAATAAGGAATTTTGCATTGAATATGTGTATACTTTGTATGTTGAAAATAGCAGGGGTTTGTCCCATGATGATGAAAAATTTGAACTACAGGATGGTGTAGGGATTTTGGGCCAAACCGAGCATGATGATACTCTAAGAACTTGCAATAACAGTGATAGGAAAGATTGCATGAGTATCTTCAAGAGGAATATGATGAACTCAAGAGAAAATTAGGTATTTGACAGGGGAAAGGTGTGGTTTGAGTTTCAAATCGTAATAGCTCGAACAAGTGATAATGAAACACAGAGGATTAAGGGTTGCCAGTGCCTGGACAACTCTTGCTTGTTCTCTTTAAAATTCTTTTCCATGCACAGTAGTTTAGGGTTTTGGTTCCCTTCCATTTTGCACTCATTCCATCTGCTACTTGTCCATTTCCTTTTTGCTCATTTTGGTCTGGTCTACTCACCCAAAGATCTGGATCCTTGCAATGATCTTACTATCATTCATCCCCAGACAAAGCCACTATTGGGACTGTAAATTTATGCATATTTTCACAAGTTTTGTTCCCCCTAAGTTTCCATTTGAGTCCTTATCTTATGCACATCTTCCCTTCCATCATGGCATTCTTCTTACATTTTTCATATTTTATCCCGTGTTTCCATCGGTCTGCATTTTTCACATTCTTGTTCCTATCAGCGTGACAGTATTAAGGTATCCCCGATCCATTCTTCTGCTTGTAAACGTCTGTGTTGCCTATCAGCAAGACGTTTCCTATGTCACAGCAATTGAAGTTTATTCATTGGTAGCTATCAGTAGGACACTTCTTTTGTTTCGGCAACAAAAAAGATTCATATCGGGATAGGTCATACCGTCGATATATGGTCATAGCGAATTTGGTGTGTCTTACCGATTAGCTCATATGGGCTTTCTTTGGCGGAGCTTGGAGTTATCGACATTGTGTCTTGGCGAGGTCTTCTTGTCTTGCCGAACGGCGGTGGAAGGATAGTCTTATTGGCGTAAGTTAAGATCTTCGGTGGAGTGTCATAACGATTCCATGGTGTCTCACCGACTTGTGCAAAGAGCTTTCGGCAGGAGAAATCATAAGTCACGACGACAGGTTTTGGTCGTGTGGACTTTCAGTGAAACGAGTGAATTCTATGAAACGTCTCCCTAAGAGTGATAAGTTACAACAACACATGCGAGAGATAAAGGGGCTTTCAGCATAACAATTGGATTCTCTATATGGTCTGCCCGATAACGAAGGGTCACAGCGATACAAGTGATAAAAGTGTTTTCGGTGAGACATAATGAAGGTTGTATGATATCTCCACGACTTAGATCAATCACGGTGAAGGTGAGTAACACAGAGGACAGAGGAACACGGGATGACTAACGATTGACGATTGAATTGCCTTCGTCATACTTTTTGATTGTCTCAACGACTATTCCATTGGCGATTAATAAAGATTCAAGCACTGTGGGCCGACATATGAGAATTTCTAAATACAGTTGATGGCCAACATGAAATTTTCCTGATCTCTATGGTGGGCCAACGTGAATTTGAAGTGATATGTGTCCTGATGCTGGTGTATAAATATGCATTCCCAATTGTAATTAAAGAAGAGATTTTAGAGAGACTTTAGATAGATACAGTAGGTAGAGGATGGATACAGTAGAATAAAGTCCTCATTTCAGAGGCTATGTTGCATGTTTTCAAATGGCGATTTCAATGAAAGTCAGTTAATGTGGCAGGTTATTTCTGGTGTCAATTGTCTGTTGAGTTTATTGAAAAGTATTGCTAAGCTATCTCCATGATTGACTCTTTCTGGTTGTTTAAATTGATGTAACAAGTTTACTTTCAGTTTATCAGTACACATTTTTTGTATCTGTGTGGTTAATTAATTGGTTCTCTCAAGAAGAGATTAAATCCTTTTTGTTGATCACAGTAATCAAGGAGATTCATCTGGATTATTAAAGTAGAGCTTAGTAGTCACAATCTTGCATGTTTATACGAGTATAAACAGAACATATGCCAGCAATTTGAGTTTCTGCCAGAATAAGTTGCCCATTGCTATTTCATTTGACTCCGCATACCCAATAAGGAACTGGTCTCTACATTTCATCATTTGATTCATTCAGTTTCTTTACATCTGTTGATTGAGCATTTTAGGATTTAGATTAAAAGATTGCTATTGCTATTTGTATCAAGTTTGAATTCATTTGTTCACTTCCATCTGCCATGGTGGACAAATCATTGTGCAAGAAAGATAATCATAAATCAAGCCTGCTTCATTCAGTTAGGTACACCCACCTAGGTCTAGCAGCACCTGAAGAGTAGAAGGTTGAGTTCTCTTGACCTTGTCTGTTACCCTGAAGCGTATCAAGAGATTGGCAGCCTCTTGAGGCATCCTGCCTGCGTTTTTGAGAGCTAACAGTGTATGGTAGCACATATCTCTTAGCCTTAAAAAGATTATAAAAAAAAAACACTAGCTTGAAAGTTATGTGGGGGAGAATAAAAAATCCTAAGAAGTGAGGCTCTACCATAATAAATATTTGCATACATGTAATTTTGACTAGATTGGTAAGGCAGGAAACATCAAAATCCTCAACTAATTTTTTTTTTGTAGTTTCACCACCAAGTATTTGAGATAATTAGTATATGAACTTTCTTCATTACTCTCATATTTTTACATCTAACTTTTTTAGTATGAATTTTAGTAATAAAAAAATAATATATATTATTTCTATGTTAACTAGAATAATATATGTCACCACTTAGAAAATACTTAGTTTAAAATTGTTGAATTTTTAGTCAAATATTTTATGATGAGCATGTTAGAACTGTAAAAATCTGATGATTTCACATGTTGATTTCACTCATAAGTTTCCAGATTGGTCCTACCATGTGCATATTTCACCCATATTTTTCCATATGGTCCCATTGTTTCCATCGGGTCATGCATTTTTTACATTATGGTCCCTATCGGCATGAAGAAATCAGGGTCTTCCTGATCCGTATTGTTCTTCTGCGATGCATAAGTCTGTGTTGCCTATCGACAAGACTTATTTGATGTCACGGCGATTGGAGTTTACTCACAAGCACCATTCGACAAGACTTCTTTGCAGTCTTGGCGACAGAGGATGATATACATTTCGGCATGAGTTGCGGTGTCGGTATTGGTCATAGTGAACTCTTGTGGTCTCACTGACAAGCATATGCGAGGGATTCTTTTTGGCCAAACTTGTTGTGTTCGGTGTGAGATTATAACGAGGCCTTATTATCTTATCGACCGATGGTGGAAGAATTGACATATCGGTATGACTAAGTGCTTTGGTGTATGGTCTTAGCGACTTTGTTGGGTCTCACCGATATAGGGGG
The DNA here is from genome assembly GCA_007258455.2 of Sequoia sempervirens. Classification (NCBI taxonomy): domain Eukaryota; kingdom Viridiplantae; phylum Streptophyta; class Pinopsida; order Cupressales; family Cupressaceae; genus Sequoia; species Sequoia sempervirens. Next base: position 1,276,215,354 of record VDFB02271358.1, on the reverse strand, counting down.
CATAAGGTTTCTGTCAATGAGAGAATTGCATTCTCTTTGCAATCTAAATGAGCTCCGAGTGACTTTCGGTAAAACATGGGGTATTCTATATGACGTCTCCCTGATATTATAAAGTCATAGTGACACACGAGGTGAGCTCAAGGATTTTAGTATGACTTGTGTTGCTTCGGTATAATGACTTGGCGAGCCCGTTGGGTCTTGCCAACAAAGTTTAATATGTGGCTTTCAGCGATAGTTTTTTGTTGTCTTGGCGAACTGGTGTGTGCTCGGGGGAGCCCTCGGTGAAACATTGTGTAGTCTACGTGAGGTATCCCTAACAGATGGAAGCTACAATGACATACATGATGGGCACTCATCGGTGAGAGGAACCTAGTGTCATGGTGACCAAAATGTATGATGAGGACTTTCAGAAAGGCATAATGTGCTCTACAGGATGTCTCCCTGATAACAATATGTCACTGCGACTGTGAACAGAACAAAAGGAACAGTACTCGATAAGAATTTCCTTGTGTCTCAGCGAATGGAAAGCATGTGAGGAGATACATTTCGATATAATATTTTGTTATCTATGAGATATCTTACCGACATCATAGAGTCAAGGTGAAACACAAGGAGCAGGGGATGATCAGCGATTGAATTGCCTTCGGCATAACTAACGAGATGTCTTGGTGATTGCTCGGTGAATGATTAATAAGATTTTGTCACTGTGGCCGACATATGAATTTCTAAAATACCATTGTAGGCCAACATGAAATTTGCTCGAATACTATGGTTGGCCGACATGAATTTGAAGCGATATGTTTCCTGATGTTGGTGTATAAATATGCACTTCTGAATGTGATAAAGAGGATATTTTAGATGGATACAGTAGATTAGAGATGGATACATTAGAGTAGAATTCTCTTATCAGAGACTATGTTGCATGTTTTCAAATGGAAATTTCAATGAAATTCAGCTGGTGTAGTAGTTTATTTCTGGTGTCAATTGTTTGTTGAGTCTATTGAAAAGTATTGCTAAGCTGTCTCCATGATTGATTCTTTCTGGTTGTTTAAATTGATGTAACAAGTTTACTTTCAGTTTATCAGTGCACATTTGTTGTATCTATGTGATTAATTAACTGGTTCTCTCAAGAAGAGATTAAATCCTTTTGGTTGATCACAGTAATCAGGGGGATTCATCTGGATTATTAAAGTAGAGCTTAGTAGTCATAATCTTACATGTTTATACAAGTATAAACAAAACATATGCCAACAATTTGAGTTTCTGCCAGAATAAGTTGCCCATTGCTATTTCATTTGACTCTGCATACCCAATAAGGCATTGGTCTATGCATTTCATCATTTGATTCATTTAGTTTCTTTACATCTGTTAATTGAGCATTTTAGAATTTAGATTAGAAGATTGCTTTTGCTATTGCTATCAAGTTTGGTTTCATTTGTTCACTTTCGTCTACCATTGTGGACAAATCTGTGCAAGAAGGATAATCATAAGTCAAGTCTGCTTCATTCAGAAAGGTACACCCGCCTAGGTCTGGCAGCACCTGAAGAGTAGAAGGTTGAAAACTTTTGACCTTGTTTATTACCCTAAAGCGTATCAAGAAGTTGGCAGCCTCTTGAGGCATTCCGCCTGCGTTTTTGAGAGCTAACAAATTGGCGACTCCGCTTGGGATTACATCAGAAGATTCGGTTGAAGACCAACATATAGAGTCATTGAAGAAGAAGTTGTAATTCTAAAATTTTCAGAAAGAGTGATTCCACTGGGAAGAAGATCAGAAATAATCGTTTTCCTACTTTTGGAAAAGTAGGTGGCGACTCTAAATTTTTTTTTATGAAGGATGGAATTTACGTATGGAATGAATACAGGTAGGCATTGGACCTCTCAAATGCCTGGTAGTACAATTAGAAATTTTCACAATGGAGGCAATGCATATCATGCACAACAAAATATACACTCAGCACAGCCACCTCATGGTCAGCAGTATGTGCCATATTATCATACATAGTGCTATGGTCCACCGTACGAGCATCAATACCTACCTGGCGCCACCCCTCAGCAACACACAACAATGATCAGACAATTTGATTTGGAAGGGATTCAATTATCCCCTTATCCAATGGATGGCAGTTGGAGAGGTCTTGTTCCAAAGTTTACAAGGAGTAATGCAATTACTGTTGAGGAGCATTTAAGAAGTTTCAATGCTTTCATCCAGGATTTGGATGTGCCATATGAAGATTTACGCATGAGGCTATTCATGATATCACTTATTGAAGATGCCAAGGATTGGTTCAATAGCCTACTAGCTGTATCTATTGATTCTCTCCTGGAATTTCAGGATCAATTTCTCGAGCAATATGGGAATCCAAATGCACCAGATGCTGCTCTTCATGAATTAATACGGATTCAGAAAGATCAAAATGACACAATTTATGATTTTAATTAGAGATTCAATAAGTTGCAGAATAAAATACCTCCTAGATCAAAGTTGCCAGATTTTGTAGCACTGAGTGTCTATTTGAATGCTTTTGATCCTAAAATGGGGTATGAGCTAAGAAATAAATTCCCAAGAGATTTGGCTGAAGCACAGAAGATGGCACAGACAATTGAAAACAATAGGAGGGTTGTAGGGATAATTGATAAAAGAGACAATCCTAATGTTCCTCAGCAAAGCAGCAATTATCAGTACAAACAGGAGAATACTTACAAAAATGAGAGGCCGAGGTTGCATGGCATGCCTTATAATACAAACTGGAAGGATGAGAAACCTATAACAGCTAGGCCTGGTGGCAAGGAAGCTCCTAATCCATTGAGCAAGAAAGGAACCTATATGGTAAGTAACAATTACTTTTGTGAATTTTGTGATAAGAAACATTCCGCAGATCATTGTGTTGTAGCCCAAAGAATACAGGAGGGAATGTTGATTGGAAAAAATGGAGAAGATCACATAGTATATTTGACTTCAAATACCTTTCACCATGTTGTAGAGAGGTACTCACCTTTGGAGGATGAAGGTTATCAGCATGATGTTCCAAATCAGAAATACAATGCCCATATGGCTGAACAATAGCTTCTTTCTGACTATGAAGAAGACTATACAAAGCCACATTCTGTTGAGGTCCCTGCTCAATACAGTATGAAGAGATTTACGTAAGAAGAGATAGAGAAACTAACTGTTGCTGATCAGAAGGAAGAAAACAAAGGAGAAACATTGGAGCAGAAGAAAAGGATTAAGGCAGAAGGCTTCTCTTTTGAATTCATTCAAGCGTTATCCCAGGGAATAAGGTATGAGAACACTATCAATGTTGAATCCAATAGTTGTATTTTTGATGAGTATGGAGAGATCGATCAAACAATGTATCCAATAGAAGATGAAACATGTGCATGTCAAGTTGATTCCTGTGATAGTTTGCATGAGGAAGATGAAGGTACAAGGGATTTCTCTTGCATAACAGATTGTGATAGGGAAAGTAGTGTATGTTATGAGGAATCCAATGAATTTTCAGATTGTGAAGATGGATTCATGGATTTTGATTTGCAGCAAGTTGAAAGCTATGAAGACACATTTGATGAAGAAGAGGTATTTTCAAATCCACTTTATGAAAAAGAGGAGATAATTTCAGACATGCAAAGTGATGGAATAAATGACTGTGCTGGTAATGTTTCTGATTTTTCATTCCTTGATGATCTTGGACTTCTTTTTGACGATGATAAAAATGAAGAGTGCAACTGTAGTGATGAAAATGTAGAGACTTGTTCACTTAGCTGTGAACAGATTTCAGATTTGTTAACTCCTAAATACCAGGGATGTGCACATGAGGGTGATCTTGAAGGTTTGTGTCCAGTTTACATTTGTCTTGATGGTGAAGGATCTTTGTGTAAATATTTCTATGACTCCCAATGCATTTATTTGAATCATGGTGAAACTTTTGGTGTTGATCAAAAGCCTGTGGCCAATCAGGAAGAGGTATGTGATTTTGAAATTTTTAACTCATGTGGAGAAGATGTTTATTTGCATGCCAAGGATGGTAGAGTTCCAACTTTGATTGATTCATATATGCTAGATACTGGAGAGGTGAGTTATAATTTAATATTATCTCCAAATGGTGATACTAAAGTGGTGCAAAAGGTTTCAGATTTGTTTGTTTCAGACAACATTGATATGACATAATTTTTTGTTACTTAAGAGAAGTACTCTGATGGTCAATTTTTAGTACAGCTAGGAGAATATTTCATAATGCATAACAGTAAGAAAGATAATGAGGAATGTTGTATTAAGTATGCATGCATCTTGTATGTTGAGGATATCAGAGATTTGTCTGATGATGAAGAATATAAATTGCAGAATGATGTAGGGAATTTGGGCCAAGATGAGCATAGTGATTCTCTAAAAACTTTCAGTGACAGGAATGATTGCCTATGTGTCTTCAAGAAGAATCTGATGAATTCAAGACAAAACTAGGTATTTGAAAGGGGAAAGTATTGTTTGAGTTTCAGATTGTAACAGCTCAGAATAGGCGAAGTTGGAACACATAGGATTAAGGGTTGCCAGTGCATGGACAACTCTTGCTGGTCCTCTTTAAATTTTTTCCATGCACAGTAGTTTAGGGTTTTGGTTCACCTCCATCTTGCATTCATTTTGCATTCATTCCATCTGCTACTTGTCCATTTACATTTTGCTCATTTTGTGTCTGGTCTGCTCACCCAAGATTCTGGATCCTTGCAATGATCTTACTATCATTCATCTCCAGACAAAGCCACTGTTAGAACTGTAAAAATTTGATGATTTTACATGTTGATTTCACTCATAAGTTTCCAGATTGGTCCTACCGTGTGCATATTTCACCCATATTTTTCCATATGGTCCCTATTGGCATGAAGAAATCAGGGTCTTCCCGATCCGTATTGTTTTTCTACGATGCATAAGTCTTTGTTGCCTATCGGCAAGACTTATTTGATGTCACGATGATTGGAGTTTACTTGCAGGCACCATTCAACAGGACTTCTCTGAGGTCTTGGCGACAGAGGATGATATACATTTTAGCATGAGTTGCGGCGTCGGTATTGGTCATAGCAAACTCTTGTGGTCTCACCGACAAGCATATGCGAGGGATTCTTTTCAGCCAAACTTGTGTTCGGTGTGAGGTTATAATGAGGCCTTATTGTCTTATCGATTGGCGGTGGAAGAATTGACATATCGGTATGACTAAGTGCTTCGGTGTATGGTCTTAGCGACTTTGTTGGGTCTCACCGATATAGGGGGCATAAGGTTTCTGTCGATGAGAGAATTGCATTCTCTTGGTGATCTGAATGAGCTCGGGGTGACTTTCGGTAAAACATGGGGTATTCTATATGACGTCTCCCCGATATTATAAAGTGACAACGACACACGAGGTGAGCTCAAGGATTTCGGTATGACTTGTGTTGCTTCAGTATAATGTCTTGGTGAGCCCGTTGGGTCTTGCCAACAAAGTTTAATATGTGTCTTTCAGTGAGAGTTTTTTGTTGTCTTGGCGAACTGGTGTGTGCTTGGGGGAGCCCTCAGTGAAACATTGTGTAGTCTACGTGAGGTCTCCCCGACAGATGGAAGCTACAACAACATACATGATGGGCACTCATTGGTGAGAGGAACCTAGTGTCACGGTGACCAAAATGTATGTTGAGGACTTTCAAAAAGGCATAATGTGCTCTACAGGACGTCTCCCCGATAACAATATGTCACCGCGACTGTGAACAAAACAAAAGGAACGCTGCTCGATAAGAATTTCCTTGTGTCTTAGCAAATGGAAAGCACGTGAGGAGATACATTTTGATATAATATTTTGTTATATGTGAGATGTCTTACCGACATCACATAGTTAGGGCGAAACACAAGGAGCAGGGGATGATCAACAATTGAATTGCCTTCGGCATAACTAACGAGATGTCTTGGCGATTGCTCGCCGAATGATTAATAAGATTCTGTCACTGTGGCCGACATATGAATTTCTAAAATACCATTGCAGGCCGACATGAAATTTTCCTGAATACTACGGTTGGCCGACATGAATTTGAAGTGATATGTTTCCTAATGCTGGTGTATAAATATGCACTTCTGAATGTGATAAAGAGGAGATTTTAGGTGGATACAGTAGATTAGAGATGGATACATTAGAGTAGAATTCTCTTATCAGAGACTATGTTGCATGTTTTCAAATGGCAATTTCAATGAAATTCAGCTGGTGTAGTAGTTTATTTCTGGTTTCAATTGTCTGTTGAGTCTATTGAAAAGTATTGCTAAGCTGTCTCCATGCTTGATTCTTTCTGGTTGTTTAAATTGATGTAACAAGTTTACTTTTAGTTTATTAGTGCACATTTGTTGTATCTGTGTGATTAATTAACTGGTTCTCTCAAGAAGAGATTAAATCCTTTTGGTTGATCACAGTAATCAGGGGGATTCATCTAGATTATTAAAGTAGAGCTTAGTAGTCATAATCTTGCATGTTTATACAAGTATAAACAGAACATATGCCAACAATTTGAGTTTTTGCCAGAATAAGTTGCCCATTGCTATTTCATTTGACTCTGCATACCCAATAAGGCACTGGTCTCTACATTTCATCATTTGATTCATTCAGTTTCTTTACATCTGTTAATTGAGCATTTTAGAATTTAGATTAGAAGATTGCTTTTGCTATTGCTATTAAGTTTGGTTTCATTTGTTCACTTTCGTCTACCATTGTGGACAAATCTGTGCAAGAAGGATAATCATAAGTCAAGTCTGCTTCATTCAGAAAGGTACACCCACCTAGGTCTGGCAGCACCTGAAGAGTAGAAGGTTGAAAACTTTTGACCTTGTCTGTTACCCTAAAGCGTATCAAGAAGTTGGCAGCCTCTTGAGGCATTCTGCCTACGTTTTTGAGAGCTAATAGAGCATTCATTTGTATTTTGATAATTTTAATTTTAAAATAGTGGGCTACTTTTTAGTTATCTATTTTTAAATCTAGGTTCATTTAGCACAAGTATGGAAAAGATTAATATAGAAAACTATGATAGGATTTCATAAAATAGAAATCTATCTTTTTGTTACTAAAAGGATAGGACGATTTGGAGTGTATGGAATGTGAAGTGAAGAAAGATATAAATGAATTGAATTAGACATGTAATAGAGTTAATGGTAGGATTATATCGTTCCCTCCCTTATGTTTATCAAATATAGCAAGTTAGACATGAATAAATCATGGGGATCATTATGGGAATGATGTCCTTGTTTACAATGATTGGAGTGTTTTGCTTTTGGGTCATTGTTATAAACAAGGAAAAGGTGAGGTAGAAATGATAATTACAAGGGATTGGTCCATTTAAACCACCATGCTTTCCTAACCTTAATCAAGAATAAGGTGAATTAGTTTTATAACCATTTCCCATTCCCACTCCCCTCTCTCCCTCTTCCTCCACCTCCATTGATACCATCTTTGCTTCTTTATTATGAAACACTATCACTCTTTATCCATTCTTATCTTAATCCAATTGTCACAATGAGGAGGTACTTATTACTTCTATTCAATTTTTCCTCATGTGTGTTATTTTCTTTGGAAGAGTATATTGTGCTAAGTGAGGATATAATACATGTGTCCCTACTTTATTTCCACAATTTGCTCAACTGAAAGGATATTAAAAGAGCAATAATTTTTCTTTCTTCTATTACATTTTCTCTATCTACTCACAATATTTTCTATTTTCTCCTATATTTTTATGAAACATAAAATAAAATGCTTCACCTAGCTAGAGAAATTTTACTCATAATACCTCTATTGCATGCTAAGCTTTATGTTTTATAATGTATGTTTTCTAACATTCCATCTTACCCATGTTTGATTGATTAAATGTATCATCCTCAATTTCACATATATAGTACCATCCCTTGTTACATTTTAGATATTTGCATCGCTTAGATTTCTCTCATAAAAATATTTTATGAAGTAGATAATGATTCAATTTCTTTTTTCAAGGACTGAAAGCTATGCAATACTAGGTTCTAGTGGGAAATGCATTCTAGTATAGTCATAGATTCTCTTTCCAAGTGCTCTTCCCAACACTTAATTCCTCATCATCTCCTTTTTGTAGGTGAATCCATGCACATGAAAAGAAAACAATAGAATATGGAGCTTGCTCTAGAGTATCTTAAGGGAATCCTATAGGGTTATTTATCACATTGTATATGATTTCTTCAATTTTATCCTAAAAAGAATAAGTAAATATTGAATTGATGTACTAGTTAAAGAGATATGAATTTTCTACCAACAATAAATTCTCATATTAGAAATAATTATTTCTCCAAGACATGGAAGTCAACATTTTTTACCAACCATTAAATATAGCTAAATTTTTTACACATTATATTAATAAAATTTAAGATAATGGTTAAGGCTCATCAAAGAAACATATCTTACTTATATTAATCTAGTTTTCTACACCTTCTTTGTATTTCATAATAATGATATCATTATAGCCTTCCCAAATATGTCTAGCCTAATCAAGTTGGAGTGATTTTAACTTTAAATCTAATAAAATTGATTGTCATTGACATATCTTTAACCTTTAGGAATGTAAGATAATTCTATATGTATGCATCTAAAAATGGTCATGATTGATTAAGCTTGTTAATTAATTAAATATAAATTATTTAATTAATCCTCTAAAAGTCATCTACATATAAATAAATTTAATTATTTATTTATATTGTTCACTCTTATAATTCTTCTACCTTAATTAAATAAATAACTTTATTTAATTATTGACATTTCCCATATTCTTCTTAATTAAATTAAATAAATTTTTATAATTTATTTATATTGATTATCATATTATTCTAAATTTGAATATTTAAAATTCAAATATGGAATATTCTCTTCATCTCATAGTTAAATTAAATATTAAATATTTAATTTAATATCCTTTCTCACCCCATAAATAATTAAATATTTTTAAGTATTTAATTACACTCTAAATTCACTTCTAAAACATAATTAAATATAATTTATTAAATTATGCGAGTTTCTATATCCATCTTCACTTACAAATTAAATAAATTTATTTTATTTAATTATGAACTCATTTCAACTCATTCTTCAAAATGACAAATTCCCTTCGGATTTGAATGACAGAAATTGAAGGAAAAGGGAAACCTTCTATCTCCCTCTCCACTTTCGAAAATCTTCCACCATCCATTCTAACAAGCTTAATCTGGGCCATTAATCATGTCAGCCAATCGAATCCTTTCAAAGACTCTATAAATACTAGTGCAAATCCAAGCTTTGGTTACACACACATACACACGACGAACGCACAAACATACACGCAATTAGCCTATGCACTCACATCTTTTTAGCATCACAACAATATTCATATTTTAGCATAATCCTTGCAGTTAGCATAGTATGCATTTCACTTATATCTCATTCTTCAGCTGTTTATTTTGTTGAGCTTGATCTGCTGAATCTGAGAGCAATTGGAAAACAACAAAACGCTGGAGATAGAGAGAAATAAGACGATTTCATGGAAGCTGCCATTAACAGTTTGTTTATTTTGTTTTTCCTTTCATTTTCTTTGATATGTCTTATTGATATGTGTTTGAATTCGTTTACAATTGATACATTTTTCATACACACACTATATTTTAGCTAGAACTAAAATATATATCTTAAGGCCAAATATGTCTAGCCTTCCCAAACATGTCTAGCTTAACCAACTTGGTTAAGGCTCATCAAAGAAGCATATCTTACTTATATTAATCTAGTTTTCTACACCTTCTATGTATTTTATAATAATGATATCATTATAGCCTTCCCAAATATGTCTAGCCTAACCAAGTTAGAGTGATTTTAACTTTAAATATAATAAAAATTTATTGTCATTGACATATCTTTAACCTTTAGGAATGTAAGATAATTCTATATTTTAGCTAGAACTAAAATATATATCTTAAGGTCAAATATGTCTAGCCTAACCAACTTGGTTAAGGCTCATCAAAGAAACATATCTTATATTAATATAGTTTTCTCCACCTTCTTTGTATTTCATAATAATGATATCATTATAGCCTTCCCAAATATGTCTAGCCTAACCAAGTTGGAGTGATTTAACTTTAAATATAATAAAATTTATTGTCATTGACATATCTTTAACCTTTAGGAATGTAAGAAAATTCTTCGGCTTCATTATTTCCATTTTGGTTTTTGGGTTAATATTGTATGCTCACTGAGCTTTATGCTGCTTCGTCTCGCATGTCCTCTTGTTAGCGTGGTTTCTCATTTTGTATCTACTAAGAATTTTTTTGTCTCCTAGTCTCCTATTCTTCTTTGACCCACCACCTTTCTCTTATTTCTTCTTGTAACTCGGGCTGACATTGTTGCTCTTTGGGTATAATTGCTCACTCTCCTGGGTGGGATGTTGTACTTCTCAATCCTTCTCTCTGTCAAGAATCTTGAAATGTAATTATCTACTCTGAATGCAGAATTATGATATTCTCCTCTTATTTCAATAAAATGTTTAACGACTTTCCATTTTTTTATTATATATATATAATTTTTTTCTTTACCATAAATATATGGTGTTTTCAATAGTAAATTACATATGATATATTTGGGATTATTAGGTTAGTTTTATTTTAAATTAGTACTTTATGAAGAAAATAAATTTAAGATACATGATCTAAGAAAAAATTTGGGTTCAATGAAATTATTTCTTATTTACTAATCTACTATGGTGAAAAATAGATACTCCCTCTATAACACATGTATATGTAATGCCTAAATGTTTAACATTAAAATCTTGTGAATTTATTGTGATGTTGGATGGAGCAGTGGAACTCCATGTTTCAAAATATTTTCTCAATAATAAATTTGACAATTTTCTCATTGGTGAGTTATAAGTTCTCAAGCAATATTTATAACATAAAATAATTTATACCTAAAATAAAAGTATAATTAATTAAAAAATACTTGAGATTACATATCTAGAAAATAAAATAGAGATAAACTAGAAAAATAATTATAATAACATTATTAAATATTTTAGTCACATTACCAAATCTAAAAAGTTTGCATTCATAAGAAAATAACAAGATTTTTGGTCCAAAATCAAGATCAAGCTCAAGATTAGGGATTGAGGGATATGAAAAGGGTATATCTATCTTATTGGAGAATGCACAAATATGCATGTGTACTCAAATTTATTTTAATAAAAATAATAAATTAATCAATATTTTAGTTTATAATCACTTAATCATATTTAGAGTTTTGAATATGTTGTGTTTATAATAAATTTTATAAATTTATTTATACATCCTAACACATAAATTTACATTATAATGTTACAATAAAATTATTTTGAGAGATCAAACATGAGGGAAATGCTAATTATGATTGAAATATTTCTTGTTGCTTTAAATTTTAGCTCCTATTTTTCTACCAATTAAAAATTATTAGTACTGTTAGAAAGATACATGGTAGAGACCAAAAGCTACCGCATGGGACATGTAGAACCTAAGGCCAATAGGGAAGATAGAGTAAAAGGTACCAGGCTATAAGGGTCACATCTCTCTAAGAGACTAAGAAAAGATATATGTATGTAAGAAATGTAGGATATATGATATAGATGATGAGGATACTAAAGAAAATAATAGATACGAATGAAAAGATAGATAAGAATATGATTACGGAGTAGATACTAAGACCTACTCTAGGGTCCTACTATCCTTTGGGGTATAAATAGACTACATAAGGGATATCAAGGTATAGATCTTTGGAATTTAATTCCTAATTTCCTCTTTCCAACATTGGTTCCATTGTTGGGACCCTAGAGTGAGAAGTGAAGAAAATATAGAGTAAGGAGAAGAAGAGATATTAGTAGAAAAAAAGGATAGTAATAGCAAGGATTTTTTTTTTTTTTGCAAACAAAAATCTTAGGTACTACCCTTATGAGAGGGGGTAGGCACTTGAGGGATGACAAATGGAAAGGGGGAGGAATCTGAAAAGATTCCTAAAAAGAGGTGATTGTTTAAAATTGAAATCAATCATCGGATATATAAGGATTAATGAAAACCTAGATCAAGAAAACCCATGGAAAAAAGTAAATAATAAAAGGAAACATGGATATTATTGAAAAAATTAAGTTGGCAATGGAAATAAACACATAACCGAGAAGGTTGAAATGAACTTATGACCAATAGGAAAGATACTACAGAAGGATGGAAGAAGTAGGAAAGAGAGAAAGGAAACAAGACAAAAAGATAGTGGTAGAAAATATGAATGAGGAGCATTCCACTGAGGGTGTTGCTGATCACACCATTGTGGGTGCAACCACGAAATTAAGAAAGGAGATACAAAAAACAAGTTCTAGCATAGATAAAATAAATCAAATTATACAATTTATATAGAGGGAGAAATTAAGGATTATGGAAAAACTATAAAGGATTTAGAATAAGTTATAAGGCTTATAACACCATCTATAACCATAATAGTGATTAATTATCTAGATTGGGAAAACATTCAATTAAGGATAGATGAGGATTGGTTACCAATAGTGACCCCTATACAGAATCTCCAAACAATAATAGTTGATGTAGAATACTTAGATGAGTTAGTAACAAGAAGTGTTCTAAGAATACAAGGAGAAGATGTGGTAGAAAATAAATGAAATCCTATAAGATTAACAACATATAATGAAGTGACACCATTAACTAATCAAATAAAACTTACTAACAAACAAACATCTCAACAATGTTTGGGGAAACATAGCCACCATCAAAATGGCCTGTGTGAGTGGGAAAGGGAGCGGTCAGGGGATTTTGAATTCCTTTGTTGAAGATGGGGATGGTGGTTCAGATGCGAAGGGTGATGATGATGTATTTCGACTGTTGGAGTGTTGGTGGCATCAACCTGTTGTAGGGGAATCTTGTTGTGGTTTTTCCTAGTTGTCTGGTTGTCTTGGGGGGGCATCTGTCACTCTTATGGCTCAGACTACAAATTATGTGCTTTGTCCACTTATTGGAATTTGGAGGCTTGTGTTGCTTGGTATCCCTTGGTTTCCTATTGATGGCTATGGGGAGGGTTGTATGTTGTTGGTGTGCTCTACCTCTTTGAAGCTCTTTCCACTTTGTGCTCAAATTCTTTTGTTGTTGTGCGGTTGGATTGTTCTCATCCTTCTCCCCTCTATGACTTGGCTCAGTGAATCTTCTTTGAGTGTTGTTTGTCACCCTGCATGGATGAGAGGTGGTTGGGTAGTGTTAGTGATTGTTGTGGGGATCGTTGGTTTCATGTGCTTTGGTTGGTGCAGCTTTATTCTTTCCTCCTCTATTGTTGGGTGCGACCTCCCTCATTTGTCTCTTCCTATGCATTGGGGGAGTGTTTCGGCTCTATTGTTGGTGTTTTACTCCTCTGTTGGTTTGTCCCTCACTATTGAGGGTTTCTCTTCTGTTGGTACTTTAGATTTTGGTCTACTGTTTGCTCTTAGTTGGGACTTCTTCTCTACCTTTGGGATCTCCTCTCCTACAACTGGGATTGCCTTGTGTTGTCCCAAGTTTGATTGGTAGAGTCTATTTTTTTGCATCCTTTGTTTCTTGCTCCCTAGATCTTGGTTGGGGACCTTGGTAATGTTGGGATTTGCAGAATCATGGTGCTCTTCTCTTTGAAGCTTGGGCTATGTTGGTGGTGCTCTATTTTAGTTGGTCATTCTGAGGTGGGTTCTTTCGTTGTCAGTCTGGTGATTAGGGGTTGTTTATGTATGATCCTCTCGGTGATGGGTCTTTTATTGGTTGATGTTGGAGAGGTTGTTTTGATTCATATTAGTGCTATCCTTGAAGTCCTTTTGGAGTGGTAGACCTTTTTTAGTTTGTTGGTTCAATGTATGGATGGAGTTGTATTGAGTGCCAAGGGTGCTTTGAATCCCTTGTTTTTGCACTTTATGGTTCTGATGGAGCTTTTTTCAAAGTCCATCCTGGTGGTCCTATTGTGGTTGAGGGTTGATTTCCCTTTGATGTGTGCTTTAGCTCAATATTTTCTACTGGTTGAGTTGCCTTTTATTTCTTTCTTGTGGTACTTGTTGCTCGTGTTTCCTTGGTATGAGGTGAGTTTTCATTCTACCAGAGTGTCAGCTTCCTACTGGGTGCTATAGTTAGGGTCTCCTATTGAGGTGGATCCCTCTCCTATTGAGGTGGAGATGGTTGTTGTAGTGGCAGTGGGTTGTCCCCTTTCTTTATGTTGGTTCCTTTTGAGGTGGAGCTTGTCTGGGCAGGAGATTGTTGGCTCTCGTAGTTTTGTTCCTCATTTTATCCTCTCCTATAGAGGGGATCTCTCTCTTATTGAGGTGGAGATTGAGTTGGTGCATTGGGCGGTGTTGTGCTTCAAGCTGGTTGTTGTTCCTTTGAGTTATGTTGTGCTCACGGACCCCCTTTCTGTGAAGGATAGGAGTTTTTATAGGAGCTACTATTTTAAAAAGGATTGTTGTTTGGAAGTTGCTGCTTGAAGGCCTTGAAGTTCATGTTGTCTTGGACACCCTTGGGGTGGATGTTGTAATGGATTGTTTCTTCTACAACATGATGGGTGGCTTGCAGGCCTGTTATGTTAGTTGTGCTCTTAGCATTGGGTTCTATGTTTTAATGGGCTTAACTGTCTTTTGGTGGTTTGGGTTTCAATATCTGCTAAATCCTGTTGGTAAGGGTTTGAAGTATGGTTTATCTTACCTACCCTTGGGGTGGTCGTTGTTTCAAGAAGCTGTTTTGGCTACTAGGAGGGTGGTGTGTTTGCTTGTTATGCTGGCTGTGAAGCTTGATTTGAAGAATATTTGTGGTTCAGGTCCTTGTAGGCCTGTTTTGTTGGCTATGAGGCCTATTTTGTTGTGTGGTTCCATTTACTTCTCTTGTAAAGGCTTGAGGACTATCTAGTTTTTCACCCTTGAGGTGACTATTGTTTGTTGTTCTGTAGCTTTTTTTTAGCATGTTGGCCTTTTCTTCTAGCACTGTTGCTTGTCCTTCTTTTGTTGTTTTGCTGATGCAGTTTCTTGCTGCTATTTTTTCTAGTTGTTGTTCCATGTCTTATTGTACTAATAGCTAAATATTTCATGGTGTAAAAGGGTCAAGACCCTTTCAAAATCCCTTCTTACCTAATAAAAAACAAACAAACATCTCTAAGGATAAAAATAAAATTTGAACAAACACAACCCCTAGACCAAGAGTTACCCTTAATACCTCTAAATTCAAGAAGGTTTTTTTAGAAGAAGTAGAGCACATCCTTAGTGAGCAAGGAACATGACAAAAATAAGGTGAGGTGAATAACATAGGATCCCTAGGGAATATCACTTTAAA